>JAJEJO010003233.1:67239-161453 GCA_020662805.1 Glaucomys volans
AGATTGTCCTGGTGGCCAGGGGACAGGCTCAGGTGGATGCTCCGGGTCCCTTTCCAACACAGAGACCCGGTCCAGGCGGCCAGCCCCCCGAGGCAGAGGCAGCAAGATCTTTCCTAGCAGAGTTCTGTTTCCGGCGTAATTATCTCTTCCGTCGCCCTCTGTCTAAGACAAGTGATGTTGGTTAGCCATTTGGGGCAGCGATTTAAATTCTCTCTCTTTTTTTAAAAAACAGCTTTATTTAAGTAAATAATGAGTCAAGTTAAAGAAAAAACGTTAAGTACAAAGCGGAGCAGGTGGCACGGAGCTCCAGCCGATCTGTGAAGGTGGCGGGCATGAACGGCTGCGCTGGGAGCCAGCTGGGGCGGGGGGCGCTTCCGAGGCAGGCAGCGCGCGGCCTGGGCTCAGCGCCTCCTGTGAGAGTTCTGGAGCTCGGGCACCAGTTAGTACCCTCCCTAGGTCAGCGTCCAGCAGGAAAGGGCAGCTCGCCACGGGCCCCGGGGGAGGGCCGTCGAAGGGCTGTTGGCATGGGTGTGGGAGGCAGAGGGTGACCTGCAGGCTGGTGGAGTTGCTGAGACAGAGGGCTCCCCGACAGCATGGCGGCCGAGCAGAGATTCGCAGTCAGCTCCTGGGGACCCTGGAGGGAGCTGAAGGAGAACGCACCCCAGCTTCATGCTGGAGTCACTTGCTGATGCCACCCATTGACCAAACCCCACTGGAGTCCATCCAGATTGACAGACAGCACGCAGCAGTGGCCAGGGGACAGTGAGCCGGGTGCAGCCCTAGTCAGGTTGCAGGGACCCCTCACTGTCCCATGAAGCCTCAGCGACCCCGATTGTAAGGGAGGGCTGTGCTCCGTGCCTGACAGAGCCACCGTGACCGTGCCTTGCGAGGAACCTGGTGCTGGGACGGCGGCTCATTGTGTTCTCAGCACCCAGAGCCATGAGGTCCCCTGGGCTGTGGTCAGTCCCGGGCGCTGTGCACATTTCCCTGAGCCCAGGAGGAGCGTCTGAGTCTGGGGCTTCAAGAAGACTGGAACCGGCTTTTTGGGAAGCGTGAATCCCAGAGCACACGTTGGGGGATGCTGTGGTCACCAGGGGAAGCGCGCCAGCACCCTGTGCTGCTGGGTGACCTTGTGGCCTCCCCTTTCCGTGGTCCCCTGGCTGATGGATGGCTCCGCCCTGGGGCACACGGACGCGTCATTCCCGAGCCTATTTTCCACCCTATTTCCCACCGAGTGGTTCTCTCTCCTCAGATCCATTTAGGTCATCTCGCCTCCCCTGCCCACTGGCTCTCCCCACGTACAGCCTGATCCACATCAGTCACCCATGGCCTCCTCACTCGCTCCTCGCAAGCGGAAAAGCAGGTACCCTCCAGCCTCCAGCTGCTCTCAGGAGAGGCTGCTCCCCGCTTGTTGGTGGGAGAAGGGAGGAGCCCAGTGCGCAGGTGAACACTCTGGCCCACTGGATCTTCATCTGTCTCCACTTATAGAGCGATCTTCTCTGTGGGGAGTAGCTGGGGTCTGAGGAGTAGCTGGCTTCTAAGTGGACGTAAACACTCCTTGGGAAGATGTCCCCCAAGAGCTCCCCGGGCTCCCAGCATCGCAGTTGACGGAGGCAACTCTCCTCTTGACCCTCAATTTCCCCTGTCCGGTCCCCACTTTCCATCTCCCTGGTAGTTCAGATTGACTTGGATGAGACTCATTCCGCCAGTTGAGGTTCATGAGACGCTTGCGCACTTGGCGCTCGGCTGAAATCGCCGTGACACCAGTGGCAATTTCTCCCCTGGCTCATTCTCTGAAGTGCTCTGGGCAACACAGAGGCCCTGCCCCTCCCCCGCATGCCGGCTGCCTTGCCACCCACCCTGCCGTTGGCCCTGCCTGGACGCAGGTCCGTCCCAGCTGCCCCTGTGGCTGTGACCCCTTAGGAGGCTGGTGCTCCCTGGGGGTCAGTGTTCCTGGGGGAGATTCCCCCCATGGCTCCCCTGCTCTCCGAGACAGGTTGGTGGAGGTGACGTTCCCCGTGATGTTCACAGTGACTCTGATGGGGACCCACGCTGTGGTCTGCAGGAGGGCGACCCCTGGTCTGGCTGCTGTGCCGTCCCAGCCTGCTGGGGAAGGGGCTGGGTCACAGGCTGCTTGGGCCGTCGGAGAGCCCTGCTTGCCCCGGTGGCAGTGTGCGTGGTGACCCTCAGGGACGGCCCAGCCTCCTGCCCCTCGGGCCTTTGCCAGAACTCGGCCTCTGTGCTGCCACCGACAATGCCACCGTCATTTCCTGGACGTCCAGTTCAGATCGACCCCTCGTTTCTGATTTGTCTTTTGCAAAGGAAGGACGGGGCCTGCCGTGCTGCTTTCTCAGTTCCTGGTGAGGTGACCACGGGACTGGACTTCTAAGAAGCTTCCCTAATCCCCCCACCCAGCACCGAGAGCCCCTCCAGAACACGGTGTGGGGGTGGGCCCCGGGGGGCCTGGTCCCAGTGGCCACTGGCCAGCCCTCACTCTCTCACACTCCTAGGGGCCTTGGGGTGTCACTGGAGGGACAGGCATGGACGATGGGCACTGTGACCTGGAGGGCGAGCCTCGGGGTGCCCGGCATCACCTCTAGGACGGGCGTGCCCACCTGCGAATGCCCGTCTTTGAGATGCCGCGCTGGGCAGGTGGGAGACTCTGTAAAGAGTGGCTCTAAGTGACAAAGGACCCCTCGAGCACAGACCCGTCTGCGTCATTCCGCAGCCGTCCACAGGGCGCCTGCTCTGGGCCCGCCCCGTGCTGGGGCTGGTGCAGAGGTAAAGGGACCTGGGGCCTGTGCCCGGGGCGTTGGGCGAAAGGTGGCTGGCAGGTAGATCACAGCACGGTGTTGTAAATGCCAAAAGTGAGAGAACTGCGATGTCCTTGGGGTGCAGAATGGGGTGACCATCTGCTGGGGCACCGAGGCGCCCTGGAAAGGGCAGCCGGGACTGGGTGCTGAGGGATGCGTAGGAGTTTGCCAAGGGAAGAAGGCAGTGTGGGTTCCAGCAGGGGCGACTGCAGGGGCAGTGACGCCCAGGCTGGAGAGGGCCTGGCACCAGGGGGTCCTGAAGGCAGGTGAGGGAGGCGTGTCCCTGGGAGGCCGCCAGGTGCCCCTGACACAGCACACGCTGGAGGCGGGTGGCCCTGTGTTAGCTCGGCTTCCCATGTGGACCCCAGGTCACGGCACTGGCGCGGTTCGGACCCTGCTGCCCGCTGGGCAGCCAGCCTCGGCTCCCACTGGAGAGGCCACGCTGTGACAGGCTCCAGGCAGGCGGGGTGGTGCCCCAGGACGGCATCAGGGCAGGAGGCGGGGAAAGCTGCCTGGGGCTGCCCTCCTCCGAGGACGCTGCGCAGCCGGGACCCAGGAGCGAGGAGCTTCTGCTGGGGAAGGGCTTGGGAACCTGAAGTGCAGAAGGGGTAGCTGGGCCTCCCTGTCCTCACCTGCAGAGTGGACCCAACAGCGAGCTGGCTGTGCCGGGCACTGGGCTGCCGGGCACTGGGCAGCCGGGCCTGGGTGAGCGCACTCAGTGTATGTGCTCAGTCCCCAGGAGGTACACGTTGCTAGTACCCCCATGTCGTAGAAGACACTGCAGCCCAGAGAGGTTAAGCCACTTTCTCAGGGTGGCACAGCGAGTGAGTGGCCCAGCTGTTTGGAAGCCGTTTGACCTTGTTCTGTGCTCTCTGCCCTCCTGCTTCTCCGCCAGCAACCCCTTCCAACTTGACCTTTGTGACCTCCCATCCCGACTCATGGGCTCTGGGCCCTAGGACCCCTTGGCGGGGCTGCTGTGGAAGGCCACCGCCTGGCCTCTCCCGGCCGCGGCGGTCGGCGGGCAGCGGCTCCCTCTGCTCTGTTGTTTCTGGCTCCTTGTTATTATTATTTCTTTCCCGCACGCTGCTAAGAGCTTCCCGCAGAGAGTGCACAGCCCAGCTCTTTAAAATTTAAAGGGCTTTCCTTAAACAGTGCTCCTTCCCTGGGAAGGGAGGCAGCAGAGGCGTGTGCAGTGGTTGTATTTAGTGTGGCGAGCGAGTCGGAGCTGGGAAGGTGTGCAGGTGGCCAGGGCCACGGCTCGTGGCAACGATCACGGGTGAGGGCACTTGAGGGGCCCATCTGTAGCCAGTCTGGAACCCCAGAAAGCAGGGCCTCGGAGGGACGGCACTGTCTGTGCTCTGGGAAGAAGAGGAGGGTGGATGCCTACTGAGGGGACCCAGCGGGGACACACAGACCTGTACAGAAAGTCTTGCCTGTTGATGCTCTGAGATCCCCCAGGGCCTTTGCACATGCCGTTTTCTCTGCTGAAGCCGACTCCACCCTTGAGGAAGCCCACGGTCCTCTCTATGACCCAGTTCTCACCCGAGAAATCACTTCATTCATTCCTACAGTGTTTCCCGTGTTTGCAGCCCCGGTGGGAACTGGTCTTCCTGCCCTGCACCCGCACAGGGCCTGGTGCGGACCAGGCATCTGGAGGCCTTTGGGGAGTTGACGGGCCATGGGATTGGGAGCGAGGCTGTGTGTGTGGTGTGGCTCAGGCCCAGCCTGGGCACAGGAGGCAGGCGCCCCACCAACCCCGGCCTGGCCCTCAGAGGTCCCCAGGCCTGACGGAGCCACAGTCATCCAAGGAAAGAAGGGAGGCATCATTCCTTTCTTCCCTCGGGCACCTGTCTGTCCATCCGTCCATCCATCCATCCATCCATCCATCCATAGACAGATGTCCGTCTGCCGTCTGCCACCTGCCACGTTCCAGGTGGGGTGCGGTCGGTGCCTGTGATGACCAGGGTGAGGGTCCAGATCCAGGTGCCCCGGGCTGTCTTGGCCTGTGGAACTGGAGGTCCCAGAGCGGTCAGAGCAGGAGCGGGCATCCCAGGGCAGAGCAGGGCTGGAGGGGCCTCCGGTCAGGGACGGCCCCGTTGACCCCGCTCCACTGTGCTCCGGGCCTGGGGCTGTAGGCACCGTGAGAATCGCCAGTGCTTACCATGGGGGAGTCTGGGTGGAGAGGCTGGAGGTGAGGAGAGGCCCAGCATGATGGAGGATGCCAGCCAGGTCTTGAGCGAGGGCCTGGGCCTGGAAGGTGGCACAGCTTGCTGACCCACGGTTTCCAAATGGT
Organism: Glaucomys volans; assembly: GCA_020662805.1. Classification (NCBI taxonomy): domain Eukaryota; kingdom Metazoa; phylum Chordata; class Mammalia; order Rodentia; family Sciuridae; genus Glaucomys; species Glaucomys volans. Next base: position 72,346 of record JAJEJO010003233.1, read on the forward strand.
GCGCCTTGGAACCCTAGTTTCAAATGGGGGTACCTAGACGGCCTTGGGAAGTGAGAATGTGGGTCACGATGACGGTGAAGGGGACCCTCATCCCCGATCAAGCCAAGAGCTCTGCCTTGCCCGTTTTGTGGATGGAGGCCAGGCGCCCGGCCACCCACCCGCGCGCCAGCCCCCTGGGCCTCAGGTGGAGTTCAGGCGGCGAGGAAGGAGCAGGAAGGAGTGGGTGCGGGGCGGGGAGGACTCCGCCAGCTGGGCCGGGGGGCCTGGAGCCTTTCTGTCCAGGGCCCACCTTCCTCCCCTCCATGTGAGAAGAGGACCCCGGGGGCCAGGGAGTTGTCCCAGGTCACCAGCAGGAGGGGGCCTCTCATTTCTGCCTCTGGAGTTGGGAGGAGGCCCTGAGAAGGCCGCCCACCCTGGGCTGGAGGCCAGGCCTCTACTGGGCAGGATCCCGACTGCACGGGTGTCCCCTCTCGTGCCTCCTGGCCCAGCCTGGCCCAGGACACCCTCTCCCCACTCTGCACTGCTGGCCAGGTCCGTCCCACCCCCAGGGGACCTTGAATTAACGGAGACACTTCGCGAGCCACGCTTCGTTACCTTTTATTAGAAGTGCCCGCCTGGCTCCGTCGCAGCCGCCGCGTCCCGCCCTCCCGCTCCCGCAGGCCCCCCAGCAGGTGCTGCGTTGGGAGGAGGACGGAGCTGCAGGTGGACAGGCGGCCTCGGAAGGCCAAGTCCGTGGTTGTTCACACACCCTGCACCCCTGAAGGGGATCCGTTCAGAGAGGCTGCGGGATGGGGCCCAAGTCACACAGCACGCCAGCTGACCCTCGCTACCCTCTGACCCCCCGTGGGCTCTGTGCAAACCCAAGGTCCAGCCGGTGTCCCCTCCGGGCTGGTCCTGCTCTGTCCCTCCATGTTCTCAGGGATGTGTGGCCGCCTCCCAGCTCGTCCAGTGGAGAAGCAGCCCTCCCGTCCCCAGCTGGGAGGTACCATGTCGGGGGAGCACAGGGTGTGGCCCAGCTGGGCTGAGGGCCCCCGAATCACCCTCCAGGTGTGTCCTCCTGGGTGAGGCCTGGGAACCGGGTGGTGAGCTCTGACTGGTGGGGTAGCCGAGCAGGTGGGACCCCTGTCATCTCGGAGCACCTGGTGGCCACGGAGTCCTTGGCTCCCTCCAGCAATGGCGAGAGGGGCCCGGTGACGAGAGCCGGCTCATTGCCACGCCGCCTGCGTCAGCGGACGGGGGTGGAGGCTCCTCCCTGTGGGTCAGATGCTGCTGGTCTCCTGCCTTGCGCTCGGGGACACGTGCTGCCCGGTGATCTAGCGCTTTGACCGCGTGGCTGGTTGTGCTGGGAGGGAGAGAGCGAGCTGTGGATGACCCGCTGCCCAGGCGTGGCCCAGCCGAGGGGAGGGTGAAGCCGGCCTTGGGCTTCTCTAGATGGAGGCCAATCAAGGAAGGCTTCTCCAAAGAGGCTCCCCCAGCTGAGCAGGGAGAAGAAAAGGAGCAGGAGGGTCAGGCTCGGCCCCAGTGTTGGTGTGTCCCGGCCAGGGTGCCAGAGTGTCACCAAGTCCTCCTGGTGGTCCTTCCCTGGGTCCTGCCCATCCCTGGGGATCAGCCCCCTGTGGTTCCGAGGTGCTGTGGGGCAGACTCAGCTGCTCAGGGGCTGTGGGCCCGTGAGGCGTGTTCTGGACTCCACGAGGGGTCCCTGTGTTCTCCATGTTGCAGATGAGGAGACCGAGGCTGAGGCGCACCCCACAGCCGGCTGGGGAGGAGCCCAGCTCTCTGACTCTACTCACTTCTGAATTGGCGGCTCAGGGGCTGCCCACTGCGGGACCCTCACCTCCTCCTGTCCCACCGGGCCCGGCGGGGGAGCAGGCCGGGTGGCAGGGAGCCCACGAGTATCGGCAGCCGTGGGAGCTGGCGCGAGAGGACGGGGTATTAATTGGCAGTTATCCCTGGCAGCCCGGAGACCGATGGAGATGAAGGTGGCGGCCGCGCGTCCGCTCTGTATCCGCTGAGAAGCAGCCGTAAATCAGCGGCGATCGATGCGGGAGGAGATCTGTTTTAATCTCATTAGCGGCGGGCGATCCTCACTCGGGCCTGGGTCAGGAAGGAGCCTGGAGAGCCGGGGCTTGGCCAGCCGGAGGCCGCTGGCTGGAGGAGGTGGGAGGCCGGGAGGGAGTCCTGGGCCAGCGCAGGGGCCGCTGGTCCCCCTGGGGTCTCAGCCTTAGATTCAGCCCTACTGTGTGTCCCTGGGTCCCCAGCCCCATGGGTCTGACTGGCCCAGGGCAGGGCAGGGCCCACCGAGCATCCGCCAGGGTCACAGCAGAGGCTGAGAAGCTGGGTGGGGGTGGACGTGAGGAAGAGGAAGGGTGTGACCGGGGACCCTCTCTAGGACGTGCATGGCAGGTGCAGGTCACACTGTCAGGGGCCTGGCCTTCTGCGCTCGGGTAGCCTCGGACAGTGGGCCCCTACCTGTCCCCATGCACGGAGGGCGCATGGCTTGAGCTGGACCAGGACTGTGGGAGGCGGTGAGGCCTGAGGACTCCACTCCTTTGACCTTGGGCTCCCTGGCCCCGCGGTCATGAGCCAAGGCTTCCTTCCGTTATAAGTGGCCAGTTGGGGCAGCTGTCGGGGCAGCACCCAGGGGACTGAGACACTGGGGTCAGGCGCAGCGGGGGAAGGGACTTGCTCAGATCTCGCAGGGCCAGGATCTGACCCCATCTCTGAGCGCTGGAAACCCATGTCCCTTGGTGTCCCTTCCACTCCAGAAGCCGCGGGAAACCCCGGTGCCCCAGGCTGAGTGTGGTGGGTGACAGGGACAGCGCTCCTCCTCCTCCCCCAGGTCAGCTGTCCACCCCAGGCCGGAAGGGCCATGGGAGGGAGCCTGGGAGAGGGGACCTGGCTGGAACCCAGAGTCCCCAGGCTAAGTCACGAGCACCCATCGTCTACCCACCGAGGCCGACCGCCCTCGCTTCCCTGCCAGACCTCCAGGCTTCTCTGTCCAGAACATTCTCTGGTTCTGAGTTTTCCCGAAGCTCCTGGTTTCCCACTGTGCCCTGTGACCCCTCAGCAGCGCCTGTATTAGCTGTGTCTTCCGGTGGGTAGGGAAGCGTCCTCCCTGCCCACGGTGCCCAGGACTCAGTCCCAGCTCCGCACGCTCCTTACGCGGCACCCTGCCCTTGCCTGCGGTCAGAGGGGACGGGCTGCCTGGGAAGGGCCTGGGCTGGGCAGTGCGGCCCCTCCCTGGGTGGGCCCTGGGCCTCCTGCGCACAGCCACCTCCAGGACCTGTCCACGTCTGGCTGCCCAGCATGGTCACCCTGCTTGGAGGCTGAGCGAGCCCTGGAAGACAGGCTCTGACCGCCTGGACGGGCCTGCACTGCCTCCCAGCTGTGGAGTCTTGGCTGACCACAGAGGGGCCCAGGAGGGGGCCCGGCTCCGTCCACTTACCAGGCCTGAGGCCTGAGTGGCTACACGTCCTCGCCATCTCTCCTCCTGGGGGGCGAGGGGGCTCCCTGTGGATTGGGAAAGCCCTGTCCAGGAAGATGGCCCTGCTGGGAAGCCGCCCGCTGGGGCCTCGTGTCCTTGCTTGGGAAGGAGGTTTTGTGTTTTCTTCTGTGGCTCAGAAATAGGAGCCACGCTGGTCAGCAGCACGCCCAGCTCCTGCCCCCGTGGCAGATGAAGACACCGGCCTCCTGTCCCAGCCGATCCCCAGCCTGTGGTGCATTCTCCTATCAGGTGAAGGATAATGGGTGTGGGACTCGGGTTCAAATCCTGACCCACCACCTACCCACTGTGTGACCCCAGGGGAGTCACTTCACCTCTCTGAGCCTGTTTTCTCACCTATTAATGGGAAAACTGCCAGAGCTGGTTGTTAGAAAAATCAGATGATGTGACTCGGTCCCTGCGTCCACTCACAGCGCGGCACTTGGTAAAATGTGCTTCTGTGGCTCGGGAGGTGGTGCTGCTGCTGTGGGCGAGCCCCGGGGTCACCGGAAGGCGCCTTCATCCCACAAGGATCCCTGAAGGCGTCTTGGCCGGCAGTGGGCTCTACTCCATGCGGACTCGCAGGGATCCAGGCTCCTTCCAACAGCGGTCCTGCCGCGGTCCCTGGGGGTCTCATTGCCCCTCTTTCCAGCCAGTGGAAGAGGAAAGAGAAAATTGAGGAGTGTTTTCCACCTTTTTTCTGTATTTTTCCCCATAAATACGTGCACTTTTACATCAATTAAAATATTTGAAAATTTTTAAATGGAAATTCTCAGACAAAAAAATTGCTGCGTTTTTTATTAATTTTTTCATTTGTTCTAATTCGCTGTACGCGGCGGTGGAGCATCTATGCATCTTGATAAGTCAGACATAAACAGAGGAATGTGATTCTCATTTTCCTGCTCGTGCGTGTTGCGGGGTCACGTGGTCCTGCAGTCGCACGTCTGTCCCTCCCACCCCACCCTCCCCCTGCTCTCCCTCCACCGCCTCTAAAGTGACTGCTCCCCAGCGCCCCCCATTGAGAATCGGCGTCCGCTCACCAGGGAACCTGGGCCCTTGGTTTTCTGGGTCTGGTTCTCTGGTTAGCGTGTTCTTCTCAGCCCCCCCTCACCAGGGGCCCCACAGTCACGCAGGCGTGGGATCCGCCGTCACCCGCCGTCCACGCCCGAGGGTAGCAGCGTGACTTGGTCCACCTCGCTTTCCGCTTCTTAAAAGCCTGGGAGCGATGTCCTTTGCCTGTGTCCCTGTGCGTGGCACTGGCCATGGCTGGTGCTGGAGAAGCCGGGAGGCGGGTGGTGCTGGGATGAGCAGGGCCCCGGGGGAGTCCAGGGTGGGAGGCTTCTGTGCCGGCCTCCATGTCCCTGCTTAGCGAATGCCCCTTCCTGCCGCCTCGCCGGCCCTGGGACTTTGCCACGATGGCGTCCCAGATTGTCTTGGTCCCCAGCCTGTTGATTTCTATGACTCCAATGCTGGACGGGGTGCTGGACACGGCATCAGTGCTGGTCCAGGGCTGGGTGGACGGGCGGGCAGTGGCTGAAGCGGGGCTGGATCGGGAATGAGAAGAGGCTGTTCACGTCCCTGGGTTCACGGTCAGCCCTGTGGCCGGCCTCCCTGACCCGGAGAGCCCACCTTGGAGCAGCAGCCTGGCCAACGGCAGGGCGTCCGTGTTTGCTGGGCGGAGGCCTCAGAGAGGACCTGTGGGAAGGTCGAAGCTGTGGCCGGAGCCAGGGCAGCTGCAGCCTGCGCAGAGGCATGCCTGCGATGACCCGAGTGTCCCCTCCAGCCTGGGGAAAGACGCAGCCTTGCCCTGTCTGCAGGTCCTGGGCCCAGGCCACCTCTGGGGTGTTGAGAAGGAGAGAGGAGCCCGCCCTCCCCGATGCCCTCACCCAGGAGCCTGAGCCACTCCGGGCTCAAGGCCCATGGGGCACAGCTGGGTGGGTGGAGCGTGGCAGGCGCCCCGTGGTTCCCTGACAGCCCCCGTCGCCCGGTGGCCAGTGTGCTCCTGGCCCTCAGCACTCTCCCCTGGTGGCCTCTGGCCTGAGGGACAGAGATGGGCTGAGCGGGCAGTGGGGAGAGGCCCCGCGGGAGCTGCCTGCCAGCCTGAGTCTGGCCTTGGATTCTCAGCCTCTCTGGATGCAGGGCGCTTTTTTGGAGCAATTAAGGAGAAGCATAAATCAGGCCGGGTTTAAAAGCTCAGGCTGACTTCGTGGCGGCTAAAATTAGCGGCTCCATAGAGAAGGAGGCGGAGGGGGCGGGAAGCCGGGTTGGCTTCAGGACAGCCACGCACCAAGGCCAGGAGCCGGGCCTGCCCTGGGGCGCCCATCTCGCCTCTGAGGACCAGCTCACCCTTGCTGGTCCAGTCTCTCCCTCTCCGGCCTCCCCGTCCCCTGATGGGGTGGAAGAGAGCGGTTTGCAGAGAACCCCACCTGCCCCACACCTCCGCTGTGTGGCCCCGGGCAAGTCACTGCATGTCTCTGAGACCCCAAGTTCTGCATCTGACACACGGGTCTCCCAGATTTGGGATCTGGGGAGATCTGCACATGCTAGGAGAGGCTTGGGGTGGGACCCGTCTCGGATCACAGACTCGTCTGTTTCGCGTGGACCTTGCACGGGGCGCCCGAAGGTGGCTTACACACTGTTTCTAATAATTCTGTGCCAAGTTCCGAAGTGTGGACCCTCCCTCTTACGGCATCACAGGGGTTCAGAGAGTCTCAGACTTGGGGCATTTTGGATTTTGGGGTTTTGGACTGGGGACCCTCGACCTGTGGCCCCCAACCTCCTCCTGGCACCTGTGACCTGCAGGCCTCCCGCCCTCCTGGCTGCCATGGCGGAGCCGAGGGTGGACCTGGGGACTTCCCTCCCTGACCACAGCGGCCCTGTAACCCCAAGAGCCTGTGGCCCGTCTTAAGTTCTTTCTGCCCCCAGCCGGGGGCTTCCGTGCCTGGGTGTACCCGACCTCCCGGGCCAAACCAGGGGACAGTGTGTGCGGGGCACCCAGGAGGCCTTGGGCTGCCGATGGCCGAGCCTCGGGTGAGAAGGGAGGGGCTCCTCCTGGCTCTGTGGCTCCCTGGCCTCCCCTGGAGCCCCACTTTCTGGGGAGCTGAGCTCTGGTTCCGTCCTGCCCTCTGGGCCCTGCTGGCCCCGTCCCTGAGTGAGGCCCGGGGACCATCTCAGCGTCTGAGCCCCACAGGCACCCCTTCCCTGGCCCTGCTCTCAGGAGCTCCGGGGCGTAAGGCCTGTGGCTGCCCCTCTGCCCCTGGTCTGGCTGCCGGGCTGGCCGGGTAGCCGCTCCCTCCTGGGAGGGTAGTGATCGGCTCTCTGCCCGTCTCCGCCTCTGCTCGGGGACATAGCATTCAGGCAAACACATCAGGCCAGGGCTGCCGGAGCCCGAGCGCCAACAGCTCCGGTGCCCCTGGCCTCGGAGGCGGAGCCGGCCTGCTGGGTGCCTCTGCCTCCCCCGGCCTGAGTGGGGTCCACCTGCAGGTCCGGAGAACCCCAGGCGCTCCCTGAGGACCCTGTGCAAGGCCCAGCTTGGCCGGCTGCTGGGACCTGGGTCTCCGCCAGTCACGGCCAAGCGGAGGGATCCTGCTTGGCCGTCCAGGCCCCGCCTGGGGGTTTAGTGGCTGCCCCGCGATTTAGGTGGATGGACAGATTTTTCTGGAGGAAGAGAGCTGTCACTGAGGTGCGTCCTCCCGGGGCCCTGGGACCCCTTCTCATGTGCACCAGCCCCAGGGAGCAGGCCTGCCTGCTTGCAGGTGAGGACTCAGACCCTCCAAGAGTGAGGGGCTTCTTCTGGGGAGCAGGGGAAACATCACATTATCTGGGTGCTTCCTGGGTCAGGCCCTGGTCAAGGCGCCCCACATGCCTCTTTCCCTGGTGCTCACCCCGTGATGTGGGAACCGTCACCACCCCTGCTTCCCAGATGGGGAAACTGAGGCCCGAGTGCAGTCACGGGCTCATCAGAGGCGTCACCAGCCCATCTTTCCGAATTCCAAATCCAAACACTCTGCTTCCTGTCTAGAACTGTCCATGGCTCCCCAGTGCCCCGCCATGGCTGGTACCAGGTCCCATGGCTGGGGAGGCAGGGCTGTATTTCATACCTGGCAGGAGGACCTCAGAGTCCGTCTCTGTGCTGTCCTGCAAAGCCCCCTGTCCCGGGAATCCACTTTTGGGGAAATGGAGATCTGAAGAGAATTCACGACCGCAGCACCTCAGCATGACTTCTATGGCGGGGGGGACCTTCCTGTGCTCCTCACCTGAGGACCCTGCCACCACCCGCGAGGTGAGCAAGGCGGGTGTTTATCTAACACCCATTTGTGCCGTACTTCCTGGGCGCGGCCCACTTCTCAGTGCTTCATGAATATTAATGTGTTTGATCAGCATTAAAAATTCCCGGTTAGATTCTATCCCTGCCCACTTTACACATGTGGAAACTGAGGCACAGCAAGGTTAACAAGCAGACCCCCAGCTGCACAGCTCGTCCAGCTCCTGGCTCCTTCCCTGCCTCTGCTGCCTCCTTGACCTCCAGCTCCTAGTCAGTCGGGCCTCCCGATGGGCAGGGGTAAGAGGCAGGCTGAGCCTGGCGGCACTGGAGGCGCATCCCCTGCCCTGGCCCTGGGGGGTGGTGAGGCTGTGTCCTTCCCAGGGAAGCAGGGGCCCCAGGGTCGGGCCTCAGTGACAGAAGGCTGGAGGCGGGATTAACAAGAGCCCAGGATCAGCAGCGAAGGACGTGGCGCTGATCCCAGGACCTGCCTCCCTCCCAGGTCGGCAGCCTGGTCCTGCTGCCCACGCCGTCCACACAAGGGCCGAAGCGACAGGGCCAGGCTGCTGCTCGTGACCCCTCCAGGCCCCCCTGCTGGGGGTCGAGTGGCCTCTAGCCCCTGTGAGTCCCCTGCTCTGGGGTCCCCGGCCCAGCAGAGCCTGAGAGGAGGGTTGAGGCAGGAGTTTGACTGTGACCCCAGCAGCACCTTCATGGGGAGGGCAGAGGTGACATGGGGGGAGGGAGTGGACGCGAGCCGGGGCCTGGGGTCCCGCGCCCAGCGCTGTGCTGACTTCCTCTCACTGTAACGAAATATCCGAGGAAATCGCTCCGAGGAGGAAGGAGCCCTGGGGTCCACCCGGCTCTCCCTGTGGCTTTGGGCTGAGGTGAGGCAGAACGGCCTGGTGGCCAGAAGCCGGGAGGGACAGGGCAGCGCTGGGGCTGGACCAACCCCGACCCCTCAGCTGGGCCCCTCCTAGCATACGCAGACCCCGGCCATAACGGGGCCTCCTCTGCGGTGGCTCCTCCGGGTGGGGAGCCCGGGACTGGAGGAGGGGCTGCCCCGCCGCCCTCTGCTGTTAACTGAGCATTTACTACGCGCAGCTCCCTGCCCAGGGCTCCCTGAGTGACGCCTGTCAGTGGACATTACTGTCCTTCTGCAGAAGGAGCAACGGAGGCACTGAGAGGGCCTCACAGAGCGTCTGTCACTGAGCACTTATTGAGCACCTGTGGCATGCCAGCCACATGCTCAGCCCTGGCTCTGAGGCTGAAGTCCGCGTTCTCAACCGCCCAACCGGCTGCTCCCCAGAGGGGCCCTTGCTCTGTGAAGCGCTCCCGTCGCCCCCGGGGCAGGGGCCGCAGGTTTGGGTTCCCTAGGAATGTCCCCCAGCGCAGGCGCCTTCTCTCTTCTCCAGTTCAGGAAAGTTGCTCCCGCTCCGACCTTTGTAAGGCTTCCCTCGGGAATGATCCACCCGCCCTTCCTCCCCCGTGAGTCTCGGCCTCCCTGAGCTTCTTCCCCTCGCGCCTCCTGCCCTGGCCTTCCTCTCCGTCTTTGCCTCTCGCCTTCTCCAAAGTGCTGCTGCCCCCCCGGGCCTGCCCACCGCCGGGCAGTGTGGCCCAGTGGTCACCGTCTTAGACCGTTTTCTGGGGCTGTAACAGAACACCTGAGACTGGGTTGTTTGTAAAGAACGGAGGTTTGCTCGGCTCTGGCTTCTGGAGGCTGGGAAGCAGCACCCTGCTGGCTTCCGCTCCGCAACTCCGGACTCCTGCTGAGTCTCGGGGAGGCGGAGGCCGCCGTTCACTTGGCGGGACAGAGCTGGTGCGCGGGGCCGGGTCTCAGCTCCCACTGAAGCCAGCACGGCCACCCTCGTGGCCTCCCCGGGGCCCAGGTCCTGACTCCATTGACGTGATGACTTTGGGGACTGAGTTGCCGGTCCCTGAGCGCTGGGGACACATCCAGTCCGTAGCAGTTACACCCGAGGGCCCTGGGCAGATCCCGGGTTTGGGTGCCGGCCCCCAAGGTGCTGGCCGTGTGGCCTGGGCCTGGCTAGCCTGCTCTGGACTCCGTGTCCTCCCCTGTGAGGTGGGGTTGGTATCGCAGTAGCGGCTGGTGCCCAGACCCGCTGCGTGCCCCCCAGACCCGTGGACACAGCTCCAGCCGCGGGCAGCCCTGGCCCACACGCGGCCAGCCGAGCCGAGGCTGGGGTCCCAGGCACCTGGGACAGCTGGGCCCTGCCAAGGACCCTGGACGGGGGCACTTTCCTCTCTCCTCGCCACCGCGGGAACACCTGGCTGGATGGCAGGCTGGGGACAGGACACTGGGGCAGGTGGAGCTTGAGGGGAGAGTGTTCAAGGTGTTGGGAGTCGAACCTCAGAAGGAAGAACACGTGATCCTTAAGGTCGGGGTCTCTGATGAGTAGACCAGGCAGCAGGAGTTCAGAGCTCTGAGGTCTTTTAAAATTTTGTCCCCAGATACAATGGGGACAATGATGATGAGGATGAGCTGTTGAGGAAGATAGCAAGCCAGTTTTTTCCATCTGCCAATGAGTAAAGAGAGATAAGTGGACTTTGAAGCAAGAGAAATTGCAGTCAGACACAAGAAGGAACTTCCCATTCTTTGTTGAGCAGCGTGGGCTGTTCTCAGCGGGCAGGGAATGACAGACTCGGGAAGGAGCCTGGAACACAGGGGTGTGGGAGGAATGAGGACAGGAGACAGATGAGAGGCCGCGGCCAGGAGAGGCTGACGCTCAGGATGGGCAGGACGCTGAGGGGCACCTGCAGCTGCTGGGGGCAGAGGAGGCGGGACTGAGGGAGCGACCGGGAGATTCAGTTCCCGGCTCTTCTCTCAACTTGCTGGGTGTCTTTAGGCAAGTTGCTTCACCCCTCTGGGCCTCTATTTCCTCATCTGCAAACTCGAGGCTGGTGCTGCCTCGCCAGCACTTCTCCAGCTGCTTCACCAGCTGTCGGACGGACCGTGCTTTACGCCCGTCCTGGCGAGAATGGCCGAGAGACTCGGGGGCGAGGCGAGAAAAAGCCGGAGAGAACAAGCCCGTGCTTCTCCATCTCCCACCAGCTCTCGGGGGCCAGGGACCCCATTTAATGAGCAGCTGCTCTCCACCTTGCGGCTCAGCTCGAAGGACCTTGACTCCTCACAACAGCTTCGTGGGACACATTGTCTGCTTTACAAATGAGAACACCGAGGCCCAGAGAGGTCCACTGACTTTCCCACTGTCACACAGCAGCAAGCAGTAGAGGCAGGACTGGAACCCAGGCCCCTGACTCAAAGCCGGGTCCTTCCCCTTGGTGTTGTTCCGCTGGGCTGGGCCTCTCACCCTGCCCGAGCTCACGTGGCTCTTTCCCTCCTGCCCAAGTACAGACGGGAACTGGTGCTGCACGAAGTCCTCCCGGCGGCCGCCTGCCCTCTTCCTGCGGCCTCCCCACACAGCCTCCCTGCCCTCTGGAAAGGACGTCAGGCCCAGCCTGGGCTTCCTCGTCCCCAGCCAGGCCTCAGCGAGCAGGAGCTGGGCGCCGAGCCCAGCAGTAAACACCCCAGGCCCCGGGCCAACCCGGTGGCCTGGCCCAGCGCTGGGCAATGCTAATTGCTCCGTCCACAATGGAGCCTTGTTTGCATATATGCAAATCGGGGCTCATTAGCTCTTCCCCAGATGGGTCGGCTCGGGGTCCGCCCAGCCCCTGCGCTGCCTGCTCTGAGGCTCTGCTGGCAGTGGACCTGCCCGTCCAGATGGGCGCACGGCCGGGGCTGCCGCCTGCAGCCAGGGGTCCACCCAGACCTGTGAGGTTTGAAGACAGAGCTGGAGGCTGTGGCCTCAGGGTCCCAGGGCCCGGCCTCTCCTGGGGAGGCTCTCAGAACCCCAGCGCCCGGCCTGCAGGGTGTGACTCCTGAACCGTCCTTGGCTTGGGGACAGCCATGTCCCTGCCAGCTTCCAGGACTCCTGCAGACCAGGGGCATCTGGAGAGGAGGACCTCGAGCCCAGCCCGGCGCCCGCGAGGAGTGCAGACGTCCTCCACCCTCACCGGGCGGTCCTCAGTCTGGGCTGGGCTGGGAGGTCAGGGTCCTCCAGCGGTGCCCGTCCCCTCCCCTGGGGCTGGGTGAGCCAGCTGCTCCTCCTGCCTCTCCTCCACTCAGCCCTCCTCCCCCTCCAGGCAGCCGTCTCCTCACATTGCAGGCTGATGCTCGGCCCCCTGCTCACCACCGTCCATGGCTCCCCAGTGCCCTGTGGCTAAGTCCTAACAGCTCACCTGGTCAGTGTCCTTGAGGCGGTTTCCGATCTGTGCCTCCTGGGTCGGGGTCCAGCTCCTAGAGGCTGTGGCTGAGTCTCGCTGGCTGAGTGCCCCTGAGCCTGGCTGACGGGCACTAGTCCCATCAGACAGGACCCCCGGGGCGGGGGCTGTGGGTCCTCAGACCTGTGCTATTTGATGGTGGGACCCGACCCCTTCGTCAGAGGGGAGCCCGGAGGGTAGGGGCCTGTCCCGGGTCAGTCCTTTTCTGCTCCGCGGTGCCCCCCAGGGTCTTCCTGGGAGGAGGTGTGCAGAGGAGGGCCGGGTGGACACTCGTCCAGGTCTCTTTTAAATATTTTACTTTTCTTCTTTGCTAGACGGGACGGGAGGCTGTACCTCGGCAGAATCCACATACGTGACGCGTAACGCACCCTCTCTGGGCTCCCACTCTTGTGGTCCCTCGTGCCGTGTAGACAGTACGAGGCCCGGAAGGTTGAGACCAGTGAATTCTCCTGTCTTTCCTGTTCCCTTCCCCGTCTCTTCCCTTCCTTCCCCTTTGTCTGGTCGGTGGATTTCTATTTTTCCCCTTCCCGACCGACCTCCCTTGCTTTGGATCAGCATCCACAAATCAGAAGGAACATTCAGCCTTTGGTTTTTTGGGTTTGACTTATTTCACTCAGCGTGATATTCTCCAGCTCCATCCACTTACCGGCAAATGCCTCAATTTCATTCTTCTTTAAGGCTGAGTAATATTCCATTGTGTATATGTACCACAGTTTCTTTATTCATCTGCTGAAGGGCACCTAGGTTGGTTCCATAGCTTAGCTATTGTGAGTTGAGCTGCTGTGAACACTGATGTGGCTGCGTCACTGTCGTTTGCTGATTTTAGGTCCTTTGGTATAAACTGAGGAGTGGGATGTCTGGGTCAAACGGTGGCTCCATTCCGTGTTCTCTGGGGCATCTCCATCCTGCTCTCCAGAGTGGCTGCCCCCGTCTGCAGTCCCACCAGCAGTGGGTGAGGGCGCCTTGCTCCCGAGTCCTCGCCAACACTTGTTGTTGCTCGACTTCTTTCATCTTCCCTCCCCAGGGCAGGGCAGGGCAGCCTGACGGGGCCGCCGGCGGCTGGGGTCTGAGAGCCCAGCGCCCACGGCCCCGCACCTGTCCTGCCCACCTGCCTGGAGGTGGGGCTGCTGTCCACTGCGTCCCTGCCCAGCTGAGTTCACACTGCCCCTGTCCCCACTGTCCCCAAGAGAAGCTGTTCCACTTCTCTGCCTCTGCCCAATCCTGACCCAGCCTCGCGTGGATCTGGAACCTTCTAGAAACAGCAGGGTCCTGTCCCCGTCCCTGAAGTCACCACAGGTTGCCCCGTTGACCTGGTCCGAGGGCTGTAGTAAGCGCAGCCCCTGAGATGGCGGTGCCAGGACCCCCACGGTGGGCGCCCCTTCCAGCCCAGTGGGGCCCAGGGACAGAGGGAGGCGGAGGCCAGGCCGAGGGACCCATTTCTAGAGGCATGTCCTCCTCCTCGGGGCCTCGGCCTCCCCATCTTTCCTCCCATGGGCTGAGCCTGGGACGGGGACTGTGGTGGCCTCTAGTGAGGTCCCTAGTGAGGAAGCAGGCAGAGAATGGACAGGGTAAGAAGGCCGCTGTCTGCCCCTCCGCCAGTGTCCCCGTTTCTTGCAAACTGGGCGGGGGACGGAGGCCCTGCTGAATTCTCGGATCCGGCAGGAAATGGGCTTCAGTCCTGAGAGCAGAGCCCGCCCTCCTGGGATGACGGTGGGTGGGCAGCGGTGTGGGGGCGCTGGGGCACTGGGCCTCGGGGAGGCTGCCCCTTCTCCAGCCGCTCCAGCCCTGCTCTTGGGGGAGAAGGGCCTCACTCCTCCCTGGGTTGTCGTTCAACCTCTTCCGACCGGTGGGGAGGCTGGAGTTGGTTCCTGGGCACCACGGCAGAGCCAGGGAGAGTCCCCGGGGCCAGCAGGGGCTGCCCCCCGCCCCCGGCCTCCCTCCACGCCCTCTCTCCGCAGTCCTTTCCTGTCTGACCGCCATCCGTCCTCACAGCAAGCCCTGCGTGCGGCCAGATGGCACTGCCTGCTCTTCACAGCAGAGGAGAGTGTGGCTCAGAGAGGGTAGGGGAGTGCCCAAGGTCACACAGCTAGCCAAGGGCAGGGTCAGCCAGGAAACAGGGCTCAGCCAACGCAGGAGTGGAAGGAGCGAGCGGAGCCGGTCCCTCCTCCCCCAGGCTCCCCGGCGCTGCTTCCCAGGCCAGCTTCTCCGGCTGCTTCCCTCCTGCCCGCCTCACCCTGGCCGGCCACCATCTGCCTGTGCCCAGCTGGTCCCTGCTGCCACCGTCTGCCCTCGGGGGTCCAGGGACCTGTTATTAAAATGTAAATCAGCCGGTGGCTTCCCGCCCGCACCCTGGGGTCTGCTGGCTTGAGATCAGTCCCCGCCCCAGGCCGCCCTGACCTTGCTCCTGCCCCTGCCCCACTGTCCCCCGGGGCCTCTATCCTGGGGTTCCCCCGCCTGCCCCTCCCAGCCCCTCTAGGCGGGTGCGTCCTGCGGGGCTCGTGTCAGTGGACAGCGGTCGCCCTCTCCCTGCCCAGCGCATCCGGGCCGAGCCTCTGCTGCTGCTGGCCGGCATTAGCCACGTCCCTTGGTCACCGATCTGCTTGTCCTTTGGCCACTTGATGGCCCGCCCGAGCAAACTGGTGACGTGCTGCATGTTCCTACCCACGGAGCGGCTCTCGGCCTGACGCCCAGCACTCCACAGCCACCGGGGGAGATGCAGTCGTTACCCCACTTGACAGCCGAGCCCAGAGAGGTTGGTGACTCTCCCACGGTCACCAGGTGGTCACGGTGGAGCTGGGGTTTGCCCGGGCGATCCTGCTCCGGGTTAGGGTTGGACCACCACACGGGCATCTGAGCAGCGAGTCACGGGGCTGATGTGGCTGATAACCAGGGGGGAGGCAGCTGCCCCAGGGGACACACCACAGCGGTGGCCTTGCTCAGGACACTCGGGACACAACAATACGCCACGTGGAGAAAACGAGTCCGTGAGACGTGGAGGCGGGGAGGCGGGGGCTTGGCCTCCAGGAGCGAGGCTGCTTGAGATCAGGCTCAGGGCAGCGCCCGCCTGCGCTGACCCGTCGGTGTCTGCACCTCACTGGGAAAGCCGGGCACGGCCCCCGGGAGCCCGGCCTGGATGGGCTGTCACGGTGACGGGCCTGATGGCCCGGGCATCGGCCTGAGGCTCCCACAGGCTGAGTCCGCGGATGGCGTCAGGGCTGAGTGTGGCCTGTGGTTGGCCCGCAGGGCTCCTGGACTGGGGGCCCACAGGTGCTAACTCCGCCTCGTTGTCCCCGGCAGGACCCTGGTCACAAGCTGGTCCTCCATGTCCTTGGGGTCCCCAGGACCTCGCCCTGGGAGCAGCTCCAGGCCTCCACAGCCGTGGCTGAGGATGGGGGCATTTCCTCTCCACCCGGCAGGGGACCCACTCGTGCCCACCCCACAGCCCGGTTACGGGTGAGCCCAGGCTCCTCCTCCCGGCACTGGTGGAGGCCAAGTTCGGACCCTGCAGATGAGGACAGGGTGGTTCAGAGAGGGCGAGTCACTCTCCCAGGATCACACAGCCAGTCCTCCCAACGCTGAGGCTCCCACGCCCCCTCTGATGGACGGCCCTTGGGGACAGGGAGGCTCCCAGCTGGCTCGCTCTCCCCCACCCCCTCCATCTGAGCAACGGGGCTCTGAGCAGGAGCTGTCCCTCCGCAGGACATGTCCCAGGGGGACACTGTCAGCCCAGGCCCCGCACAGGGACCTCGGTCTCTCCTCGCTGCCACTCAGCCTCCGCCGCCAGGCTGGGGCTGCAGGTCCTTAGCATCTCCTCCGACCCCGACCAGGCCGCGCAGGGCCGCCAGGCTGGGGCCGCTGGGCCACCGAGCACCGGCGTTAATTAGCGCGTGTGAAGTGCTCCCCGTCCATGCGATCGGCGAGGTGAGAGGCGGACGGTGAGGCGTGTGGTTCACACTGTGCGGAGGGAGGAAGCCTCGTTTTAATTACTGGCCCCTAATTGGATGGACGGCTTGTTAATGTCCTCCTGATGGCATCTGAGCCCCGCTGCCCACCCACCCAGGCCCGGATGGCTGCCGCCCCACTCCAGGGTAGCAGGGAGCAGCGTCCCCGGGCGCCTTCCTGGCCTGCCCCTGCTCAGGGCCACGCCTGCCACCCCTCTGCCCGTGTCCCAGGACCCCTCCCCTCTGCCTTTTGCAGGGCCCTGGGTGCTGTTCAATCCCCATGGTACCATTTGCTGTGTGACCCCTGGCAGGTCACTTGCCCTCTCTGAGCTTCATGTTCTTCCAGCTGGGTGCTAGAGCCGGGTGAGAGACGGCAGAAATCAGCGGGGCTGTGCCGCCAGGGAGGAGTTTCTGGAGAAGGGGGCCCTGAGAACTAGCCAGTGTGTTGGAGGGGAGGGCGGTTGGGGGAGCCCAGGACCGCGGGGTGTGGGGGGTGGGGAGTGGGCGGCCCAGGGCCGGTGCTCACCCTTCAGGGCTCTGCTGGCGACACCTCCTCCCAGCCTGGTGAGCCCTGGGCTGTGGCCTCCCTGCCCACCTGTCACTCAGCCCTGCCGCGGTCCCCGTCCCTCTGAGCCCCACGGGCTGCTGGGGCCAGCACAGCCCTGGCCCCTCCTGGTCACCTGAGGCCTTTATTCCCGGAGAGAATCACCTGGAAGCGGGCAGGTGAGCTGGCTCTGCCCGCAGGGGACGCTCCAGGTCAGGGTGCCATTCGGTGGCCCCAAGGCGCCCGGCTCGGTCCCCAGGCTGCCACGCCGACGGTGCTGGGCAGATGCGGGTGGGTCCAGGGACTGGACGGGCCACAGGGCGCTGCCGGTCCTGGAGTGGGCGGGGTCTAAGCGAGGTGGCTCTGGTTGGCGTCTCCCGCGCCCTGGGGACAGCAGTGTTGGGGGTGCAGGGCCCCCGCTGTGGAGCCGCCTCTGGCCCCGCAGGGCTGGCACCTGAGCTCGGCCAGCTGCTGGTCTCTGGGGTCAGGCGAGAAAGAAGCCCCTCCCCATGCTGGACCCCACGCTGGCCTCCCCGGCCAGCACTCCAGCCCCCCTGTCCACCCGAAGGGCCTCCTGGTGGTGCCCCTGACATCAAGGGGGGGGAAGCCAGCGTTGGCAGAACGGCTGCCGTATACAGCAGGCGTTCCTGTGCGCATCCTGGTCGCCCAGCCGCAGAGGCGGGAAGCCAGGCAGGCTGCGGGGCGGGGTGCAGGTGAGCCTCCCAGGCCCACCCACCCGGCACCCGCGCCCCCCTCGGGCCCAGCACCGCCCAGTCACCACGGCCTCCTGGCCTTCCTCTGACCCACTTCCTGGGCTCCTCGGGCCGAGGCCGAGACAGCTGCTCGCTCTGCCAGTGAGCGTTGGTTCACAGGCCCCGGTGACAGGAGAACAAACGAGCCCGCGGCCTCAGTGGTCCCCTGGCCGGAAGGCCTGCCAGGGTTTTTGAAGGAGAGAAAAACTGTGAAACAGGGTTAAAAAAACATTTGTGTGAAAGGAAAGCAGATGCCAGACAGATGTGCCCCCGCCCACCGAGCGGTCCCAGCGGCAGCGCCAAGAGGCCGAGTATTATTAAGCGTTTGCTGTGGAGGCGAAGTGCAGCCCAGAGGCCCTGAGGCCTCAGAATCGAGCAGAGGAAGCCGACCTGGATTTTTTATCTCAGCTTCCCCTCTCCGTGCTGTGTGACCCTGAGCATGTTCACTTAACCTCTCTGAACCTCCGTTTTCTCATCTGCAAAGGAGGATCATCAAAATGCCCACCTCAGAGGGCTTGGGGCTGGAAACAGCACCTGCAGGCTGGAGCAAAGGTGGAATCCATCCTGGGGACCAGTGCAGAAGGGAGGCTCTGAGGTGGGAGGCCGAGACCCAGGGGAGGCCTGAGGCTGGGAGGCAGCCCACGTTCTGTGCAGACCCAGGGAGGTTCCTGGGCACCTCCGGAGGGGGCAGGGGTGTGAATAGAGGGAGCTGAAGGTGCCAGGCAGGAGTGGGACTGGAGAGGTGGGGTAGGACCCCTGCTGCTCTGGGGTGACTCCTCTGAGGCCCCCAGATGGGCCTCGCCCGTGACGCAAAGGACGTGGACTGGGGAGTGGGGGGCTGGCTCAGAGCGCCGGCTTCCTGCAGCCCTGGTGCAGCGGCTTGGACTGGGGGTGGGAATCGCTGTCCCCCCCCAGGCCCTCCTGGTGGGAGGGGAGGGGAGGGACACAACCCGGCACTGGCGTCCCCCCGGGCGAGGTGAGGGGCCTTGGCGGCTGGACAGCTCACGGCGGGTCTTCCGACCCCTGAAGATGCTCCGCGTGGAAAGCAGAAGCCGAGGCGGCTTTGGGCTCAGATCCCGGTCGGTCCCCGGTTTGCTCCGTCCCTTGACGGACACCAGCAAAGACCCTGGGGATCACCGTCACGAGACCCCAGAACCGCTGGCTCCCCCGGGGTGACAACGGCCTTGACAATAACAGCCTCTCTGTGAAGCGCCCTCGGCAGACGAGGAGACTGAGGCGCAGACAGAGCAGGGCTGCCCAGGTCTCGGGACCAGGTGGCAGAGCCAGAGTGTGAGCCCAGGGTGGACGACAGCTGGGGTGGCCGTGAGGGTCCCCGAGACCTGTGTGTTGGAGGCTGGGTCCCCAGCCCGCGGTGCTGCCGGAGCTGGTGGCACCTGTAAGAGGCAGGGCTCTGGGAAGGACTTCGGTCACCTGGGGTGTGCCCTTGAATGGGATTTTCCGACCCCAGCCTCTTCCTCTTCCTCTCCTTTGCTCCTGGTTGTGAGGGGAGGGCTGCTCCTGCCACAGGGTCCCACCTTGATGTGCTGGCTTCCCACAGACCCGGAGCCACAGCCAACCAAACGTGTTAGCCAACCTGAACCTTTCCTCTTTTTAATGTGATTTTCTCAGGTATTTTGTTACAGTAATGGAAAGCTGACACTGACTCCAAAGCACAAATTCTTTTCCTTCCTTCCTCTCTTCTACTCTTCCTTCTGCTCTTCTATATTCTTTTCTTTCCTTCCCTTTCTTCTTCTTTCCTTCAATTGGATGTTGCCTTCCGTAAGTGTTGTACAATAATTGTACATCTAATTGAAGGAAAGAAGAAAGAAAGGGAAGGAAAGAATATAGAAGAGCAGAAGGAAGAGTAGAGCCCCTCCCTATCATCCCATGGACTTGCCAACAGCAGCCCTGGAAGTGTCACCCATCTAATAAGTGAAAGATGGCACCTTCGTCCCACTTCTGTCCCTCATGCGTGAGGCGGAGCATCTGTTCATGTGTTGAGCTATTGGTATTTCTTTTTGTGACTATCTTCCACATTCCTTACCCACTTTTAGTGTTACATTTTTTGTCTTTTTCTTATTGATTTCTAGGAACTTTTTGTATTTTAAGGATCTTATTTGTAATAGGAGTCTGTATGAGTTTCCTGGGGCTACCATAACAAAATGCCACACGCTAGGGCACTTCAGCATCAGAAGCTCGTCTTCTCACAGCCCCGGGGCCTGGAAGTCCCAAGCTGTGGGCAGTGTGGGTTTCTGCTGAGGCCTCCTCCTGGGCTTGCGGATGGCCACTCCCACGCTGCATCCTCGCCTGGTCTTTGCCTTGGGCACGGGTATCCCTAGGGTCTCTTCGTGTATTCAGATTGTCTACTGATGAGGACACCGTGGGTCAGAGTGGGCCAGGGCCAGCCCTAAGGCCGAGTTTTTACTTGATAACTCTTTCAAAGGCCCGTTTCCCAGTAGGGCCACATCCTGAGGTCCTGAGAGCATCAGGAGGAGCTCAGGGGACACGCGTCAGCTCCTGGCAGAGCCCCCCAGGTCTGTCCTCGGGTTCCTTCTCTGAAGTCTGTACATGTCCCCGTCATCACTGCCCGGGAGCCACCTTGTCACACCCGAGTCTGAATATCTGAGATCAGTTTCGTCCTCCAGAGCAGGTGCCTCTCTGGCCCTGTTCCCCTGACATGTCCACCGGGACAGCGGGCCCAGACGGAGGGGCGTGGGGGACTGGCGCCGTTCCGAGCTGGCCGGGGTCCTGGCCCTTGGCACAGCAGCGGGTGACCGCGCGCTGGTCACTCCCATGGAGTCTGAGCCTCGCTCCTCTAAACGATGCTGAGACTGCGACCAGGAGAGTCACCGTGTCTGTGAAGCTGAGCTGCGGCTGGCCGGGGGCGGGGCTGCGTGCTGGCACCTGCTTGTCTTCATGAGTGACAGCGTGTGTACCAGGCCCTCGGGGCCTGGAGGGCTCCGGGGTGACTCGGGGTGACTCAGAGCTGGGGGATCCCGTCTGCTCCTGGGCTCCTGTCCGGCTGCGGCTGGGGCCCCAGGCGGCTCCTCCGTCCTCCAAGCCCAGGTGAAGGAGGACTCGTGGGCACGCTGCCCGCAGCTCAGGCCTGCCCGGGGACTTCTGCAGGGGGACAGGGAACGTGGCTGGGAGGCCCAGAGCAGGGAGGCAGGAAGGCCCGGATGGCCAGCAGTGGCCTTCCCCTCTGGCTGGGAAGTGGGCAGTGGTGAGACAGCTGGGGACCAGGACCTCCCTCCCTTCCCTGAGCTGTCCCCAATGTGTTGGTGGCCTTTATGCTCTGAGCTCTGGTAGTGAGTGTAGTCCAAGGTGCAGGGCCCCTGGGGACCGGTGACCCTGCCTGAGGGACCGTGTGGGACAGGGGAGGCTCGTGGGAGGTGGGAGCTGGGTGCCTGGTCTGGTCTCACCCACGTCTTGCCATGAAGCTGCAGAGTGGACGTGGTGGCCAGTCAGAGGCAGGGACGCTGGAGAGGAGGAACTGAGCCCACAGTCACCTCGGGGTCCTCCAGGGACAGGTCTCATGGGGTGGCCCCGGCAGGACCTCAGAGCTGGCCTGGCCATCGCCACCCCCCTGGGGAAGCCTGTGCGTAGCGGGCGAGGCCAGTGCACCTGCCCTGCTCCCTGGGGACGGGCCTGCGGTCCTGAGTCTGCACGTAGCTGCTGCTGGTGTGTGGCCCGTCCTTCCCGGTGGCCGGGGCTGCAGCGGGGCCCTGGCGTGTTCGGGGCGCAGGGCCACCGAGGTGCTCGCGGCTCCTTAGACCCTGGCCTGGGTCTCGGCCCCCCTTCTCCCTGGGAGGAGTGGCCACAGACCCTTGTCACCTGCCCTGTAGGACCACCTGCCACTGACGCTGGCGTTGGTGGCAGAGACCCCCAGCTGGGCCTCGTGGTCCACACGCCTCCCTAGGGTGCACCCATCCCTCCTCCTGCTGGCCGGCAGGGTGGTGTCCACCGCCGAGGCCCTGGCCCCGAGATGGCGCGGACACCGTGCTGCCAGAGCCCCCTCCGCATCCCTCGGCTGGCCGCCACCAAGTGCACGGGCCGTTAACTTCCACATAATGACCCTTAAACATGGCCATCAAGTCACCTCTGGTTCCTTGAAACTGCCCAGGAAGGGAGCCGGTCATCTATGGAGCTGTTAAGGCCACTGCTGGGCAGCTGCAGGGCCCGCCAGCTCGTGGTCACAGGCTGTGTGAACAAGGGGCACGGGGGTCAGTGCCACTTGGCGAGGTCCTGGCCTCTCCACAGCACAGACCCGCCGCCCTGCTCCCTGGCCATCCTGGGGGGACAAGGGCACTGAGGACCCATCGATGGCCCAGAGCTGGGCTGTGGACCCAGGACGTGGCCACACTGGGCTGCGGAGCCTCCTTCCTTCTGCCTGTCCCTCCTTCCTCTGTCCTCCTGTCCCTCAGCCTCTCCCTCCATCTCCCGCCCTGGAGTGCTCGAGGGCCGGAGGAGATGAGAGGAACCGCCACTCAGAGCTGCCCACCAGGCGCCAGGCCCTGACCCCGTCCCCAGGTCCCTTCCACACGTGGTGGAGCGGCTGCTGCCCGGTGGATGGGGCCACCTCCAGTCTGGCGTCGGGCCGTCCTGGGGACGCTGGCTCAGCAGGATGGCCGAGGTCACTCTCCCGAGCTGGGGACGGTTCTGGGTCTTCAGACAGCACACAGTCTCCCCAGGGTCCCCCATGGGGCTGCTCACACCCGAGCCACCCGGGCAGTGGGCAGGGTTAATGGTCACTGAGCGCCGAGGCTGTGGGGACCAGCTGTCCCTCAGGGGGCCCGGGTGCCCTGGCTCGGGTCCCGGGCAGGACTCATGGTGACTCAGCCGGGGCAGGTGCTGAGCGGGTCCGGAGCCTGACCTGGTGCTGGGAGACGCCAGAGCCCTGGGAAGGGTGGTGACCGTGCCTGGGACTCCCCTCCTGCCCTGGACGAGAGCCCCGGCCATCAGGCCCTTGTCCAGCAGCCACTGAGTGCCAGCCCTCGCTCTGGGGTGGTCTGTCCCCAGAGTCACAGAGGCACCCGGGCCTCGAGGGGAAATGCTGCTCCGTCCTGACTTCAGGGACCCCAGCGCCTCCTCTGGCCTCACCCACGTGGGGACGGTGGCCCAGGTGGCCTAGGCACCAGGCGAGGACGCCTCGCTGGTGGCTGACTGTGGACGGGTTTGTGGTGCCAGCGTCCAGGGTCCATGGTGGGGTGTCCGGTGGACAGCCGACTGCCCACCTGGGCTGGCTGGAACCTGCCGGCAGGTGGAGAGGGGAGGGAGGGCGGCTCCTCTGGGAGGCGGAGCCCGGGAGGCTCGGCCCTGCGGACCCAGTGAGGGGCCCAGGCGGACAGTGGGTCTCGTCCACCCAGCAGCCACAGACTCCAGTGCTCAGCCAGCACCAGCTGAGCCCGGGTGCCACCTTCGGGGATCCAGTGCTGGGCTGAAGGCCACGGCAAGGTGGACAGTCAGACCGAGGGACCTGACTTCTGCCTGGGCGGGGCTCCGATGCGCTCGGAGCCAGTGGCCGTCTCTGAGCAGGGGTCCCAGAACTCAGCGCAGCGTGAGGCAGATGAGTGGCTCCCGGAAGTTCAGCCTGGATCCACCGCAGAGCCCATTTGGGATGGTGCATGAGGCCAGGAGGCCCGGATCTCACATCTGGGGAGTCTGATCCAACAGGTGAAAATACCTGCTAGGCACCCGGCGTCGTCCACCTGCTTCGTTTTACTCCACATTCTTTCCTGTTTTTTAAACTCATGATTCTCACAATAGTCCTTCCGAGACAGGTGCTGTTACAGTCTCCATTTCACAGAAGGGAAAAGTGAAGCACAGAGAGGTTAAGTAACTTGCCAAAGGTTGCTCAGTAGTAATTGGCAGAGCCAGGATTTGATCTTAGACTGCCTAACTCCAGAACGCACCAGCGGTACTGGCTCTTTGGAGCCTGGGGAAACCTTCTGTCCACTTTAATGGGCACACACTGACCCGTCCACGATTGTCACAGGCTGCAGGTGTGAGCTCATCCCCTTTGCCTATAAGTGTGCTTGCCTTCAGAAAGGAGGAGGTCAGGGTGGGTTGGTGCCTTGGGAAGGGCATCATGGGCAGGTGGACTTAGGGGTCAGGTTGGAGTAGGTGCAAGGAATCCAGCAGGAGAGCCACGGCATGGGCAGACGCCAGGAAACAGCGTGCGTGCAGGCCATGGGAAAGGCCGAGGGAAGGGAGGCCGGGCAGGGAGGCTGGTGCATAACTCTGAAGGCTCTATCTATGTGTAGTGGGAGGACTTGGTGAGTCCTGGGTTCTCGAGACCCCCTTCTTTTCCAGAGCCACCCCAGGTGCAGGGAGAATCAGTTGGTGGTTAAAGACCAGGCAGGAGGGTGCACTCCGCCTCAGGGAGGACGCACCGCTCCAGCCCCCACGATGAGTCACAGCTCGGCTCTCTAAGGCTCAGCTGATCTTGGCTGCTCGGCTCCCTCTGCCAGTGATCGGCTGAGGCTTGGGCGCCTGACACGGTTCCAACCAGTGAGAGTCATTCTGCAAAGGAGCCTTTGCGAAAGGTGGAAAAGGCTCATGAGAAGAAACCAGTCCCTCTGCTTCCCTGGTGTTTGCAGTTGATGGTTGGAATCAGAGCAGCCACCTTGCAGCCATGAGGGGGAAGGAGTCTTACAGGCAGAGCAAGGCAGGGAAACATGAGAGACAAGAGCTGGGCCCTGGCCGAGGGCCTGGGCGACGGGATCCATCAGCCCCAGAAGTCTCCCAGCTCAGGACTCGCAGTGTGAGAGAATTCTCAACATTGTTTAAGCCAAATTGAGTTTCCTGTTACCTGAGCTAGAAGCATCTACTTAATACTTTGCATTAATTAAAGTGTATTAAGCATCTGCTGTTCCTGGAGGCAGGCGCTTAGGCGGAGAGCATCTCCTTCACGGCAATACAGCCGAATAATGTCCCGTTTGTCTTAGTCACCTCGGCTGCGTGAGGACACACCTTCCGGGAGCCGCAGCAAATGCTGGGTTCTGTTTTCTCATGGATGCGAGGCCCACGTCCCCTCCCGAGAGCAGGGAGCCCCGCGGCAGAGTCCACGGCACCGTCCTGACTTGTGGGCAGCAGCCAGGGCACCGGGCCTTCCCTGGGGGAGGCTGGAGGCAGAGAGAGAGGAGGGAGAGAGAGAGAGAGAGAGGGAGGGAGGGAGGGAGGGAGAGAGAGAGAGGGAGACAGCCGCCCTCGCTCTGGGCACAAGGCCACCACAGGGACCTTTCCACAGTGGGGACTGAATGGGACAGAGGATGAGCCGGGCAGGACACAGCACCCCCTGGCCACTTGGGCCCCAGCCCTGCCCTGCTCCTGACCCAGGGCCAGGTGCCCGCTCCCCACTGGCTGGGCACACGGCAGCGCCTCCTCTCTGGGCTTTGACCCATGGAGTCACCTGAGGACATGGAGCCCCAGGCCCTGGAGCCTGTCTGGCTGGGCAGCACCTTTGGCTCCTGGAGGTCGAGTCCCTACCCCCAGGCTGCCCCTGGGTGGGCATGCGGGGCTCCCATGCCAGGGCCCTGCTGTCGCTAGGTTGGACTGCGCGGGGCAGTGGGCTGGGTCCGCTCTGTGCCCAGTGAGCTCAGCTGGAATTGAGGAAAGTGAGTTCAGAGAAGTCAAGAAACTCACCTACATTTACTCAGCTGGAATGTTCCAGAGCTGGGCTCAGATTCAGCCCCGTGGGCGTGTGCCCGGTGACAGGCCCCCTGTATCCGTGGAGCAGCCCTCGAGCGCCCACAGGCCAGGTTTCCTGCCCACCAGGGAGGAGAGCGCCTCCCTTCACTTCCCAGGCACCTCGGCCGAGGGCGCCTGGCTCCAGCTTTTCCTGAGCCCCGTCTGTCTCTCGCGGCTGTCCCAGTACCGGTCACTCCCCCGAGGGCAGTTACAGGCCTCTGTTGAGTAACTCATCCCGAGTGTCCCGAGCAGGACTCTGCTCCGTGGACGGCCCTGAGCCCTGTGCGGCTCTGAAGCAGCCCGGAAGCCCCCAGGAGGAGGCCAGCTCTCTCCCCTGGCGGAGGCCGGTCCTGCCCTGTGGAGCCTGCCTGCTGGGCACCGGATGGCGCCCTCAGCCAGGAGCCTGGCCAGCTCCACAGCCTACCGTGCCCAGAGTCAGATACAGCAACAGGGCTCCCGCCCGGGGACCTGGGGGCACACCTACTCTAGGGTCTGGGGTCCTCCCAGACCCTCTGCTGCAACCGACTCGAGAACAGGCCCGTGAACTGGCAAAACAGGAAAGCAAATCCCACATCAAGGCAGCTGGCGAAACCAAGTGAGCGCCCAGAGTACGTGACGGCCAGAATGTTCTAGTAACAGTGAGGAACTCGGGCATCTGCTACCCGCGGGAATGAGGTCAGAGGGAGTGGAGAGCTGGCAGCAGCCCAGGCCAGGGAGGCTGGGAGGGGCGTCCTGATGTCCTGAGGTGCGGAGCAGCTGTCCCCGCGTAGCGCCAGCTCCACTCTCCGGCTCAAATGCGACGGTGTGGATTTATGGTGGGGGGAGGCTGCCGGGTGGGCCGGCTGGGCTGTCCAAGCCGTGGGTCCAGCTTGCTGGCTGGGCAGTGTGTCCACCCTCGGGTCCCTGCTGAGGTTAGTGACAGCTCCTGGGGACGCTGCCCTCACGGAGAGGGAGCCTCCCTGCACAAGCTGATTTCAAGCCTCAGTTTGTGCCCCATTGGCTAAAAACAGGTCCCATGACCAAAGCCCTGCCCTGCGGGGATGGGGAAGAGTGTTCCACCCCGGAGAAAGGGAGAGGCGGGGGAGGCGTGCCGACCACCTTGGAGCAGTCACGGGGTGCTCAGGGTAGCCGTTATTGAGACTCGTCAGCTGTGTGACGTCAGGCAGATGCCTTTCCCTCTCTGTGCCTCGGTTTCCCCATTTGAGAGGCAGGTATCACCCAACAGAGCCCATTCCCTGGCATGGCGTCCAGGAAGCGGCTCAGCCTCGGGCCTCACAGACCAAGCACCTGTGCCAGCCCCGCCTCAGAGACCCTGAGCGAGTCCGGCCTCATCGTCATTTCGGGCCCCCTCCCCTTTTCCATCCCTTCCGCTGGGCCAAGCCACCTCCCCGGGGCTTCCATTCTCTTCAAATATTTGGAAACGTCCCCGAGGTCCCCAATCTCGGTCACGGTTAAGCCAAGCTACACAGATTTAGCTCCTTTAATCTTTCCTCGTAAATTAATCCCTCTGAACCTCTAATCATTTTCCTCGACTGAGATTCAAATGAGATGCACGTCCCGGCTCCCGCCGTCCGGGGGCTGCACCCGCCGACGGGCTTCGGCCCACAGCTTCCTGGTCTTGCGGGGCGGGTGCCCCGGGCTGCCCCAGAGAGGAGAAGACTCTGGGCCTGGGCTCCAAGCTGGGCTTTGGGTCCTGCCCACAGGTGGGAGGACCAACTGCCCGGTGAGCTCCCTGCGGCGGGAAGCAGGTGGACGGAGGCAGCAGGCTCCCTCGGGCAGCTCCTCTTGCGGCCAGCGGCCACCAGCTGTCCTGGGGACGGAGGAGGCAAAAGAGCATCATCCTGAAGACCATGGGTCGGGTCCAGGGCAGACGGGCCTGGTGCCTGGCTCCCAGGAGGACCTGTGTCCTGGAGCTGGAAGGGTCCCCACCTTACCCCCCCGGGGGTGCTTCAGAAGCATTTGGCGTGGAAGTATTTGGTCCTGGGAAATGTCCGTTGTGGCAATGGTCAGCACCCGCAGGTGGCAGTTCAGGACAAGGCAGCGGAGAGCTGAGTGAGGCCCCGCGCTGAGGGGTGGGGTTGGACCTGCCCCTGGTGTGGCCTGCCTTGCGTGGCCTGCCCGTGGTGTCCCTCCAGAGCCTGGCCTGGTCCCAACACCCTGGCTCATCCTGACCAAAGGGCACAGGGGTTCCACAGACTGGGACCCTGAGGGGGGCCCACAGCCCCTCTGGGAGCCTCGGGCTGGAGGACGGCCGGGCCCAGACCCAGCTGTGGGTCTGGCGTTCTCTGGGCTGTGGGTTTGGAAGCCGCCACTCATTTCTCCTGGGAAACAGTCCCCTGGCCGAGCCTCGGAGCAGTGCCCAAATTTAAGAGTGGATAGTTGTGGAGACGCACAGAGCGACGCCCCGGCCTGCTGGGTGCCCGGGCAGCAGGCCCGCTGGACGTGGGGCTCCTAGGCCTCGCTCGGGGTTCAGGCGGCAAGGTCACAGCGTCCAGGCAGCTCAGGTAACATCAGGGGGACACCAGGCAGGTCCAAGCTGACCCCCTCTTGCTCATCATGAGGAACTTGTCACCTGGTTAAAAATAGGTCCCTGAGTGGGACCTCCTGGCTCCGAACCCGGCTCTGCGCGACTCACCGTCTGACCTTGGGCGAGCAGCTCTCCTCCTGCCTCGGTTTTCCCATCTGAACAGTGGGGAGGACAATACCACATCTCCTGGGGTCACTGGAAGATGACTCAGGCTGTCCAGGGACACCCCAGGGCTGAGCCTGAGGTGGCTGCTGTCACACCGTCACCCTTCCCTGAGCCCCACAGCTGGGCCGCTCGCCTCTCCCGCCGCTCCCTCTCCCCGGAGCACTGTGAGGAGCGGGCGATGGATGGGCAGGAGGCGCCTGCAGGGCGGCCCACACTTGGGGGGTGCCCAGCACCAGGGGTGCCTGGCTGGTGGGGTGAGCGGATGTCAAGGGGACTGTCCAGGCTGCAGCTCCCTGTGCCCCGACACTCACTGCCCTTCCCATGCCCCAACTGGGAGGCCGGCTGGCTCACGATTGCCTTGGGGATGGCCAAGCACCTGAGCAGGGCACAGAGGGAGAGGGGACGAGGACGTGGCCCCAGAGTGAGCTGCTGGGTGTGGGAGGGACTGTGGCTCTGCTGGCCCACTCTGCCTCTGCCGCCTCCCTGTCCCAGCCATGGAAGGACATTGCCTTGGTCACTGTCCATGCCACGCCCCGAGGACCCAGAGGCCCCTCTGCAGACCCCTGGGTGCCGAGCCGGCGTCCCACCACTGCTGCGGAGCTGCCCTCCCCTGCGTGTCCCCCGCGGCTCCCGCCTTCCGCGGGTCCTTCCCAGAGCCGTCTGGGCGTCTCCTTTGTTAGAGGAGAAGCTCGGGGTCCTGTGCAGTGGTCACTGCTTCAGCCCCTTCTGCAGGCAGAGGACCTGAAGCCCGCAGCGAAGTGGCTGGCCAAGGCCACAGAGCCCAGGAGGGACGGGTGGCCTCGTCCCCCAGCAACCTGGTCCACCTCCTCTCCAGCCTCACTAGCAGCCGGGCGATCCCCTGAGTCCCTCTGGCGCCAGGTGCCCAGCAGCCCCAGGTCCCGCTTCTCCAGCTGCCCTCGGGTCTGCCCAGCCGCCCCACTGCCCGGGGCGACTTCCCAACATGCCCGGGGTACCTTCCCGGCTGGGTCGGGATCCTCCTCCCACGGCCTCTCTTCCTCCCATGCACGTGGCCCCTGCGTCCCTGTCACCACTGGCTTGATGTCGCTGGTCCTCACAGAGCAAGGCCAGGGTGACGACTTCTGGTCACTCAGAACCCGCAGCCGGGGTGGCCCACCTGCAGCCACTGGCTTCTCGTGGCTCTGGAGGCGGAAGTCCACGCCAGAGTCACAGATTGGACTCGCGGAGAGGGTCCTGTCCCTGGCCTACGGGCACCGGCTCCTCGGCCCTCCTCTGGGCCCTCGAGTGGGGAGGCTGGGCACCCTGGGCTCCCCTCCTGCTCCTAGGGGACACTAACCCCTGGGGGCCACCTGCAGGACCTCCGACGCCTGCCCACCAAGTGCCTTCGCACCGAGGGCCGGGCCTTCCTCACAGGAACTTGGGGTGCACATGGTGGACAAAGGCAGCTCCTAACTTGCCCCCTGGTGGCCCCCGTCCCGGGCACAGCTCTTGTCCCTGAGGGTCACTCAGGTGGTGAAAGAATGAATGAGGAAAATGATGGTTCCGCTCGGACCTGGAATCCGGGTCCCTCTGGATTTGAGAGGTGCCCACGCGCCCACCCACGTCCCAGGAAGCCCTGGTGACCACAGCGGAGGCCGGCCACTGGCTGTCCCGTCCACACTCTGCTGCTTTGTCAGGGGCCGCCCAGCTGGTGGCCGGGCTGGGCTGTCGGGCGGCTCTTTGTCTGAAACGTATGAATGAATTTTTTTATCAAGAAAAGGGACAAGTCCTGCCGAACCGCTCGGATCTCCTGCCACAAAGGAGGGCCTGGGATCGGATCCCAGGGTGAGGACGGCGGGGGCGAGACTCAAGCCAGAAAGTGCCTCCTGCACTCGGGTCTCCGCCTCGGACACGCAGCTGGCTGATTGGGTCGCCCCTAAAATACGGCCTTTGATTAGATCCCCACGGAGGAGGCCGGGCGCTGGCTGGGACGGGGACGGGGACGGCCACCGCTGCCTCGCTGGGCAAAATGGCAGCATGTGGAGAGGAAGGGAAGGTGGGACGTAAGTTAGTGACGGTGACACGGGGACTCCTGAGGCTGTCGGCTGGGGGTGGAGATGGTGGCCGCCCTCGCTAGTGAGGTGGCCCCAGCAGGCGGAGGTGCCCACAGGGTCGCCTCTCTGATCCCCAGGGAAGGTGACGTCACATCAGTCCCCAGGTCCAGAGGACGGGGAGGCACAGGGACGTGAAGTCCCAGCTGCAGGACTCACGCCGAGGGGCCCAGCTGTGACTCGGCCCGGGGTCGTGTGGCCGTAAGCCCTGTCCCTCTCCGCTGCCCTTTGGTGGCCACGCTGCTGCCATGCTGGTCTGCAGGGCTGGGCCATGTGGCCCCCAGCGAGGAGCAGAGCCGAGAATCCCAGGTTCGGAGCCGGAGTGTCGTGGGGCCTGGGGGTTCATCCCTTGAACAGGATGTTCCCGCCTGGGGCTGGGCAGGGGGCTCACGGCCACCCAGCGGGGCACCTGCAGGCCGGAGCTGGGGGCCGGCGTGGCCGAGTTGGAGCCGCAGGGTCCTCTGCTGCCCAGGCCTCTGTCTCTGTTCTCTGCCGTCCTCTGAGAGGGACAAAGCTTCAAGCTGGACCCCGACTATTCAGAGCCGAGGCAGAGGAGGCAGGCCCAGGTCCCCTCTGCTCCGGGTGACACTGTGAGCCGGCCACCCACAGCCCTTCCTGGAGGGACGGCTTGTTCCCAGGTACCGGTCATAGCTGACCACTGTCCAGGAGTCGCCCTTGCAGGGTGCCAGGCCCGAGGTCACACCCCCAGGGCAGAGTGACCTAGGGGCCTCTCTGGCTCAGGTCAGGGCACCCCTGCAGGGCCAGCTTGCCCCAGGGCTCCCCATGGGACAACCCCGCTCGCGCGTCCCCATCCCCGTCCATCCTGGGACACCCTCTCCCCCGCAGGCCTCCGGGAGCCCAGCCTGCGGCAGGTCCTCCTCGCCCCTCCGACCTCAGCTCTCATCTGTGGAAGGGGACGTTGTCCCCACCCTGGGGCACTGGGAGACGCGTGTCCCAGCGTGTCTTAGCGTGTGCAATGCGTGT
Source organism: Glaucomys volans (assembly GCA_020662805.1). Taxonomy (NCBI): domain Eukaryota; kingdom Metazoa; phylum Chordata; class Mammalia; order Rodentia; family Sciuridae; genus Glaucomys; species Glaucomys volans. The sequence goes on from JAJEJO010003233.1 coordinate 103,058, forward strand.
GATGGGCTGGCTGGCCGAGGGCCTTCCCACGTCCCTGATGACCGTCCTGAGCTGGGGAAGTCGTCAAGAAGCCATTTTCTTCCCCTCCCCTCACCTGCAGAGTGGCCCCAGGACTGTCCCGTGGGGTCCCTGGACACCCGCCTGGGTGTGGTGGGGCCCTGGGGGCAGAGCGGGTGCTCGTCTGGACGGGCTCTGGGCCCGTCACTTCCCCTCCCTGGGTGCTCGAGGCCCGGGAGGGGAGGCAGCCCCTTATCTCCCCAGAGCCAGCCGCCGGCCGCCTTATCGGGGATTTAAGCTTGTAAAACACGCGGCTATCTCGCCATCTCCGGGCGCTGCTCTCAGCGGCTCTGAGCAGAGCTGGGGACCCTGGGCAGCAGCCAATCCTCTGGGGAGCCTGGGGGCACGGGGGCCGCCCGCCAGGGGCTGAGGCGACACTGGAGGGGACGCTGTCTCCTGTAGAGGGATGGCAGGCTGTGGCTGGGGGGAGGGCTGAGGGCCTCCAGGAACTCAGGAGGACATTCTGGAGGAAAAAGAGCAGCATCCATGCCAGCAGCCCCTTTCACTCACCCACTCTCTGTTAAGCACCTACTGTGTACCAGGCCTTCTGCGAGACAGGCCAGAGCACTGGACTTGGAGACGGAGGTCTCAGAACTCGAGTCTGCCTTTTGTAGTTTCAAGCTGTGTGACCTCTGGCCAGTCACTTGCCCTCTCTGAGCTTCACCTGACTTGCCTGGTCAGGTCACTGTGAGGGTCCTCTGCAGCACTGGGTGTGAAAGAGCTGCCTTACAAACTGTGGAGTCCTGTGCCCGTGGGAAGCATGGGCCGAGGGTAATCTGCATGTGGCTGCACAGCTGGAGGAGCAGCAGGCCGGGGGATGGGGCGGGAACCAGAGCCAGATTCGGGGCTGGAGGGGACGACGCTGGGCCTGGCTGGGAGCAGGAGAGCGTCCTCCCTGGCAGTAGCAGAGTCCACGAAGGCCGTGGGCAGGGGCAGCGGGCGGGGGGGGGGGGGGCTCTGCGGTGGCGCGGGCGGCGCCTGGCTGGGCGGGAAGCCGGCCCATCTGGCCCTGTTTTTCTCCTGCCCCTTCAGAGGCCATTGTGGTGGCCGTCTGTCCCCCTCCCTGCGATTCTCTTTTGAACTGGCATCTGCTCGGGTCTGGGGCTCAGATCCCTTGCACCCTGGCGTCTGTTGGCAGGGCAGAGGGTGGAGGGCGGCTCCGTCCCCGCTGCAGCTCTTGGGCCGGGGCCGGGTGGACGGCCAGCAGGTCCCTGGGGAAGGCGCTGGTCCTGCCTGACCCAGGCATGTGGCACCCGCCTCCCGTGAATCCAGCAGCGGCCTTCCTCCCCGCTGCCTCCCGGGCCAGCGAGGGTGTCCTTTCCCCATCACGCCCTCTGCCTCTCCCCAGCCAGGCTGCGGGGACAGGAGAGCGGCCATTCCCTGCACTGGCTCTGGGGTCAGGTGAGCCGGGAGGGGCCCTTGGCTCTGTCACTCATCTGAGGACCCATCTCCTGCCTCCTGGAGGAGCTACCTGTGCCCACATGGTGACCAGGATGCAGCGGGACTGGGCTGCTCCAGCCGTCCAGGCTGTGGAGGGCCCGCAGGGCTGCGCCCAGCGCCCAGCTGCGGTCTCCTCACCCACAAAACGCCTGGGAAGACCCTCCTGGCAGAGTGGATGGAAGCGTCTGGCGAGTTCCCGCGTCCGTGAGACCCTGGAACCAGCTGGGGCACGGTCAGCGCCCCACAGGGCTGGCGTCACCTCTGTCCCCACCAGCTGTCCCGGGAGCCTGGCCTGTGGCTGCCCTGGGGCCACAGAGGCCCCTGGTTCACAGTGGGCACCTGAGCACAGGCAGGCCCGGCCCCTGTGCCAGGGCCAAGGGGGGTGCGGGGCTGTCGGGAGCCGGGCTGCGGGGACGGTGCTCCAGGCTCCAGCTGCAGGATTTATTATCTGCTGCCAGGAAATTGGGGTGCTCTCCGTCCTGAAGCATTGTGGGGATTATTCAAGGAGATTGATGCAGGGTCTTGAAGGTCAGGAGGCCCAGGGAGCAGCTCCGTCGCCAGCTGAGCACCCGGGGGTGGGGACCTGCACTCTGCACCGGGCACACCCGCCTTCCAGAGCTGCCCCAGAGGGTGGCCGCAGTGTGTCCCAGGCCCTGGAGCTCTGCGGGTCCCCTTGGCTGGTGCAGTGGGAGGACCAGCATCTTGCACGGCAGCCAGAGGAGGGCCCTGGACAGGGAGCCCAGGGCAGGGGCAGAGGGACAGAGGCCCTCGTGGGGAACAGCTGGCCTTTCCAAGCCAGTGGGAAGGCCAGTGTGGGAAGCTGTGGTCAGGGCGCTCTCAGCAGGACCCTGTGGGCCGGACTCAGAGTCTGGAGTCTCTTCCAAGGAGATGGGAACCACGGGAGGCCTGGGAGGGAGGAGGGCACCACGTGGAGCTTAGTGTGTCGCCCTTCGGGATGTGACCGCCCCCCCCCCCACCTGGCTAAGGAAAAGGGCTCTCCTGGGAGTGTGTGTGCGCGCGTGTGTGCGTGTGTATGTGCACGCTTGTGAGTGTGCATGAGTTTGCACGTGTGTACGTGTGCATGCTTGTGAGTGTGCACGTGTGTGAGTGCACACGCATGTGGTAGGAGCCATGGTGCAGACGACGTTTAGGAATCGACCTGGCTGGGTCAGGGGTGCCCGAGGCCAGAGACCCTGGGGTGGTGAAGGGTCTGGCTGAGCCTGAGCCCTGTAGGGAGCGTGCGTTCAGCGGGAGGCCATGTGGATGGGGCGGTTCGTGAGGCCGAGCCGTTGGGGGCAGGAGAGGGTCCCCAGGCCCCAGCAGAGGACTCTGCCCTGGTGGCGAGGAGGGGTCGGGGCTACGTGGAGGCTCCGTGTGTGGACCTGCCTTCTTCTGATGCTCGTGCCCCGTATCTCAGCGCTGCCCTGACGGGGACCACGGCTGGGCCCTGCAGGACACCACAGCTGGCCCTCCACAGCCCAGCTCTGGGGTGGCCAGCGACCCTGGGCTCAGCTCAGCTGGTGGGCATCTGGCTCCCAGCCCTGCCCTGTGTCACCTGTGCCCTCTGCCTGCCATGTTTGTGTCCCCAACTGACTCAGGGTCCCCGGATAATCTGCCAAAGCCCTCGTCCCAAATGAGGCCACATTCCCTGACACTGTGGGTGACGTGGAGCTGGTTGCTGGTCAACATGGAAATGCTCTTTGGGAGGATGGTGGCCACACCCCAGTTACAGACCCCAAGGGCTGGGCAAGTTCCCGAAGGCCACACAGCCAGAGCTGGCTCACTCCCAAGGGCCCCCTGGGTGGAGGTCACCCTGACTCTGCAGGGCCAGGCCCCTGCGGGCAGTGGTGAGGGGACAGTGGAGCATGCAGCATGCTGGGAGGGAGGTCAGCAGGAGGGAGGATCAGACAGGCCTGACGCGCCAGGGAGCCCCCTCCTCCCCCTCCACCTTCTGGAACCTTCCAGACTCCTGCACAGACCGCCCTGTCCGAGCTCTCAGATGCCCTCGCCCTGTCCGGGCTCAGTCCTGCTGAGCTGCTGAGCGGCTGCGTCTCTGGAGTGAATCCGGTTCTTTGGCGTCTCATTCACCCTGAGCTTAACCTTGACCTCAAAACCCCGAGCATGCTTTCTCCTGCTGTGTTTGCAAAACACCGCGAGCCGTACACAGTAGGTGCTCTGTAAATGCACTCGTTCCAGAGCAGTTGGTGCTTGGTGTGGGCTGGAGGCTGAAAACAGGACTGGGGTGAGGAACTGGGGGTGGGACCCCACGCAGGGAGCCTGGTGAGAGCTGGTCCAGCCCGGGGTGGGGAGGAGCAGAGGAGGCAGAGGAGGCAGCAGCCTGGGAGAGGCCCAGTCGGGGCTGTGACGGGGAAGGAGAGGAGGCAGGGGAGCCAGCAGCAGGGGCAGAGCCCTCTGGCCAGGGACAGAGCCCAGGGCCGGCAGGAATGGAGGCAGCTTGGCAAGGCCAGAGGCTATGCCAAGAGGAGCCCAGGGCAAGTGATGGGAGTCCAGATGAGGAGGCCAGGGCTCCGCCACTTCAGGCAGAATTGAGGTGGAAGGAGGCAGGGCAGTGTTTGAAGCAGGGACTGAATATAGTCGGTTCTGTTAGAGAGCAGAGCAGGGTGAGTGAGGCTGGAGGCAGGGAGGATGAGGAGGAGGCTGTTTCAGAACCCAAAAGAAAGATGCCAGTGGGCTGTGGGTTTGGGGACTAGAGAGCTCTGGATGTCACTGAAGTTCATCCATGGATTCCACATGGACCTGCAGGATCCCTCTGACCTCATAGAGGAGGAAGGGCCAGGCCTTACCCCGAGTCCCGCACCGGGCACTGTGGATCCAGTGAGTTCTGACTCAAGAAGTCAGCAGAACGGCCCAAGCTCCTCTGTCACAGCCGAGCCTGTTGGGGACTCAACAGGCTTGCCTGGCCCAGAAGCACAGGCTGTGGGTGACCTCAGTCAGGCCACATCACGGCCCCAGGACATGGCACCCTCATTGTACCATCTGACAGATGAAGAAACAGAGGGTCTGAGAGGGGATGTGACTTGCCCAAGGTCACACCCTGAGCAGCGGCACAGCTGGCCCTTGAACACCCGTTCCTGTGCCTCCCACCCAGGCTGGCACCCCCACCCCGACAATGCTGTTTCCCCCGCCTGCCGAGGTCTCTGCCCGCACCCAGGGCCGAGTTCGAGAACCCACCACACCCCCGTCCCCGTCCCCATCCCCGTGAGGGACGGCGGACAGACGGGCTGGCTTCCTCCTGATCCCGGCTTCCCGGTACTGAGTATATATTTTTTCTAATCGGCCCTGCTGCTGATGGTTATCTGGCTTCGCTAGAGAGCGAAAGAGACTTTGTGTCAAACGCTGAAAAATGACTTCTCAGGCAGCCTCTGTCTCCTGAAAGGAGTGACGTGCTCGGAGCATACAAATCACTCAGCGCCGGGCGACTCGGTGTGAGCACAGAGTGTGTTTAGATTGCTAAACCCACTCCCGTCCCTTCCCAAGGTCATGGGCAGGCACCCAGCCTCGTCAGCACCGGAGGACAGAGAGGCCTGGAGCCGAGGGGCGGGCAGGCAGACGGCAGCCGGCCTGGTGTGCTCCGGGCCCAGGAGGCGTCCCTCGGAGGTCGTGTGTGAGAGCAGAAGGCTGGCCTCAGAGTCTAGGTCTCTGTCAGCCGAGGGCAGGCTGTGTGACCTTGGACAAGTTACTGGACTTTTCTGGGCCTTGGGAATCCCCTCCATGAGGACGGTATCTCAGTCTCTCTCGGCCAAGCCGGTCACTCAGCCAGATGTTCTAGTAGCGGGACCCTCAGAGGCCCAGATATTTTAAATAAAATCCCCCCGGGGCAGAATCACGCTCATCAGAGGTGGAGAGAGGACAGGCCGTCAGGGAAGAGAGTGGACTTCAGTGCTCAAATCCTGCCTGTGCCACTCGATGGCTGGGTGACCTTGAGTTAGTGGCTTAACCACTCTGAGCCTCGGCGTCCTCACTTAACAAGAGGAATCAACCAGGGAGCAGGTGCTGTGGGGAAAGCAAGGGCTCAGGACACCACCTGGCACACGGGGACATTCTCCGGGTTGTCGCCTCTTCCGTTGACCGCACCTCGGCTACAGTGACGTGCAGAGTCTCCGCATCTCTCTGCTCCTGGGTGTGTTGCTTCGTCTGTGAGGAGGGAGGGGGCTGGGCACAGTGGCCGGTGCCTGTGATCCGAGCCTCGGGGGCTGAGGAGGGTCACAAAATGTCTCAAAATGAAATGATTCTAGCTGAGGGGTCGAGCGCTCCCGGGTTCCACTCCCAGTACTGAAAGGAAAAAGAGGGAGGATTTAAAATCTCAAAGCGCGTAAAGCCTGGTGCCCTGGAGACTCGCAGTCACTCGGGGACGGTTCTCTGGCTCTTTGCAAAAAGATTTCAAATAAAAGTTCAGCTTCCAGAGTGCCTGGTGTCCCACACGGTCTGAAGTCACAGCAGGGGTGTGTCTGGGAGGACCTCTCTCCGCAGGAAGGTCTCCTCTCCAGGGAGCCGGCGGGGGTCCTCTGGGCGTCTCTTACCTGAGAAGAGCCCCCGGAGGACTTGGGAGAAGGCCCGGCTCCAGCCGGAGGTGCCCGACCTCAGGTCCAGCTGGGCACCCTGGGCCCTGTCCTGGCCGCCACCCTTCCCAGGGAGGCCACTTCCTGCTCTCTGGGCACCACGGGCTGGGAGGGTGGCCCCTGCCTGTGAAGGGGAGGGAACAGCTTCTCACACCTCGTGAGAAGGCCGCTTGGCTGCAGAGGGATGGCCCAGTCACCCGAGTCCCCTTTTTACTTTCCTAGCTACAAAACAGAAGCCCCGTGGCCGGCCAGGTTGGCTGTAGCCAAACCAGCAGCCCCTCTGGTCAGGGGCGACCTCCAAAGGCCCGGGCAGGGCCTGGTGCACTGGATCCAGAGAGCCAGCAGACCAGAGAGAGCCCCCAGCCCACGCCAGCGGACACAGGCCTGGGCTATGTCACCTGAAAGCGGTGGCCACAATTTTGTCACCTCCCCGCGGACAGAGTCCAATGAGATCCTGGAGGGACGAGTTTCAGCTGTTCCAAAGCAGGGCAGGTGCCGCGGTGACGTGGGGGACTCTGAGTGGGTGGCCTCTCCCCTCCCACCCTCCTGGGTCCTTGTGCTCGGGTCTAGGACCCCAGCTGAGGTCCCCAGGCCCGTGGAGGAGGCACGGGAGCTGGATGGTGGCTTAGTAGGCAGAGCTCTGACCCCATGGCCTTGCGAGGAGCCCCGTCCATGGACAGGTGGGTACAGAGAGGGCCGAGCGCTGGTGCCCGTGGGCGAAGGAACCCCGTCCTCCATCTGAAGATGGGGAGCCTGCGCCCCCACCTGTGTGAGGACTGAAGGGGACCAAAGGCCGGCCTGGCCCTGGGGCACCGCGGAGCCTGCAGGACATGGGCCTCCACCCCTTGGCCAGGAGGTCCACTCCCCAGCCCTGGGGACCCTGTGGGGCGTTTGGGGTGATGGGGAGCCGCCTGTGCCCCTTGCCTGGGGTGTGGTGGAGCCGAGGAGCCAGCCTTGTCCCTCCGTCACGGGGCCGACCTGGCCAGTCCCCTCAACTGCAGGCGGCAGGTGTCCTCAGAGCGGCTGGCCCTGTTCGTCAGGCGAGGGCCGAGGCTTCGGGACCAGCCTGGGGGAGCCCGTCTTGCGGTCCCCGGAGCCCGTCTCCGGCAGTTCCATGGTCTGACACAGGTTCCAGGAAGAACTGGGAGGGTGGCAGAGGGGGCCCCAGGGACCCAGGCGAAGCCGTGGCCTCTGCTCCTTGGTGGGTCGCTGAGATCCAGGTGCCCGCTGGGCTGGGGGGCGCTGACCACCTTCCAATGATGGAGGCGTCTGGTGGCCGGGACCGTCCTTGGCATCCCTGGTTGGTGGTGGCTCACTCCAGCCCCAGCCTGTGTCGGTCCCCACGTCCCTCTCCTGATGTGGACCCTGCCCTGGATCAGCGTCCGTCTCACCCTGGCCCAGCTGTGTGCCCGGACCCTCCACACAGGGCACCTTGGCAGGTACCGTGAGGGCCTTGCCCGTCTTTGCCACCCTCTGTCCATGCCCTTCTGGTCAGGACCCGCTTGGCTGTGGTGGGGTGTGGGCAGCAACCTGCCCCCCAGGTCCCCCTGCTTGGAGATCCAAGCGTCTTGCCCCGTCCCCCCTCAGCCCCATGCCCAGCTGGACGTGTAAGCAGATTGCCTGGGGGGGGGCGAGGGGAGGGCTTGAGCGGGGGCTGCAGGGAGGAATCCTGGCCCTGGAGCAGGTGGGCGGGCAGCCCCCTGTGTCTGGGTGAGGAGGGGGCTCCCTGCAGATCAGGCCCTGGGAGCAGCGGGCTGACACGTGCAGGCACTGGGGAGCCAGCGAGGGTTGTAGGTCTTGGAAGTGGTGGGGTCAGAACAGCCGCTGATCCAACAGCAAGTGCCTTTGGAGGTTCCCGCTCAGGGGAGGCTCTACCCCAGGGGGACCAGTTACCACCGGGACTTCAAGCAGCAGGAAAAGTCCGCCCCCGAGGAGTTTCCCAGAGGGACTCAGCCTCAGGTCCCTTCTTGGCCTTGGTGGTGGACATCGGACGTGACCCCAGCTGTTCTTAGAGAACTAGCAGGGGCGGGGTGCCTGGGCCTCGCCCTCTCCACCCCTGACCTGGGCGGGGCCTGCCCTCCCTCCCCACCTGCACCCTCAGGATTTCAACTTTGACCTCTGAGTCTCCGCTTTCCTGACAGAACCTTCTGGAACTCAGCAGTGCCAGGGCCTCCAAGGTCTGGGCTTCCTCCTGTCCTCCAATCTTGATAAAACCCACATGCAAACCAGTCGGAGAGCCAGGCCAGGACCCGCTCCTCCTCACTCCTGGTCCTCACTTGGTCTGTCCTCCCTGAGACCCCTCAGAGACCCCCCAAGACCCCCGTGAGACTCCCCCTGAGGCCCCCCCCGGGGCCCCCGCGAGACCCCCCCCCCCCCCCCCCAGGCCCCATACCGTCCTCCAGGTACTCAGAGGACGTGAGCCAGCAGCTCGTGCTCCTGGCTGGCAGCCCCCGGGGCCAGGCTGGACGCAGGGCCTGCTCAGCGCTGCCCGGCTGCGCTTCCCCGGCAGGTCGCAACGGGCCCCCACGGTGCTGGGTGTCCGCACACCAGGCGGAAGGCGCCTGCGGCCCTGAGCAGGTGGGGAAGCCCAGCCTTGCAGTCACCTGCCCGAGGTCGCGGGCGAGCTGCTCCCAACCGCAGTGGGGCAGCTGTCGTGGTCACTGCCACCTGCTCTTCCTCCCGATGGCCCGGATGAATCCAAGAGAGCCAGGCTGACCGTCCCCAGCAGGGCAGGGCCAGCCTCCCTGGCGAGGTGGGGGGCCTGCTTCTGGGATTTGTGTGTCTGGGTCCCCAGGGCCTGGGCCGGTCGGTGTGGCGTCCCTGAGCAAGGCTGAGGTGGAGGGCGGAGCGGGAGGCCAGGGCTGCCGAGTCTGCGGGTGGAGGAGGCAGAGCTGGGGACCCACGCCCGCAGGGGGCGTCCTCCGGCCCAGAGGTCCTGTCCACTCAGGGGTTCACAGCCCCTTTTAGATGTCGTTTAGAGTGGACCGAGGTTGGCGCCTCGGGCTCTGGGAGGACTTCAGAAGCTCCCTGTCCCTGGCCGGCCGGCACCGGTATAGATGGTCACCACCCAGGTGCGATGGTTCTGATGGCTGTGTCTCGGGGCGGAGGGTGACGGAGTCCCGCTGACCTGGAGAGAAGGAGGAAGAACCCTGATCTGCAGAAGGACCCGCCCGCGGCGTCCCCGAGGGGCTTTGCTTTCTTTGCAACGAGGCCAGTGAGTGGGTTTCCCACAGTCAACGTGCTCCTCTGAGATCACCAGGGCGACGTCCTGAAGGGACAGCTCGGTGGCAGGAGCTGTGCCTCCTGCAGAGCCGCATGGGCCGTGGCCAGCTCCTCCGTCCTGGGTGGAGAGTGGTGTTCGTCATCTGGGCCTTTCCCTCTTATCTCGGTGACAAGAAGAGAGATGGAGCAGGCTGTGATCGAGTGGCGCCTGCGGGCTCATGACTCAGAAGGACGGTCGCGAAGGAAGGTGATCGCGGGCGCAGCTGGGGGGGGACCGGCCCCAGCATTGGATTCCAGGCTCAGCTGAGACCCCTGGGTCGGTCTGATTCAGGGAGAGCTGCTCCAGATGGGCTCCAGGTGACAGTGACGGATTCTCACCGCAGCCCACCTGCCATCAGACACCAGAGAATTGGGCAGGGTGGCCGCCAAGGCTGGCGAGAATGGCGCGACCGTCCACCTTGGGGTCCTGGAAAGCCCACTGTGTAGGAAGATCTGTTCTTGGGTGGGGCGCGATCGTGGTGGGCTGCCCTTTGCCCTTTCCAATGAGTGGGGGCAGCTCTGAGCACCACGCCCGGTTCCTCGGAGGTGCTAGAAACTGTCAGCAGGCCCCAGACGCGGCGCCGGGAGCTGGGGACGCTGCGCCCAACATGGCAGACGGTCTGTCCCTCTGGGGACTGGCGTTCTCGTCTCGGGATAGAAGTGTGTATGTAATTAGCAGCGAGCAGCAGATAAATTCAAAGTAGAATTTCAGGCAGAGAAATAGTGCTATTAAAAATAAAGCAAAGTGTAGGGAGAGAGAAATTAAGGGAAGACTTTCGACTGGGTGGTCAAGGTCACGTGGGATGTGACGTTGAGCAGAGGTCAAGTGAGGAAGCTGTGCACACAGCCAGGACATGGTGTTCCAGGAAGGGGAAATGGTATGTGCAAAGGTCCTGAGGTAGGAATGAGCTTGGGGTGTTTGGGGAAGAGCCAAGAGGCTGGCGTGGCTGGACGGGAGTGAGCAGGAGGCAGTGGTGAGGGATTGACTGACGGGTGCCTGTGGTCTGGCTTCCATCACAGTAGACATTGGCTCTCCCCAGTGTCCAGTGTGATGTGAGCTACTCAGGGGCTCAGAGCAGGGGAGTGGCGTGGTCACAAGACCTCAGAAGACCACCGCCACCCCAGATGAACGCTGCATTGTCACTGTTGCTGCGTGACAGTTTCAGAGAGCCCCCGTCTGTTAACTCACAGCCCGGAAGGTCAGAACTCTGAGGGGCTGCCATCCTGAGGGGCTGCCCACGGCGTGGCTCCGGGTCGCGCGAGGTCAAGTCAAGGCCTTCGCTGGCTGGGCTCCTCCCTGGGCTTCTGGGCAAGAATCTGCTTGCAAACCCATTCGGGCGGCTGCAGACGCAGTTCCTGGTGGGAGGAGGACGGAGGTGCCCGGGTCCTCCCTGGCCGTCCGGGGTCAGTCTGGGGTCAGTCTGTGTTGCTGCAGCCTGCCCACTTGCCTGGGTGCAGGCTGGACGCTGAGTCCCTTTGACCCCTTCTTTTGTCCCCAGAGGAAGACAGTGCCCCCCTCTGTGAGGCCCCACAGCTGCCTGGCCCTCCAGGGGGGTCGCCGGCCGGGGTTCCTAGCGCAGCTGGACGGCTGGGGCGATGCTCCCAGGGCCCCGGGATCAAGGAGGAGGCTGGCGCCAGCCTGGGCTTGGCACCCTGCCTTCTCGGGCACGCGGGGGCCTGAGCACCACTCGCAGGGAGTCACTCAGTCATGTGGATGTCTCACCGGAGCGTGAAATCCAGAGCTGCCGAGCCAAGGTGACAGTCCCCGCCCTGTGGCCCTTCCAGGGAGCATTTATTAAACACTTCTGTGTCCCTGTGCATTATAAAGGATAAAGAGCAATGGACCGTCTCATCTCACTGGACAGCTGAGACGGACGGTGCCCGCACCCGGCACAGTCACCCCGCGGCGTCGGCGGACGCTGGCTCCCCTCTGCGGAATCGCACAGAACCCACCATGGCCGGTATCCTGAGCCCACCAGCATCCCCAGGCTGCTTCTGGTGCCCAGCACAATGCGCTTGGCCTGGGGAGGGTTTGATACTGATGGAGAAGCTGGTCCATGTCCAGGACGGACGCGGCTCCCGCAGGCCCGACACAGGGTGCGTCAGCGGCGATGTCGCAGGTATCTTCAATCTGCAGCCACTTGAATCTGCAGACGCAGAACCCGGGAATATGGAAAGAGGACGGTCCTAGATCTGGTGAGATCCAAGGCAGCCACACTCCAGGGTGGGACAGCTGAGCTTCGGGCCACGGCCCCTGGACCCAGGCACGCCTCTCCTGGGCACCTGGCTCAGCAACCCCCAGGTGTGTCCTAAATGTCTATCTTGTGAATGCAACAGAATCCGTGGGCCTCAATTTCCCTGCCTCTAAAACAGAGGTGCTGGCCTCCTGCAGACTCATGGGAGGATCAGCTGTGGGAGGGCACCATCCCCTTATTAAGAAGCAAAATAGGTTCCGGGGTCAATGTCATTATTATTATTTTTGTGTGCGGTATTGGGGACTGAACCCAGGGGTGCTCTGTCACTAAGCCATGTCCCCATCCCTTTTTATTTTGAACAGAAACTCACTTAGTTGCTGAGGCTGGCCTCAAACTTGTGATCCTCCTGCTTCAGCCTCCTGAGTCACTGGGATTACAGGCATGGGCCACTTCCATGTCATTCTTTTGAGGAGTGGCAGCGATTGGTTCTGACATGGCCCTGGGAGAGAGATGTCGGTAGGGGCATTCACATCACAGGCAAATCAGTGACCAGGAGGGGGTTTTCCCTAAGGGACAATTGATCAGAGAAAGTGGGGGTGGGTTGGGTCACAGCATACATGTGTCCCCAGGGCCTCTGGGTAGACGGGAAGGGGCCGGGTGGGAATGACTGACGAAGGAAACCTTCACCTTCATGACCAGCTGAGGGTCTCCCACCCAGAGTCAGCCAACAACAGAGTCCACCTCCCCTGGGAAAGGAGGTGCTACCCAGAGGGGAGGACTCCAGCCAGTGTCCCTTGGCTTGGGAGTCAGAGTCTAATGACAGCAATAGATATTATTCATAACAGCCCCCAACCGAGTGTCCCTCCGTGTGGAATGGACACACAGATGGTGTCGTCTCACACAATGGAGTGCAGACCACTCAGGGAGCATTTAAAAATAAACACAAACCACCAGCACACAACCTGGATGGAAGTCACAGCCTGGAGTGGGGAAGAGGCTCCCGGGGCCGAGGAGTAGCAGAGGAGGGGCCACCTTGCCGTTGGTGGGAGCCACTGGTGAGGACGCCCAGGGAACTTGCCGGGGTGCTGGGAAGGTTCTGCGTTGTGTCCGGCGGCCCCGTGGGGTGTGCACAGACGTTCATTGCCGTTCACCGGGGTCGTGCGTCTGGCTGTGGATCGCAACCTCGGAGAGCGAGAGGCGGTTCCGGCAGTGGAAGCGTCAAGGGTGTGTTGAGTCTTGGGTCAGCACTGGGCGCCTGTTAGCCACAGCCCTGGGCTGTGGGTGGCCTGAGTCCCACTCCTCAGGTACGAGGACGTCCCCTCTGTATGTCCAGGAGTGGACGCAGCTGAGCCACCCCCTGGGCCTGACCCAAGCCGGTGGCCGTCGGAAAGGCCGGCTGGTCCCGGCTCGGGCCACCTGGTTCTTGCACGCGGTAGGCTGGCTGTCCTTAGAATTCTAAGCTGTTGGCATGTGTCCTGACCTGTTCCCGAGTCCTTCTCCCTGGTGACGACCTGGCCTCAGTCAGGGTCTGTGCGTCCCTGACCGTGAGGCCCAGAGCCCCGAAAGATGGGAAGCAAGTGTCCCCACAATGCCATCGCAGCCCACTTGCCCCTCCCTGACCCCTGCTTTCCACAAGAGGTCCCCAATCTGAGCTTTGGCCTCTGGCAGGAAGAAGCTGACTGGTGAGCGAGTGGCCCAGCCTGCCTCCGGTGACAGCAACCACTCCATGACGGAGCGGCTGTAATAGGCTGATGCTTATCTGGCAGGACGTATGGGTTTAATAAAGTATTAATATGAAGACCAGATTGCTTCTGCTGACGGCGGGCAGAGCGAGAGCAGAGAGGAGGGAGAGCGGCCGGGCCTCCAGGGAGGAGGAGCCCGGAGACGCCTCCCAGGAGCAGAATAGAGGCTCAGCCAGGGCCCGTAAAGGAGGCTTCTCCCAGGATCCCGTATCCCAAAATCAAAATCCGTTCCTGCGGCAGGAGGAGGCTCTGCGGGAGGAGCCGGTCCACTGGGTGCCCAGGGGGTTTGTGATTGGCAGGTGTGGGTGCCGCTGGTGTGGGTCGATTTAGGGGAATTCTGCACCCTGCGTGTTTCCGGGTCCACGTGGCTGTCCTGATGTTGGGAGACTCTGCCATGCCTGGAACTCCTGGTCCATGTCCACCTTCCAGAAGTTTCCTTGCCTTCCTGGATTGTGTGCTTCTCCTTCCCGGCGCTGTTGACATTTGGGACAAGCTCATTCTCAGAGTGGGGACTGTCCTGGGCAGGGTGTTCCGTGGCATCCTTGGCCTGTACCCTCTAGATGCCAGTCATGGGGTCCCCGTCCAGGCATGACAGCCAAATGTGTCCTTAGAAGTTGCTAAACATCCCCTCGGGCTGGAAACTCACGGCTGGTCGGGAACCCGGATGTTTTATTGGACTGCTTCTTGGAGGCCCTGGGTGGAGGGGCGGGAGCTCACGGGCCCAGGACACCCGCCGCCCGGGGAACTGAGCAGCTCAGTTTGAAGTGTCTGAACTCCGGGGCTTTTTAATTCTGCAAAACGAACCCGTCCCTGAGTTCCTCGTTAGGAAGAGTCTGCCAAGGGAGTTCATCTAGCTCTGATGGATGGAGGTCCAGAGAGGGAAGCCTCGCTCATTCAGCGCACGTCTCAAAATAATAGGGTCAAGGAAACAAAATTGTTACTGAGCAAATTCTCTTTGCAAGTTTCCAGGCCTTTCCGTGCCAAAATGAGGTAATCTGGCCTGACGCTGGTGGCCTTTTTGAGAGAGAAAAAAGACAAAAAAGAAAAAAAAATTAAAGATTCCTTTATTGTGCCTTTAGCTTCTGAGCCCAGCAATTAATTCCTCCCTGCTAAAGGACTCGTGTTTAGGAGGCATTATTATTTAATGAAGGCCTATTTTAAATTGTAATTTTTTTCATTAAGTTGCCTCGTTTTACTTATTAAGACCAGTTTATAACCCAGCTCAGATTCTGTTCCTTGAGTAATAACTATTTTTCTTCTAGAATATTCCTTAATAACCTATCATCCATATTTTAAACTTTATTCTGAGTCAAAGACGCCTCCCCGTTGCTCACGGGAGTGTCCCTGTGAGGCTGAGCAGGTCGGAGCTGCCAGACTGCGCACCCTGCTTTGGAAATCTCCGTCCAGGAAGCCGGACAGTGTCCAGTGGTGACTGGCAGACTCGGCGCTCTGTGGCCCTCGGCCCGTGAAGCAGCCTTGCTGGGAGAAGCAGATGGGGTTGGGGAGTGGAGGGGGCTGCAGGCCGGGAGCTAAGGGCAGCTCCTCCCGGTCAGCAGGGTCCCCGTCCACCAGGCACCGTGCGAGGCTCTTGGCCTGAGCCATCTCCCTACCTCTCCCCAGTCCACCCAACAAGCAAAGGCCACTATTCCCATTTGGCAGAGGGGGAAACTGAGGCCCTGGACTGGGAAATGGCTTCCTCAGGGTTGCGGGGCTGGCCTTCGGCAGGGTCAGAAGCTGCCTTTGGGCAGTCTGATTCCCAAGCTCGAGGTCACACCTTCTGGGCACGGTGTCGCCGGCCACATTCCCATACAAAGGAGACTACCCTTCCCAGCTGTGCTCTCGGGGACGCTGTCCCCTGTGTTTTCTCATCTTAATGTCACCATCGTCCTGAGAAGCTCAGCGACCTGAGCCCGTCATTCAGACGCGATGGCTGAGATGCAGGGAGGAGTAGGGACTTGCTGTGTCCCTGGCAGGATGAAGGACGGGCCTGGACCTTCTGCTTCAGGAGCTGAGTGGTCCCCTCTTCTTCCCCGTCACTGGCTGCTCCCCAGGCCTGACCAGTGGACTCCAGCCCCTCCGCCCAGCATGGCTCTGCCTGGAGAAGGCAGCCAGGGCGTCCCGGGCGCCGGGTCCTGTGCCCGTCTCTCCTTCCCTCCCGGCTCCTCTGGTCATTCTTTGGATGTCAGGAAAACCAAAGGGGATTAAGAAATGGCATCCCCCTCACCTGCCCCCAGGCGCAGAAGGTTCCCGAGGGCGAGGCTCCCTCGTCAGATGACGGACGGCCACAGAGAAGACCAGTGTGGTGGGAGGGTCCCAAGCTCCGTGCCCCAGAGACCGGGGCCTGGTCTTACAGGACAGGTTGGTTGGCTCTGAGGCCCTGGCCAAGGCCGGTCTTGCCTCAGGGCCTCACTTCCTCCCCCTGGGTAGCCAGAGGGTCCCCGTCCCAGTCCTCGAGTCCCATCCTCTGTGATTGGGAACTGGCTGGGACTCTGACTCAGGGACAGGCCCAGCCCCTGGTTGATACGCTTGTCCCGTCCATCTCCTCCTTCCCCTGATTGTCACTAAGAACCTGCTGAGCACCTACTGTGTGCGTGTGTCAGGCGTGTGTAACTACTCACTCCCGGGATCCCGCAGCTTCCCCCAGGCAGGTGGCGTTCCACTCACACCGCGTCCACTGGGGACCAGGGGACTCTCTCCTGGCAGCTATCCGAGTCCCCAGGCTCCCTCCACCTTAGGGCTCCACCCGCTCCGAGTCCTCAGAGCCCTCTCCACCAAGGTGGCCATGGACAGGCAGGGGTGCAGGGATCGGGGCTCTAGGGAACCACCTAGAAGCCACATTGCCCCAACTGGGACTTGATCACTTGACCCTGCCGAGCTGGCAGAGCACCCGGGAGGGAAAGGCAGTGGAGCCGTGTGGGTTGGGGGAGCAAAAGAGCAATGTGGGGACAGCCTCGGGCCCAGCATGGACCCTGGTGAAGCCTGGGATGGACCACAGGGTCCCCAAGGGAGCCATGATTGGCAGGTCAGCACAGCACCCTACAGGATCCATGCCCTTGGCCTGCGGTCAGCCCTGGACTCAGGCCTAATGAAGATTTTCCCCCATCACCTTCCCCAGTGGACAGTCAGAGAGCCGGGGAGTGAGGGAACAAGCCCGGGGCTTCTCCAGCCTCAGTGTCCCACACATGAAATGGGAAGGAAGCACCCCACTGGCTTCTGCCTGCAGGGAACGGGGAGCCTCAGGTGTCTCCCGAGGGCCCCGAAACTGCCTTCCAAATCTTATTAATAGCATAACCACATCATTATCAATAATGAAACACAAATTAATAATAAATAAACAAACTAAAGATAAATAATACATAGGTCATGAATAATACAGGATACTACAGGGTTTGGATCATCCATCGCCTCTGACGGAGGGGGATTTGATTAGCTGGCTGGAGATCACAGGGGGAAGATTTCGGAGGTGCCTGGGAGGTCAGGGCAGGGGCTGGACGTCCTCAAGGGTCAAGTCCACCTCCCTGAAAAGGCTGCCAGGGGTTGGAGGTCCCTGGTCAGCTGAGCTGACCTTCTGCCAGGGGAGGTGGGAACCAGGAGCTGGGGGCGGGGAGGGCACCTCTTCCTCTTGGTGTTCTGTCATTGCTCGGATTCAGGCTGGGACATCCTCCGTCCGGCCAGGCAGCTCTGCCCCGCAGAACTGGGTCTGAGGCCCCGGCTGGGCTGGTTCATCCCTGGGTTCACTCTTTCTTTCACGTGTCCTGAATGCCAACAGCGTGGTCACAGCGTCAGAACATGTGATGAGATGTCACCTGACCATCGAGGATCTCCCAGGCCGCGGGGGAGACAGATTGGCAAGAAATCCACAAGTGGATTCAGGCTCTGGTGGATCTGTGAGGGGGGCCTAGATCTGGGGGACTGGGGGTGATGCCAGGGTGTGCAGAAATCCCTCCAGGGTGAACGGCGTCTGAGCGCCAGCCTGAGGGGCACTCTGAAGGGAGGGGCATCGTGTCGGTGGAGGCTCCCGGCAGCAGGTGTGCAGACCTGGGGATATGCAGCCTGCCACACATGGGGACTCTGAGCATCAAGGTGTCGGAGGCTTGACCTGCAAAAGAGAGAGGCAAGAGCTGAGTAAGGGGGAGGCAGACCCTTGAGGGGCCTCAGGGCAGGGGGGTCACTTCATCCCGAAAGCAATGGGGAGACGGGGAGGCTTGGGGTGCAAGGGCGCCCTCCGTTCCCTGGGCTGCGGCTCGGTGCGCACAGGTCCTGGCTCCAGGGTCGCAGAGCCCATCCTGCCCTGCTCAGTCATTCTTCCCTGGTGCAGCTCGCTGGCCGGGCAGTGCCACACTCCAGATACCATATGGGGACCTGAGGAGCCCCCAGGCCCCACCCCAGGAACTCCTAGTCCCAGGGTGGAGACAGGCACACAAAGAGCCCTATGCTGCGTGGGGACGGAACCAGGAGGCGCCGTGATTGAGGTGCTGCCAAGGGTCTGAGCTCAGAAGAGGGAGAACCAGGCACACATCAATCAAGGCCAGGGTGACCGTGCCATTGAACCTGGAAGGACGTGGATAAATTTCCCTGGATGAGCTCAGAGAAGGGCCTTCCAGGAGAGAAGGCGGCCCAGGCCGAAGGAGCAGCCGAGGGGCCCTGGGGGGCCGTGGCTGAGTTGCAAGGTGGCGCGGTGCCATGTGAGGCCGATTGAGTCTGAGGCATGAGAGAGGTAAGCTCATCAGGGACGCGGTGGCCGTGGCAGACCCTGAACTTTATCCTGCATTGGAAGCTAATGGGCCAGGGAAACGGGAGAGGCATTAGCTGGAGAGGCGGCGGCGGCGTGTTTGCATTTTAGAAATACCACAAAGCTTCTAGCGTGGGAGGCCTGGGAGGCGTGGGAGGCCGCCTTCTGGAGGCTGGAGACCGACCGGGGCTGCCGCAGGTCCTGGGAGCGGACAGGCGGCGGCAGAGCTGCTGGGAGCAGAGTAGATCATCAGAGCCGGTGAGCGGGAGTCGCCGCTCTTTGTTCAATGGCTTTATCTTCTTAAAAGGTCCCTCGGCCCTCCACCCCACCCCTCGCCCCAGTTTCTGCCAATAAGAAGGCGGATGCCGGGAGCCTCCATTCGCCGGCGGGGAAGGGCGCACTTCGCCTCGCCCTCTGCACCTGCCGCGATCTGGCTGCAGTAATGGGTCTGATGTGATAGTATTTATTAGGGTAGCCTATTAGGGTAGCCCAGGGAGGCTGTCACCAGGCTGTGCTGTGGTATTGGTCTTCGTGAGGGAGGGTGACCTCTTTTCTTCCTGAGTGGCAGTGCCTGGCACTCTTACTATCACGCAGGGGAGGAATTTTGTGGCCCCGACACCCGTGACCCACACCAACAGGGTCTCAGATGCAGCCTGGAGGGGTGGCCTGACCGCCTGCTGCCTAGGTCAAGTCTTGGTGGCCGAGGCTGGTTTTCCAGGAGACAGGGTCCTTGGGTTCTCTGCACTGCTCACTCTCCCAGAAACAGAAGGGACTGAGGCTTGTCCCTTCCCTGGGGGACTCCCAGTCTGGTGGCGGGCCCAGCCCCATCCTTGCATAGGAAGATGGATGATCCTCATTGCTCTCCATTCTTTACTGCTTTCTTGGTTTAGTGATGGTTCCTGGCACGTGGGACGGCCACTCCTGGGCCAGACTCATTGGTTTAGAGCCGTTCCAGAGGACTGCACGTCAAGGAGGTGATGGAACAAGTTGGCCAGCCCAGCCCCGGGTCCCTTCCAGTCCTCCCCTTCCCACCTCCTCTGCTGGATTTGAACTTGGACATGGCTTCAGCCATCAGCCCTCCGGCTGTCTCCTGTGAATGACTTGTGTCCCATGCTGTAGCAGGGTGTCTGATCCTGCTACGCCCCAAGGAAGACTTCTCCTGAGCTTCCTGGTCCCGAATCCTCCTCCCGCCTGTGTTTCCAGCTTCTCTGTTTGGAATCCAGGGTTGGTAGGCTCCTGTGAGGTGGCTGGAAGTGGGCAGGCATTCTGTGATCATGAGGAAGCCATTCAGCATCTCTGAGCCTCAGTCTCCTCGCCTCTAAAACGGGACACTATCCTGCAGGGTCACAAAGGTGATCAGTGAGATAATAATTACAGATTGAATTTTGAAAACTACCAAGGTTGAATCCCATGTTTATTTTTTTTCAACAAATATTTCTTTGGCTTCTAAGAAGTGCTGGTCGCTGTCCTAGATTCTCAGGATAAAGCAGCGATTAAAACACGCAAGGCAGAGCCAGGCGGGCCTCTCTGATCTCACTGCCGCTCTGTGAACCTGGGCAGAACATGTGGATCCCTACGAAAAACTCCCTGGAGGCTGAGCAGGGGTCCCCCAAGGCCAGAATGAGGGAGAAGGCTGGGGACAGCCTGTGGGGCGTGACCCGGCTGAGGGGTGAGAGGGACCAGAGGGCCTGGAGGGCCCAAGGCCAGGCCTGGGCAGCCCTCCTGGAGGCAGCTGTGGGAGGCTCTGGAGGTCCTTGGGGAGGCGGGACGGTGCATCTTAGGGACACTGCTGGGATGCACATGGGAGCCTGAAGTCCAGGAGACTCCTGCTCTCAAATTCTGTCCCTGATCACCCCAGACATCCACTGACAGCCATGGAGCCGGGGCCGGGAGGGATCTAGTCCCAAGCGCTGGCTGTGGAGGGCTGGCTCCTCCGCTACCTCGGGAGGTAGAGCGCTTCAGTAATGGACTCTGGGCCGCCCACTGGCCCTGGTGGAATCATGGGAGGAGGGACTGGCCCTCCTGGTTGCCAGGGACTTTGACTTTCAATGCTGGAAGTCCCTTAGCCCAGCAAACCGCTGGGTCCTGGACCAGGCAGACCTGGGTCAGGTCACTGAGGACACCAGGGCAGCCTGTTATCCTCTGGGGGATCCCTCGCTGACCTCATGGTGGAACTGGCCCTGAGCGGGGAAACTGAGAGGAGCATCCCCGGACAGGAGGCCAGCCTCTGGGTGGAGGAGTCCCCTGCCATGGCCTCGCCGGGAGGATGCCTGGCTCCTAGTATTGCCTGCGATCTGCTCAGTGTGTCTCACGGGAGTGGCGTCGTGCCTGCTGACAGAGATGGAGGGAGCGTGGCGGCCGGGCGGGACAGTGAGCTGCTTGTTAAGATGGATCCCTCTCCACTCCTGATCCACCTCCGAGGGCGCACTGGTGGGGTGGGCGGCTCGGGCATGCAGACTGATTGGTGGCAAACAATGTCCAGAGAGACAGAGCTCCGTCTCCAGCTGGTGGCTGGGTAATTGGCCCACGCGCTTTGAGAAGCGTGGAGCCTCCGTGTGGAGACCAGTGTGGGGCTGGTCAGAGCTGGAAGGTCCTGAGAATCGCCTCACAGAGGAGGACACTGGGGTGCAGAGGAAACTCGCCAGAGGTCCCAGAGCTGGCTGGCGGCATGGCTGGGACCAGAATCGGCCTCTCCTCTGCCCCTCCCTGTCCTCACTGTCCCCAGTGGGTTCATGAGCCCGCCCTCCCTCCCCCACCTACTCAGCCAGCCAGGAGGGCTCAACTGGAGGAGGCTGCTCCCCACGAGGCCACCTTCAGCGGGGCCTTCTTGGGCCCCCTCTCTGGTTTTATGTCCTTGCCTTTGATCCCCAGGAGGGGTGCCTGGCCTCGTGGTCATCTCTGCCTCTTTTCCTTCTCCCTGACCAGCTCCAGGTGCCTGTTCCTCCACCTCAGCCTCGGACTGTCCTCCCTCGACTGGACGGGGGCGCTGGAAGGAGAGAAGCCTGAGCCAGACTCCAGCTCCAAACGTGGGGGCAGGTGTGGGAGGAGCTGGGGGAGCCAGAGGGAAAACCCGGGCAGGGTAGATGGAAAACGCTGGAATTCTGTGAAATCAGAGCCAGAGGAATGGTTGGTCAGACCTGGAGGAGAACCTGCCCCTTGGGGAGGCTCCCTGGCTCCCTGCTCCCTCTCGGGTGCTGGTCTGTCTGGGAAGGGGGTCTGTCACCTGGTGTCAGGTGTTCATTGGCTGCTGTGACCCACCCCCCAGGCACCTGTCCAGAGCACCTCCTGCCTCCCCCTGAGCTTGGAGTCCCTGTGCCTGAGGCTAGTCCTGGCCTTGGAGGGGAAGGCTCCCAGAGCCCAGGAGCTGCCGGCCCTGCCTCAAGCCCCCAGGGGTTGAGGGATTAGGGTCTCCCGTGAGCCCACACCCCTTGCAGGGCCTGGCCCCGCTCCCAGGCCTCCTGGCCCCAGGATTCCCAGTGGCCCCAGTGAGTCGTGTGGCTCTGCTCTGGGGGTTGGCCAGGGATGGTGGAGAGACAGGCCCTGCAGCCGGGCAGGTTGGAGCCCGCCGGCTGCTCCCATCAGCCCACAGGGAACGAGGTGCTGCTTGGTGACAGAGGCCTGTTGGCAGCGCCTACCTGGCAGTGTGGTGCGAGGACCGAGCTGGCAGCACCTAGGAAGGCTGGCGGAGCAGCACCTGTCCCCCTCGAGCCCGCGCTCCACTGACGTCCACGGAGCTGGCACCCAGAAGGGGAGGCAGGTGGGCCGCTGTCTCGCTCCACGCTGCCCCTGAAGGCACAGGTTGCCGCATCAATGCGGGAGTTGGGGTGCAAGTGCCAGGCAGGTGGCCCCTGGCTGGGTGGTGTGGTGCTGGCCGGCGTGTGGGGGGCCCTGGCTTGGAGGCGCTCAGGTCTGCCTGCTGCCCGGTCTGCAGCCCCATCCACCAGCTGATCCAGGGGCTGAGAACGGGGCGTTGCTGGGAGCGGTCCCCCACCCTGGGATGGGAGCACAGCTCTGCGTGGCTCACACAGGTGTCCCTGGGGTGCTCTGCAGGGCTCCAGGGCACTGAGCTGGGCGGGGCCAGCCAGGCCCCCAGGGACAACCTGATGGAGACTCTCCCTCTAGGCTGGTGCCCCAGGGAAGAGCGTGTCCTTTGCCTCAGCCTCTTAGTCCTGCGAGGTGCTCTGCCCAAGACGAGCTCAGAGCACAAAACGGTCAGAAGAACTTCCCACCACAGCCTCAGCTGGGAGCGTCCCGCCAGCCTCAGGGCCTTTGTCCTTACCGCGGCTGTGGGGAATGCTCTCCCCTAGAACCTACGTGGCTCATGCCTTCCTGTCCTCCAGCCTCCTCTGAGAGCCTCCCGGGGGAGTGTCTAGAGCAGCCCCGCCCCTTCCGCTCTGGCCACCACCAGGCGCCTTCCGTCATTTATTCAGGTCCCATCTCTGCTGGCTGTGGCTGTGTGTGTCACCCGTGTATCCCAGGGCCTGGCACGTGCCTGGTTCAGAATGGAGTCAATGAATGTCGTTTCATGACTCCAGGGAAGACTGAGAAAGGAGAGGGAAGTCTGAGAAGCCCCACGGTGGGGCCCAGGTGTGACTTTGCCCGACCCGCCTTCCCTCGAGGTTGACCGATGACAGAGATCCGCGGCCTGACCATGGATCGCAGGCCTCTTGCCCCTGCGTGGTCAGGAGAGGCCCTTGTTTTAACCTGTGCCAACCACCCCACTCACAGGCCACCTTCCAGGTCGTGCTCCCCATGTCCCCAGCGCCCTCTCCGCCCCTGCGTCCTCTGCTCTCGCCTGGCAGGCCCTGCAGATCCCGAGGCTCAGGCATCCACTCCTGCCGTCCGCACGCCTCAGCTCCCACTGGGTCCCCCGAGCGGCCACCATCCATCACGCCCCTCCTGGCTGGCCAGCCGATGGCGACCCTCCCTCTGCCCTAGCCACTTCCTGTGGGCCTGCCCTCTGCACCCGAGCTGGCCGCTGGGTCTGTGCGTCTGAGGACGTGCCTCCGTCCTCCTTCCGGCGGGAGGGCTGGCTCTGGACTCAGCCGCACCATGTGGACCCATGATGCCCGGTTCTCACCCGTGTCTCCGCAGGCCAGAAGCAGAGGGCAGCCCGCAGGAAAGGTGAGCCTGTGGTCGACCCGCAGGCTCCAAACTGGCCAACAGGCTCAGGAGCTGGAGTGACATCACTGTCCCTCCAGGAGGGTACCTAGCTCCAAGGCTGGAAGAAGAGTCCCCAGTTGCGATCTGGCCTCTTCCTGAGGAGATTTGTGATGATGCTGCTTCTCACGGAGCCCAAGGGCTGGGTCTGAATCTCAGCTCTGCCACTTGGAGCTGTGTGACTTAGCAGTTACTTGACCTCTCTGTTTCCCTACAGCATGTGGGACTCACAGCGGCTCTTCTCCCCGAGCTAGTCGTTTTCAATGAGTGAATGTGTTTGTGAAGCGCTTAGCCCAGCGTCTGGCCAGGAAGGGGCTCGGGATGTGTGGGCCACCGTTACCTTGTCATGCTTGGGCTCGGCTTGCCCTGGGGACCCCTGCTCATGGGGGTCCCTTCTTCTGAGGGTGGCCTTGGGTCCTTGCAGCATCCAGGACACTACGTTCCTGGACCACATGGGCTCTGGTGTCCCCAACCCTGACCTTGGCCCGCCGACAGGAGCCAGGCCTCCCCTCTCACTCGGGGCCACCCAGGCCCCTCTGACGCCAGCTTCCACATTGATCCTCCTGAGATCGATCCTTGTTTTTCTCCTGGAGGGTTGTAACCATTAAGTTCCAGGCAGGGGTCAGGGCCCCGGGCTCCATCTGCTCAGGTCGCCTACACAATTGAAATCCCGAACCCGTCTGGCTAGTTTTCTCATTAAGACGATTGGACTGGATTGATCCTTTCGATCAATGGTGGAACATCCACTGATCAGAGGAGCCTGGGGCTCAGCCTGAGAATGAGGTCCCTGCTGAGCAGAGCGGGCGCCCAGCCCTGTGGGATGCGGCTGGGGGAGGCAGGGGAGTGGGTCAGAGGTCTCGCCACGCTGGATCCCATGCGGGGGCAGCAGCGTCCCCACGCCATGGCTACCAGGACAAGAGTCCCATCCCCGTGTACCGAGGAGCTTGGCAGGTGTTCCCAGGGGCAGCTGGTGGGCAAGGGACATCTGCTACTCGCTGGGATCTGAGAATCCCTCTGAGGTGGCCATCTGCAGTCACCTTCTCCACGCCCTCTCAGGTGCCCGGGTGTGTGCAGCGGGAGCTCTGGGTGTTAGTGAAGCTCCCTGTGGCCCCCCGGACTCTCCTCCGGGGGGCATGTGCACCCCGAGGCTGGGCATGGGCAAACCAGTGTGGCTCGGGGACCCTGGCTGCAGAGGTGGTGCGGGAGAGAAGGACCTCCATGGGGGCTGAGGAGTGGCCCTGGATGGAGCTGTTCTTCTGGGGCGTCGTGTAGACACAAATGAAGGCTCTTCCTGCAGGGGCCAGGAGGTCCTACCTTTGGGGATGAAATCATCCCACGTAGACACACTTCCTGTCGGGTCCACGGGAGCCAGGCAGGTGGCAGACAGGGAGAGGTGGATGAGAGGCAAGAGGAGCAAGATCAGCCCACGTGGGTCCCACACCATCCACACAGGCTGCGGAGCCAGCAGCCCACAGTGGTCAATGGCCTCTGCTCCTCCACACGCCCTCCCCTCACCTGCTGGGGTCGGCCAGCCCTCCTGGTCATCTCCTGCCCTCACCGTCCTCTTCTCCTTTCCTCTGCAGGTTACCTGACTGTGAACATTGAGCCTCTGCCCCCTGTGGTGGCTGGGGATGCGGTGACCTTGAAGTGTAATTTCAAGACCGATGGTCGCATGCGTGAGATCGTGTGGTACCGGGTAAGTCACCACGGCTGCCCCTGTCATGCCAGGGCTGACCGCAGTCCCTGGAGCCCCTGATACCCTCACAGTGTTCCTATGTTCTCTGCTCTGCCCCAGCCTTGAGTGGTCCTGTTCCCTCTGCCAGGTCCCCATCTGGTGTGACACTCTCCTCAAAGACCCCTTGCCCAACCTTCTCTGCTCTCAGGATCTATCTCTTTCTCACCTCCTGTGAGTCCCTAAAAGGCCCCTACTCCAAGGAAGCCGCCCAGAACCCAATTTGAAGTTACTGATAACACGGTGGGTCATGGTGCCAGTGCACAACTAAGGAACCATAATGGTGGGATTTCAAGTAAGAGGCTTTGGATAATGTTCTTGGCAAGGGAGAGGGAAGAAGGAGGCTTCCTGTCCTCTTTAAAATCACATTACAGAGATAATCTGCCATCTAATCCCATTACACGCAGGACCAGTCTGGTGTCTGGCACCATAAATTTAGGTCTGAGAAGCAAAGAGGTCAGAGATGAGCAGGGCTCAGTTGTCAGAAACAGGAAGAACAGCTCTTGGCCTTGGGCACCAGGGGCCTTTTCAGTCACTGAGGAGATCTTCATGGGTCTGTATAGGGCCCTCGGGATGCTCTCCTCTGTCACAAAGGAGCAGGGGCTGGACTCTGGGGAAGGTACAGCCGGCATGATGCTCCTCTGCAGATGGTGCTCAGGTGTGCACAGAGTGGGCACCAGAGAGAACTTGCCTTCCTTCAGCTAAAACAGGGGTGGTCAACATGTCTCAGTAAGACCCAGGTGGCAAGTGTCTTCCTCTCTGCTGACCACGTAGCCTGTCAAAACCTCTCACTCTGCTCTTGTGACTCAGATAGTGTGTAATGGGTGGTCACAGCTGTGGTCCCCGGAAACATTGGTGCATGGATACCAAAATTTGAATTTGGTAGGATTTTTACATGTTGCAAGATATTCCTCTTCTAATTTCTTTCTCAACTGTTAAGAAGGGTAAAAACTATTCCTAGCTCTGGGGCCGTGCAGATACAGGGTGCGGGCTGATCTGGTTCACGGACTGCAGTCACAAACCACACAGTTGCAGTCTTTGTAAGCCGGTCACCCTCTCTTCACATGGAACCAGAGGCTAACCCTGGGTGCCTGGGCACTCCTGGGCTCAGCTGAGAACTGCTATCCTCCCGTCCTGACTCTGTCCAGGCTTGCGCTGGGCCAGCCTCCTTGCCGCTCCTTCTTGCGATTCCATGGTTCGATTCCTCGCTGCCTGCTGAGTGCTGTGCCTTTGGCAGGATCTGGGCTCCCTGTAGCCCAGGTCATGGTGCTCCGTCTCAGCATCGCCCTGCTGAAGGTCAGCCCCAGCCTTCCATCTGGTCCCCACAGGTGGAACCTGTACCCCACAGGACCCTGGTCTTGGAGGAGGGTGGCACGCTGGATAGATCAGTGGGAAAGTCAAGGCCTGTGTGAAACGGTGCCATGGACTGAATCACTGCCAGGCGTGTTTACGGGATCTGGGGCACTTGGCCGACACAGCCCGGGAGCGTCTCATTAGCACCTGGCAGAGGGACTGGGAGACATTGACTCCAGCTCCCTGCCGAGGACACTGGCACCGTGCCCCGCCCTCTGCCCTCCTAGATGGGATGGGGAAGGGGGCATGGAACAGAAGAAGAGTTCATGGGGGTGAAGGTGGGCAGGGGCGCCCACTGCCCGCAGTCACCTTGAAGCAGCTGTCTGCACTCTGGGCAATGTCACTGCCCCTCTCATGGTGGCCAGCCTGGCTGGGTCCCAGGTAGGGAGCCAGGAGGAGGCTCCCTGAAGGTTGGGGAGGGGAGGGGAGGAGGGCGGAGGGCGCTCCTGGGCTGGACAGACTTGCCTCTTCCTCCTCCACCTGGCCCTCCTCTCTGCCCTCGCATGCAGTGGCCGTGACTGCTTGAAGAATCAGTTACAGCTCTTCCGGGTGCCAGGCCCTGCATCCCAGGCTATGGTAGGCTGCACTAATTAATTTATTTCATTTCATTTCACATCCTGTGACTGAGGGCCTCTGGAGTGGGGGTATGCAGATGTATGCAAATCACATGCAAATCACCTGCCAGAGCCAAATGTCTGGGCCCTTTTAATTCTGTAGCTGGACTGAGGTTGTGCCTCAGCTGACCGGTGACTCTCTCTGGGACCAGGGAACCCACGTGCCCTGCCTGTGATGGAGAGCAGGAGCAGAGGATGGAAGGAAATTCCAGGAAGTGGCTCCAGGCTGCTGGTGTTCCCTCTGCCCACTGCCACCCTGGCATCCCCCACTGATGGTCTCTTTCCCCAAGATCCCGCTGAAGGCAGAGAGATAAGGGCCAACTGGACGGGGGCTCCAGGAGCCAGGGCCCCAGCCGGGATGCAGGGGGGATGGGCAGCAGCCAGGAGCTCCTAGTCCCTCCTCCAGCTGGACCTCCTCCAACCCTCCTCTGCCCCCAGCCTCCCCTCCCAGCAGCGAGCTGCCCGGGGGCTGCTGCGCGGGTGCTGTTTGTTTTCTAGCTGGGCCTTTGCTTCCCTCCCAGCTTCCCTCCCGCTCCTGTGAATGAGCTCACAGAGCCCAGCTTGGAAAGACTTGAATAGATCACACAGGCCCCGCCAGGCCAGCCTCCCTCCCTTCAGCAGGGAAAAGCAGGGCATTGTGACAGGCTGCCTCTGCCCACGCTGCCCGGTGTGCACAGAATGGCCCCAAACCTGCGTGAAGGCCCACGGCCCCCCCTAGTCCAAAAGGGGTTATCTCAGCACGGGGAGCATCCTGAACTTTCCAAAGACACAATGAATGGACTGGATCTGCTATGGGGAAATTGGGAGAGCGGATCAAAGTGTCTGGCGCTAAAGGGGCCACCCCTCTGAGTTAGCGAGACCTCTGGCTGAACCTTGGAAGGTCGTGCCTGTGGACCTCCCGGGGGAGGGAAGGAGCGTGGAAGAACCCATGGCCTGGACAGCTGGAAAGAGGCTGCCAGTTTGTAGAAGATGCCAGAAATACAGAATAAACTCAAGAAAGGGATGTGGTCAGAGCCCCTGAGTCCCCTGTCCAGCATGGTAGCCACTGATGACATATGGCTGTTTCAATTTAAATTTAGTTGAAATTAAACTAAATTAAAAATTCATTTCCTCAGTCAAATTAGCCACATTTCAAGTGCTCCCTACCCACGTGGGGTCAGCATATTGGGCAGAGCAGACACAGGACATTGGCCTCACCACAGAACGTTCTATGGATTCCCAGGCTGCTCTGGGTACTTGGATTTTTTTTTCCCCAGTGGCCTCTGGAATATGCTGCGCTTGCCTAACAAAGGACTGTTCGCCAAGCTGGCTTTCTTGGAAAACTCACTGTAAGATGAATGTCAGTAAAATGAATTCTATTTTTGTAACCTGCCATCCTTAGATCGTGCAGGTGGTGAGGAGGGAGGGAAGAGGGTAAGGGCTTTGAGTCTCAAAAGCCCATGCAAAACGGACAAAAGATGTCAAGAGAGTCATGAGGCCCCAGATTCTGGGCACTGTGGTTGCCTGTGAAGGTCCTTTCCAATTTAAGGGTGCATCATGGCCCTCCTCACCATCTCTGCATGATCTTTGCTCCGTTCTAGGGGTTCATCTCCTGGGTTTGAGTCTCCCAGGCTCCATCTTTGCGGCTCGCGTACATAGCTCTGTTTTTAATTTCCTGGCAATATAGAGTGGCTAATAGAGTAGAGGTGCAATTCCAGGCTTGGCCAGTAGGAGGCTGTCGTGTAACATTCCCTCTTCCCTAGCATTCTGGCTCAGACCTCTCCAGAAATGAAAGATTCACAGTCTCGTGACTTAGACCTTCCTCTGCGCTGGGGCCTGGTCCAGTAATGCTGCTAATACTAACTGGGGTGCTAACATTGCTGAGCCCTTGCCATGAGGCAGGCAGGCTTTGCGGACATCCCCACATTCTTGTCATATTGGCCCTAAAAGGTCGGTTAATCCTATTTTTCAAATGAAGAAGCCAGGTCTGGCCAAGGAGACTGCCTGAGCCCACGTTGTCCTCCTGGCCTCTCCAGAGAGTTCCAGACATGCCCTCCTGCCCGATTCATTCCCCTGTGGTTCCCAACTCAAGTGCTACCATCACGCAAGACACCGTCCACGGGGCCACAGACACTTGAAGGCAGCAGCTGTCTCTTCCCCACTGTATCCCCGACGAATTCTGCATTCCTGCCGAAGAGCCGCCTCAGTCAATATTTGCTAAATTAACAAATGGCTGTGCCGTAAAAACACAACCACGTGCACGTTTTCCTGGGCCCTGCCACGTAGCGGGCGTGGGGGACAGTCGTAGATGGTGTCTGTCTGTGGGGGACGTGGGGGTCTTTGTGGACTCCAGGGCTCTGTGGAGAGTGGGAAAAGGGGACATTGCTTATTAGGAAACCTGTCTGAACGCATTTGGTGGGTCGCCCGCCTGACAGGCACAGCCGAGGTCTGTTTATGTCATAGAAATCCATTAAACAGCAGGATGTCACCTTTCACGGCCGTTTGGATCATCCAGCTTTGTTTGGTCTCCCTCCGGCACAGCTGGTTCCCGGGAGCTGCCTGGGCCCAGGTGACCAGGCCACAGAGAAGAGGGCCGGGAGGAGAGCGGGGCGGAGCCCTCATGGGCACCTGCGCCTGCCTCAGCGCCCTCATCTCGCCTCCTCCCCGGAGGGAGCCAGGAGACCCTGCGGGGTCGATGGCACGGAGGACCCCACCCCGCCAGGCACCCTTCCCGGGGGGCTCTGCTGGGGGCACTGCAGGAGGGTCAGTGGCTGCTGACCATCAGGACAGGGGCGGCCACGGTGGCTGGGCAGGGCGGGTGGAGAGGCCGAGGTCCCTGGTGTCGGGACCCCTGCGCTAGAGTCTGGGTGTGGACCTGCCAGTGAGCTGACCGTGGTGAACTCTAGAAACCTGACCTGAAATGGGTCGTGGGACCAGGTGCTTGGTGGGCTTGGGTGGGACCACCTCCATCCGACCTCCTGTTCCGTGGTCTGGCGTCCTGTGTGGTAACTTAAAGGACCCAGAGAGGCCACTTGCAGAACGGAGTGGAAGGTCCCCGGGGGACTGCGGGGTCGGGTTCCTTGGCTTGCATCCAACCACCGACTGACAGTCCGGGGAGGCTGGCCAGCAGCCTGTCCAGCAGGTCCAGTCCCCCGTTGCTCTGTGGCCATGCTGGGAACTCACTGGATTTCAGTTCTTGGAAACATCGCCGCCCGGCTGAGACGCTCTGGACTCCCGGGCCTCCATAGCTCCAGGGTCTGGAGGAGGGGCAGTGAGGAGGCCAGCTGTCTGGCCAGGACTCGCTCCCTGTCCCTGGCTCCTGAAGGGTCAGGTTCTCTCTGAGGAAGGCTGCCTCCTGCCCCATCCTGGCACAGCGGCCACCTGAAGGGAAGAGAAGGTACCCAGTGAGATGGCCACCAGTGAAAATGTGCTGGTGTCTGAGGCTCCGTCTTCAGTCCGATCCAGATCCTCAGGTTTGGGGACCCAGGGCAGCTGTCTCTTTAATCAGCCCCTCGACACCTATTTATGGTCCCAGAGCCAGGATGGTTCTAGGCACAAGGTCCCTTCTAACTTGGGGACAGAGTTAGGAGGACAAACAAGAAAGCCAGCAGGTAACCACAAGTGCATGTAATTAAAATAGGCTGGTGGGATAGAAGAGGATCAGATGGTCAGAGAAAGACCCTCACCTCAGGCGAGATCACAGAGGCAACGGGAAACCCCCTTACAGGGGCAGGAGGCAGAGCGTTCCTGGAAGAGGACCCCGGCCGGCAGGGAGCTTCCTGTGTTCACAGAACAGAAGGAAGAGCTCGCACGCTGGAGAGGGGAGTTAGGAGGCCATGCTGGAGGGGCAGGGACCTCTCTGACTGGGCCTTGTGCTCCAGGGAATCGATCACGAGTTTTTCTAAGGGCACAGGAAGCATGGAGGACTTCGAGCAGGGAGGCATCAGGATCGGGTGTATTTTGTCAAAAGATTGATGCTGGGTGGAGAATGGATGGCAGGAGGAAGGAGAGCTGGCAGAAGGACGGCCCCGGAGGGCGAGCAGGGAGAAGCGGCCGAGGCTGAGGTGTAGGTGTGTTGGGAAGGGTGGTTGCCTGGGAGCTGTGGAAGGGATGCGGGGAAGGGTTCAGGACGACTCCTGGCCTCGGGGCTGGGCGGCAGGGTGAGCGAGAGGGGAGAGAGGAGAGGAGGGGGAGGGCCAGGGCCAGGTATCCTGTCGGCCACGTGGCTCTTGGGCTGGAGCCCGGACGGCAGCAGTTGAGGCCACATGTCTAGAGTTCTGGGAAGAGGCCACATCGGAGACCATACATGAGAGTCACCACTTGGGGACGTGAACATGTCTTCAAAGCTCACATGGGGA
Source organism: Glaucomys volans (assembly GCA_020662805.1). Taxonomy (NCBI): domain Eukaryota; kingdom Metazoa; phylum Chordata; class Mammalia; order Rodentia; family Sciuridae; genus Glaucomys; species Glaucomys volans. Next base: position 134,261 of record JAJEJO010003233.1, read on the forward strand.
AACCTGACCCCCAGTGCAGGAGCAGCAGGAGTGGGACCTGTAAGCGGTGACTAGGCCCCGGGTTGGTGCTGTCCCAGGAGCAGCTTAGCTACTGGGGAGCTTTCCTTATAAAAAGGTGGATCCTCGCTTGTGGACACGTGGCACCCTCCGCCATTTTGTGACGCAACCAGAAGGCCCTGACCAGATGCGGCTCCTTCGAGTTGGACTCCGCAGCTCTGGAGCGGTGGCCCTAATGAGCAAGTGTCTATCAGCTACCCAGTTGGTGGTTTGCTCCAGAAGAGGGACCAAGACAGGGGCCATCAGAATATGGACGGTATCTAAAGCTGCAGGCTTGGAAGAGGTGACCAGGCGGAGGAAGACGAGAGGTCTCCGTGTGGGGGAGGCACCCCAAGGTGGAGAGACAGGAAAGGGGACCAGTAAGGAGGCTGAGAGGGGAAGCCAGAAAGAGGGGGTGTCCTGGATTCAAGAAAGAGGTTAGCTCCCGGCACCCAATGCTTCAGCGAGGGGCTCCAGAACAGACGTGAACTTGAACTTGCAGCGTGGAGCCACTGGGGACCTGGGGAGGAGCAGATTCCTTGGAGTTCACAGGGGTAGAAGCTTGGCTGGAGGGGTGTGGGCAGCATGGAGACAGTAGAGGAAGGTCCTTCAGGTTTTCCCTTTTTTGGGGTACCAAGGATTGAACCCAGGGGCACTGGACCACTGAGCCACACCCCAGCCCTTTTTTGTATTTATTTAGAGACAGGGTCTCACTGAGTTGCTCAGGGCCTTGCTAGGTTGCTGAGGCTGGCTTTGGACCCAGATCCTCCTGCCTCAGCCTCCCGAGCCACTGGGATTACAGGCGTGCGCCACTGCACCCAGCTGGGGTTTTCCCTCTTAAAGGGATTTGACCTTGAACTTCTGGACAGACCTTTGCAGGTCACTAAAGACATGATTACTTCTGTCCAGGCCACCTCCCTCTGTATGGTGCTCATGAACTGCCAAGAACATTGCCTTGGCCCAACCACTCACCCCTTCGGCCTAGGCCTGAGTGGCCCCACCTCCTGGAGAATGTGAGGGTCCCTGGATGCTGAGCTCTGGAGTTTGTAAGCCCCGCATGTGGTGCTCGCAGGGAGGTCCCTGCTCTGCCCTGTTAGCTACTGCGACGGCCGTGCCCAGGGCATCCTAAGCACCATGCAGAGGACGAGGCCAAGCTCCCGGTCTGGCCTGTGGCCCTGAGTTGCTAAGACCCACTTGTCTATCTGGCCGACGGGCTTGATCAGACCTCCGATGATCATCTCCCGGGACTGGGACCCTGCAGGCCAGCCATTTCCATCTCCACGCGGGAAGAGCTCCTCCTTTCCTCCTGGCCACGTCCTGCTCCTCCCTCCTGCGCAGCCGTCCAACCCTCTCACCAGGACAGAATGAAGGGATCCCGCTGCGATCCCACCGCACCTCACTCACCAGGTACCTGGGGGTCTGTCTTTGCTTCTCTCTCAGCTTTGTTACCTGCTTCTACGTGAGCCGTGGAGATCAGCAGGCCCCGGGCCGCCGATCCTTATGTGCGTCTCGGGATCCTTACTAAGTGCATGATGGGCTTCTGGGGTGCTCAAAATCCCAGAAATGTGCCTAAGTCGTGTGTGTGGGGGGGTACGGGCTGCCCTTGACACCCCCTGTGAAGCTCAGCAGCAGGAGCCCGGGCATCGGTGTGAACGGCGAGCCCTGGGCCACCAAGTCCACACTCGGGAAGGGTCTAGGAGACCCCACTGCCCACAAGCCTTCCAGGGACCAGGAAAGAGGGGAGGGCTGGGGAGGGGCAGCAGGCGGCCTTGTTAGGATGACAGCGTCCTGGGACGGGATCTGTCCAGACTTGCGGCTCAGCCAGCCGGTGTGAGCACAGATGCCCTTGGACGGGAAAAAGGGACAGGAAGGGAGGAAGGGAGAGACTCGCCTTGGCAGCACGTCACTGCCCTGGCACCAGGGGACGAGTGTTTGACCAGGAAGAGTCCATCTGCTCTTGGGGATTGCCACCAGGTTCCTGATGCTGCATTGAGACCTTCTCCCTGCCCCACACGGGTTTGATAAGGGTTCTTGGCTTTCACACTGGCAGGAGGGGAGCCAAGAATTGGAATGAAACCCCAAGTAGCAAATGTTCTATTGGACCCCACATGCACTCCAGCAGTAAGGGGCTTTCCCATTGGGTGGCTGCATGGAAGAGAAAAGAGCCAGCACCTGGGACATGATGTCCTGCTGTGTGGCCTTGAGCTAACTACTTGCCGTCTCTGAGCTTCAGGATCCTCCAGTAAAATAGAAGGGTAAAGTGAGAGGGTGTCTCTTGGATATGCTGCCTTTTTCCCACCTATGCCTGGCCTCCCCCTTCCTCCCCAGAGCACCCTGGCTGGGGGAGGAGGCCAGTGATGCAGGTCAGGGCGCCCCACTCTGGACCCTCTTCGTCGGGGTGGGGTCCTGGCCTGAGCTGCGGGCAGGGCCTCTGAGCCAGGGGAGTCCAGGAGCGTGTCAAGAGCATGGTTCCCGGCACTGCTGTGTGGCTTACGCTCTGCTGGGTTTAAATGACACGGGGACCGACTTAACGTGCCAGAGGAGGATTGAAGGTTAACTCTGCTCTCGCACCAGGGAAGTCCGACCGCGGCTGAAGGAGGGACACTTCAGAAAACCCGGCTCGGGCTCCCCCTCCCTCCTTCGCCCTCCCCCCTCCTGGTGACAGGCCCACGGGACAGTCAGCCTCGTTGAAGGCAGATGTGGCCCTGTGCTTCTCCCACACACCTCTGCCTTCCTGTGACCGGCCCTCCCCACCCCACACCTCACAAGAGCCCTCCACACCCTAAGGACCAAGTTCAAGGTCACAGGCCCACGTGCACGGTCCCTCTGGATGGAACCTCTGTGGGCCCACTTCTCCAGCCCTGCTTCCTCCCTTGCTCCCAAACGGGCCCACCAGTCACGTGACTGGGTTCTCTGAAGTGCTGGTGTCTGTCCCCACTCCACAGGGTGCATAGGCCACTCTGCTGGCCTCCTTCCTCCTCCATCCAGCACACTCCAACCTTCCCTCCATGCTGAGCTTCAGCATCACCCCCAGAGACCTTACCATCCTCCATGCCCCTTCCTTCCTCTTCCTCTCTTGCTGCCGTAACTGGGTGGGATTCTCAGCACTCAAAATATTCAGAATGACTCAATGCATGGGACTTGTGTTTACTCACCCAGCACAGGTTTATTGAGCACCTACTAGGTACAGGCATTGGAAATAGAGCAGAGTCAGAACCAGGCAGCCCTGTTGTTACAGAGCTTGCGTTGAATGGGAACAGCAGCTGCTGTGTGAAAGATCACCAAGTGAGTCTTCCAAGGCTGTGGTCACTGCCTCAAAGAGAAGGACGCATGCCAGCTCTGAGAGCCCATGACAGGAGGGCTCGTTGTGTCTGTTAAATGACTCTTGCAAAATGCAGACTCCTTGATGGGGGCTTTAGTCAGCTTTTCCACAGCTGTGATCAAAAGACCTGACAAGAACAAATTTGGAGGAGGAAAAGTTGATGTGGGGGCTCACGGGTTCAGAGGTCTCAGTCCGTGGTTGGCCAGCTGCTTTCCTTGGGGCGTGAAATAAGGCAGAACATCGTGGAAGAAGTGCGTGGTGGAGAGAAGCAGCTGGGAACATGGTACCAGGAGGCAGAGAGAGAGTCCCCTCACCACAGGCAAAATATGAACCCCTAGAAACCCAGCTCCTCCAGCCACACCCCACTGCCCACAGCTACCACCCAGGTAATCCCATCAGGGGATCAATGTGCTGATTAGGTCAATGCTCGCATGACCCGATCCTTCCACCTCTGAACTTCCTTGCGTTGTCTCTCACATGAGCTTCTGGGGGACTCCTGCGCCTAAACCGTAACACTGGGCTTCTTATTCCACTTGTGTCTTCCTCCCCTGTGTCCAGCGTGATGCTGAGCACATTGTCAGGGAGTAAATGAGGATGGAAGGGGGGCTCATGGGGCATCAAAGACCCTTTTGGTTCTCACGATTGGAGCTTTTCAACAGTGCTTCCTGGGGACGGTGGAGGTTCCACCCCTGCAGGTGTCTAAGCAGATGTTAGAGAAGCCACCAGCTGGCAGTGCTCTGGGAAGCTTTCCTGGCCCGAGTGAGCCCTGGGTGGGGTGACCCCATGCATTTCCATTCTGGAATTCTGTGCTTCAAGTTCAGCCATCCAGAGGTGGAGAAGGTGCCCTCAGCCACCCTGTCTGGTGAAGACCCAGTGGGGACTGCAGCAGGAAGTTCCTGATTCCCTGGAGAGAGGTGATCTCATGTGTGCTGGGAACCAGACCCTTGTGGCTGTAAGTGTCCAGGGAGGGACCCCCCCACCGAGTGACCATTCAGAGGTGAGGCCAGCCCATATATGGAAGCTGAGGGGAGGGAGATGGGAAGGAATTTAGTAAGATCCAGAAGAGGACTCCACGCCCTGTGGCCCATAAAACACATCTCTGTCCATGTCACCTTGCTTTAAACTCATCAGTGACGCCTCCTGGTCTTATGGATGGAGACCATCCCTGGTGTCGCCCTCAAGGCCCTGCATCATATGGCCCAGCCCCACTCTCCAGGCCCTTCTCCCTGCCTTCTCCCCTGAATGATGAAGCTCAGGTACTCAGAGACTTCCAGGAGCCTTGAGAGAAGGCGGAGGAACAACCAGAATCGGGGAACCTGAGGTCAGGTGAAGTCAAGCCTCTGGCCCAGAGTGCGCTGCTGGGAGCAGTCACATCAGTCCTGAGCCCAGCTACAACTGAGGCTGTGCTCTCTTCCTGGGCTCCATGGATCCCTGCCAGGGCTGAGGAATCTCCCAAGTGGCTGGCAGTCTGAGAACTGGACCCATGGAAGGGCTGAACCCCTCCAGCTTGGAGCACCAGCTGGCCAGCAAGACAACTCTGTTGCTCCCTTGTAACTGTCACTAATGCCACCAACATAGTATTGGTTGGGTGCTGTGCTAGGTACCCCATAAACATCACCTCTCTGAATCCTCATAGGAGCCATCTGATTCCAATCCAAGTGTCCATTGTAGAGTTGGGGACACTGAGGCTCAGAGAAGTAATTAACTGGCCCAGCTCTCAGACAGCTAGGCAGAGGGGGACTTGTACCCCAGCCTGTCTGATTCTGGCTCCGTCAGTGCCCAGGCTGGTCCCCCTTGGGGAAGCTCAGGCACCTCCTGCATGGGAAGAGGGACGTCAGGGTTGGGGGACCGTCAGGGCTGTTGTCATCTTGGTGCTGGGGCTGCCCGTCTGCAGAGGTTCACAGACCCTTGCAGGGCTGTCAGTGCCCAGCGAGGACACCAGATCAGCTCCCAGCCCCAGAGAAGACACAGGCAGCGCAGGGTTCTGCTGCCCCGAGACGAGCATGCAGAGCAGATGGTGTCAGGAGGCGCCCCCTGTCCTCCCCATGTGCTCCACCAATATGGCGCACCCACAGTCAGTGCTGGAAAATGCTCGGCCGTACTGTCCAGAGTACACAGACCCCAGTACCCAGGCCCAGATGAGTGGACAGTCTGAATTGGAGACTGTTCTCAGGAACTGAAGTTGCAGCGTGATCACTGTTGTTACCATTTTGCAAGGTGGCGGAGTGACTCGGTGAGTGTAAACACGCATTATCAGGTGGCGGTTCTTGGGGGATCTGTTTTAATGGCTATAATAATCATTTTAATTGGCACATTAATTATACAAGAGCAGGTGCTTCCAAAATCATTGAGGGTGTTGGAAGCTGTTTATTTCCTTAAGTGGTTTAAACGTTCTCCTTTAACCCTGTTTACTCTGTGAATATCAAATCGCTCGAGGCCTGTTCTGTGGAGACGAGGCAGAGCCTCCGGAATGGGCGGCCTCTGAGTTAGTGAGGCCTCCGCTTCCCATGGCCACCCCGCACCCGCTCTGGGTACAGAACAGATACCTTGGAAGCCCACAGGGGGTCTTGCTGTCCCAGCTCGACATCTGCTGGAGAGACAGGGTCGTGGTGGCCCAGAGGGTGGCCCACCTCTCTCACTTCAGGCGCTTAGTGAAGGAGGCAGGAGGGAGGAGGCTGAGGTGAGGGTGGACCTGAGGAGGACCTGCTGCCTGGGGTGCCTTGCAGCGGAGCTTGGACGGAATCCGCAGGGAAGTCAATGAATCTTAAGCACCATCGTCCCATTCTAGAAAGTTCCAGACCTCTCCCAAGAGACGTCCGACCAGCGTCTCAGACTCGGCTCTGTGTGTCCCCCTAACCCATCCCTCCCCATCTCAGTGAAGGACATCGTCATCTGCCAGAAGCCTGGGTCTTTCCCGTCCCCTGCCTGTCCCTGCCCAGACCCCACTTTTCCCTTTGGTGCTTCTTCTGTCCCCTGGGTCACCCCTGGCCGGAGCCCTGGTGCCACTCTGAGTCAGCCACCTCCGAGCCACACGCTCTGCTTCTGGCTCATCCATGACCCCAAGTCTGGTGTCTCTGCAGCAGCCAGAGTGACACACCCCTGCTGGCCTCAGAGCTAGGACACAGTGTCCTCTGACCTGCCTGCTCCTCCTGGGAGGATCCAGGCCTCCCTGCGCTCCCCAGCACCCACACTCCACCGCTCCCCAAGGCCCAGCCCCCGTGCAGGCCCCACTGGGGTCCAAGGGGAGCTGCCCGGGCCGAGGACCGTGTCTGATGCAGTGCTCGGGACCCCTAGCAAGCAGGACTCCAGAGGCAGGACGATCTGAGGTCACTCCTGGTGCCAGCTCTGTGGCCTCTCCCAACCTCCACATCCGTGTCTGTGATACAGGGCGACGTTAGCACTGAGCTCAGGGAGGGCGGCGAGAGGGGCCTGGGCAGACCCCAGGACATTGATCTGTGCTTAGAGAACGCTGGCTCGGACTCCCCTGCAGCCTCTGTCTCTGAGGACCGCCCTGATGCTCGGCTGGGAAGGGGCGGGGAGGAAGCCTGGGGAGGCTGCAGGTGATCTGGTGGGGGTCCCGCTCCCTGAGAGCCCACCCTGCAGGGGAGCCCCCGTGGCTCAGAGGTGGGCTGGCTGCCAGAGAAACCCCTGCACTGCGAACCACGTGGGCGTCTCCAGACCACACCGTGACCCCGAGTGGTCTTGAGACCCTGCTCCGCCAGGCTCAGTGACAGATGCTGTTACCGAGGGCCTGTCCCAAGGGCACCAAGGTACCAGTAATGTTTATGCACCTTCTGTTTGCACAGGCATCTTACTGACACCAGCTCCAATTTTTTTTAAATTTTGATCTTTTTAAATTTGTGTGTCATCTACAAAAACTGTCAACCTTTCTCTTGTCTTCCAACACCTGAGAGACAACATCTCCTAAGCCATAAAAGTACATATCCTGGAACCAGATCTCTCGGTTTTGAATCCCAGCTTTGTCATTCAGAAGCTGTGTGAGTCTGACCAAGTTACTTCACCTCTCTGTGCTCTAGTTTCTCCATCTCATGTAATTAACTCAGGACAGGGCCTGGCACTATGTCAATGTTGATGTCGTTACACTGACTTAACTTATTATAATTTCTTGCTTTATTCCATTGTCTAAAACCTCCAGAATTCTTGTAAAAATGTTGTCCCTGGATTTCATGGAAATGCATTTATTAGCCCACCAGGGTATACACTCTTAGCTGCTGATTTCCGGTAGATGCCCCCTTGTGGTGCACGGCAAGGTCACGTCTACTCCAATTCCTCCTAGACTTTTTAAAAAGAAAAATTAATTAAATGCTTCTTAAGAATCTATTCAAGTAATCATAAGGATTTTTTCCTTTAATTTACTAATGGAATGAATTATGTTGATGGTTCTCCTAATATCGAGCTTCCGTGGGGTTTTTATAATTTCTTTAAACAAATACCTTGTGCCCCAAATTAAAAGAACTCTCAAGTATTTATTTTGTATTATTATAAATGGAATCGTTTCCATTGGATTTTCCGTGGGTCTCTGGGCTCCGAGAACGCACAGCCATTGATTTTTCCTGCGGTTTTATCTTGGGTCCTACAAATTAGATGAGTCCATCTTTTTCTCTTAATGAGCACGCGGTGGCTGTCCTTGACCATCCAAGCGGCCAGCTCTGGCTGAGTCGTCCTGCCTCACCTATGTCTTTAGATGCGCTGCACTGACCCATGATCGGGTGCCTATGAGCACCCACTGTGTGCCAGGTGGCCAGCTCGGCTCCACCGCCCGCTCGGCAGGGTGAGGCTTGGGTGGACAAGGGGTCCGAGGTCCCAGAGCCACTGGGGCCAATGGAGCTTCAGACCCGTTACCCCGCGACCAGGTCGCCTCCTGAACAACATGCACCCGCTTAAGGGACAGGAGTGATTGGCCTGGACCCAGAAGGGAGCCCAGAGTGCCCGGCACGGCGGCCACTCTAGGCAGTGACCGCGAGGCTGAGTGCCCGTACCCTAACCCTGACCTTGAGCCGGCCAGCTCTCAGGTCCTCTCCATCCATGAACCTTGGACTCGCTTCTACTGAAGAGGAGTCGATGTCCTCGTCACCGCGGCTCCTGACCCCGGCGTCCCTGCCCCAGGCCTGGAGATGGCCCCTGCCTGCCTGGGACTGGGGTTCTCTCCTGGCCCTGGGTGAGGGTCCCTGGGAGGCCGATGGCCTCTCGGTGGCCCCGAGCTCGGCTCCCTGCCCGCACGCCCCTCCTGGGGCAGGAGCCTGTCCTGACATCTCCCTTCACCAGGCAGCAGTCACCCGTGTTGTCCTGTGGAGCTCAGGACTCCAGCCCCCAGGAGAGACCTCCACCCTTGCCCTCCGTGATCCTGGGCTTCCGTGGCCCCCTGCCCCCCTGCAAGGACGGCAGCTGGCGCCTGGCTGTGCGTCCCCTGGCTGCACATGGCATCCAACAGAGAGCTAGAGCCCCCTCCCCGTCTGTGCTGTGCTCACGGGTCCCCAAGCTCGGGACTCCTTTATTAATTCACACCCAATGGCCGGAGCCCCCCTGGCAGGGGCTGGAGCAGGAGAAGTCACCCCTGGACCCGCCGCACCACCTGCTGGGCCATCACTTACCAGGGGCCCCGCCCTGTGCGGCCCTGAGAATAAACACCCGTGGACAAAGGGCACCGTCCTCCCTGTTCCCAGGAGCACACGTCCCCTCGGGGGTGCAGGGGTCAACCAGAGCAGCTTGGTTAGTGAGGGGCGCACAGCACGGCTCCCAGCCCAGGTTCCAGGGTCCGAGGTTGACGTCTGAGGGAGGGAAAACCAGGAGACTCGGCCGGCCTGGCGGGACTCCTGAGATGGGGAGGAGTGGGCCCCCCAGTCCAGCTGGGCCACTGAGCTGGACCTGGGCAGGTGTTCCCCTGGACAGGACCTGGCTCAGCCCTGAGGACACGGGGCTCCATGCTAAGCAGAGGAGAGCCCCCTTCACCTGGTGGCTGCTGAAAGGCCCCTGAGCTGGGGTGGGGGACAGGAAGAGGTGGGGGCTCTGGGCTGCAGTGGCATAGGGGCCCAGGGACCCCGAGTTGGGGATGAAAGGCAGGTGCCTGCTGGACACCCAGCAGAGGAACCTCTGTGACGGGGGCATCCAGAGGGGGTCCTCTGGGGCGGGGAGGGGGTGAGGGAGGCCAGAGCAGGGCCAGGACCTTATTGCCCACCTTCCCCGCTGGGGGAGCCTGGCCAGCACCCTGAGATCTCCAGGCCCCACAGGCTCAGCCTCGGCAGCGCCTCTCCCTCCCCGCACCCCAGACCTCCCCAACTGAGGCCGGAGGAGAGGCCAAGCTAAGGCCCAGCATTAAAAGGCGGCCTGCTGGGGTCCGCCTGGCCTTGCCCACCATGCAGGGAGACGGGCTGGACCTGCCGGGCAGAGCCTGCACCCTAGGCCTGGCCCCTGACCCCTGGCACTTAGAGTGTCCTCACCCTCACTTCCTGTGCCACGGAGGGACTGAGACTTCTGCTGTTGTTCTGGGAGGCCGTCTGCTGTCCTCCTCTCCTGGGAGTGAGTGTGGCCTCCGAGGAGGCAGAGGACACCCGAGCAGGCTGCCCTGTCTGTCTCTGGCCCGCCCGTCCTTCTCCCCATCCCTCCCTGTCCTCTCAGCTGGGTTTGTGCACATCAGAGAGTCAGAGGCCCCGGATTCCTCGCCCTGTGCCCCTGGACCTCACCTGGGTTGCTTGGTAAATGCCCCCGGGCGTCCCAGGGCGGGGATCTGTCTTCTCCCTCAGCTTTAGTGTCCCTTCAGGGTCAGGGTCCCTGTCTCACCCTTCAGATGGGGAACTTCTGCAGGCCAGAGCCGAATTGAGAGACTGCTCAGCCAGAGCTCCTGCCTCTCTGGCTGTCCCCAGGCCCAGCCAACCCCTGCAAAGGAGGCAGAGCCCTGGAGAGGAGATGGCCAGGCGGCCAGACGACGGTCAGGGGATGCGGCGTGGGCATCTGGGCTCCTCCTTTTACTTACAGGCTTTAAGCTCCCTGGGCCTCGGTTTCCTTTTATGCTACGTGGGGACAGTAGCTCCAGCGTCACAGAGCCCTAGCAGCTAGTGTCCCCAGTCCAGGGGCATCTGCGGAGTCTGAGCAGGAGCAAGTCCAGGTGCCAGACTCCTGGTGAGGTTCCCTCTCGAGTCGGGCAGGGAGACAGACCAGAAATGGACTGATCAGCAAGGAAATCGCGGACAGGGACGAGGCGGGGTGACTTGGGGTGGTGGAGCAGCGTGGCTGGGCCTTGTTGAAGCTGACCTTTGTACAACAGGAAGGAGGGAGTCGTGCTGAGACCTGGGAGGGCGTGCCAGGCAGAGGGGCATCTAGCCAGGGGATGAGCCTGGTCACTGACCAGAGATGGGGCCATGTGCTGGGAGCAGAGGGCAAAGGGGAGGAGATGCAGGTCAGAGGAGACGGGCTTTCCCAGTGGAACCTTCTAGATCTAGATGTTACTGTTGGCCTGAAGGGACGGGTGGGAGAGCGGTAAGTGATATAATTCCTTTGGGTTCTGAAGAGAATCGTCTGACTGGTGGGCAGACTTCCGGGAGTGTATGAGTCAGCATAGCTCAGGTGGCGCTGCAGTGACAAAAGGGCCTCCAGATCCCAGCGACTTGGTGTACGGTCCTGTGACACAGCAAGTGAGACCTGAGTCCGACCCCTCCTTGGGGCAGCTCCCCGCCAGGAGATGACTCTGGGATCCAGGCAGGTTTCATCAGGGTCCGTGCCCTCTCACACTGAAAGGGCAAGGGGCAGGGGAGCCTGCGGGGGGCTCTGTGGGCTGCGCGGGGAGCACTTCTCTGCTCAGATTCCTCCGGCCGGAACCCGGCTGCCACCAAAGGCAGGCTGGGAAATGCGGTTTTCCTGGGCGCCCAGAGGAAGGCAACGGAACGGGGTCTGGTGACCGCGCAGCACGGATCTGACGAGGACAGCAGCGAGTTGGGAGGTTCCGGCCATCTTCAAAAATGAGGGATGACAGCGGCCCACACGTGACCGGTGGCCACGGGGATGCCGAGGTCAGACGAAGCTGTCGCATTCCTGCAACCCCTGCCGCGGTGCCCGCCTGGTGGCCCCGGCTCAGCAGCACTTGCGACAACAACCCTCGCGATTAGCGCTCTTCCTCGTCCTTCCCAGGATCCCCCACGGGCGTTTCTGATTCTGTGAGGTCAGGAGGCTGAGCTGCTCCAGGACCAAGGCTCATAAAACCCCGAGTGGCTTCCAGAGACACCCCAGTCCAGCCTGCACTTCATCAGGGAATGAGTGTCCAGAGGTGGCCCCTGCCTGGCTGCAGAGGTGGCCCCGGGCCCCACGCTCTGTGCAATCAAGGCATTGCAGACTGCCCCTCCCCCAGCAGGACCAGGCGTGCCAACGGCCGGGGAAGCTCTTGGGGCAGATGTCCCTTCCCGGTCACACCCGATGAGATCCGAGTGTCCGAGTGGGATGGGAGAGCCACAGCGCCTTGGTCTTGCCCACCCCAGCCTGGCGGCCATGCTGTCTCCTCCCTCCCTGCTCCTGCAGAGCTCAGGAGGTGGGGACCTGGGTCCAACCTCACCTCTGCTGTTGGTACGCTGTCACCTGTGGACTAGTGACATCCTCTCTGAACGGTAGGCTTCAGTTCTAGAAACAGCTGAGCTGCCCGCCTCCGGGGGTTAAGAGGACAGAGTGAGGTAGTGGAGGTGAGAAGCCCCAGCCTCCCCAGGAGGCCCCCCGGCAGGTGGGGGGCATTAGCTGGGGTGGGTCGGGCTCCGTGTCCTGGAAGCTGTGCTGGGCACTTTGAACGTGACCTCTAAGCTCCGATGGTCCTTGTACAGACTCAGAAACTGCTCAGCTCTGCGAGGCGCGGGCGTCAGGTCTGAAGCCCGGGCAGAGGGTCCTGTTGCCTCTGCTCTGTCACTTTGTCAAAGCTGCTCCGGAATCAGGACGCGCTTCGCGGGTGCCCCTCCCTCGCAGGCTGCCTTTCCCAGCATCCCCTGTGCGGGGTCCTCGCCTTGAACTTCTCTGTCCTCAGCGTCCTCGGCACCGAGTCCAGAGACCCGAGGGGCCAGGTAAACCAAACTTCTGGGCCGTGGGGCCGAGCCCCTCCCTGGTGCTCCCGTGTGCGTGAATGGGCGTCTGCGCTTTGCCCTGCGTGGAAGGGCGTGGGTGGGAGGAGGCCCGCCCGGAATCCCTGCAGGATTCTGGCTCCAGCCTTCGGCCTCTTAGAAGCCTCGTGTCTCCTCATTAGCCGGTGGCCCTGCCCAGGGTCCCCCTGCCCGTCCTGCCCGTCCTGCCATCCAGCCTGGGCTCCCAGAGGCAGCTCAATAAAGAGAATTTTAAAGCCTTTTAATGCTTAGCGGGGACTCTGTCCTTTGCCAAAGCGCCAATTAAAGGGACAGGCCAGCTCGACGCAACTTTATTACTAGCATTTTGTCTGGAAGAGGAGGTGGAGGGGAGGCGCGGGCAGTGACGCCTGAGACCATCTCTGCTTCCTCCGGCAGGGACAGTCCCTGGGCTCCTGCCTCCTTGGAGGCTCCAGAGAGGCCAGAGGAGTCTGGCTTTGACCCTCCCTTGAGAGCTCTCAGAGCCATGGAAGGACAGAGGTAATGTAGCTGGGGTCGGGCACAGCTTCCAGCCAGGCCTCGGGAGGCAGATGAAGTCAGGGCAAGTGGAGAGGCAGGGAGGCTTCTTGGCCAGAGGCCCCGCTGGAGCAAAGGCCAGGCCAGAGCAGCTTGTCTGTGACGCTGCCCTGGAGGCTGCCAGCACTTTGTCCTTGGTCTCCAGCCTGCAGCCCCACAGCTGTCCTGCCGTTGAGGTGACCACATTGCAGAGGCCGGGTCCTTTCACCCAGTTCATGCTCTGGTAAGCGCGAGCCAGTCGGAAGCCCAGCAGATGGTCCTGCTCCAAACTCCTAGGCCAAGCGGGGAGCAGGGGGTCCGGAGCCCCGGGAGGTGGCATGGAGAGCTCGTCTGCTGGAAACACACCCCTCTTTCTGAGTCACCTGTGGATACTTGCTCTGTCACCATCCGCTGGGGCTTGCGTCCTGCCAGCTGGCCTGGCCTAGACCTCGGCCTGTCTTGCCTGTGTCCTTTCTCCTGCTGTGGTGCCATTGAAACTGTCCCTCAGGAGTGTCAGTCAGGGGTCTTCGTAAGGATGGTGAAGGTCTTGCAATTCCTCATCAGCCACCAAGTAGGCTGCTGCCCACACCACTCATAGACCTGGTGTCTGCTGGCTCTGCCTGGCTTCCAGAATCTTCCAAAGAGGCATCATCCTAGAGCCTATAAAAGAACAGTGATCATTTAGTTGTTTGTCTTTCCACCCAGTCACTCACCTGCTTACCCAACCAGTTATCCATCCATCATCTACCATCCATCCTTCTATCCATCCCTCCATCCTTCCATCCTTCCATCCTTCCATCCCTCCATCCTTCCATTCATCCATCCATCCTTCCCTTCATTCATCCATCCTTCCATCCATCACTCCATCCTTCCATCCTTCCATCCCTCCATTCTTCCATTCGTTCATCCATCCCTCCATCCACCATTCATCCTTCACCATCCATCCATCCTTCCATCTGTCCATCCACCATTCACCCTCCATCCCTCCATCCTTCCATTCATCCATCCATCCCTCCATCTACCATCCATCCTTCACCATCCATCCATCCATCCTTCCATCTGTCCATCCACCATTCACCCTCCATCCATCCATCCACCATCCATCTTCCATCCATCCATCCACCATCCCCCCATCCACCATCCACCCTCCATCCATCTTCCATCCATCCCTCCATCTATCCACCCATGCATCCATCCGTTCACCCATCCACCCACCCATCCATCCCCCCTCCATCCCCCCATCCACCATCCCCGCTCCATCCATCCCCTAGCCATTCATCTGTCCACTCATCCTGCACTTAGTTTTGAGCTAGTAGCTCAGTCCATTCACCATCCACCATCCATCCTCCCCACACTTATTTTTGAGCCATGGCTTCACCCTCTTTACTCTGGGACCTTCTGGATAATGGAGGGGTTAGTTTGCCAGCCCATCTGCCTTTGTGCAGTGGTAGGTGCTCTGAATGACACTGACCCCAGGGAAAGGGTGGGCCTGGCCCTGCCCAGCCCTGGTCTTCCAGTCTCCAGCCCCTTCCTCCTGGAGTAGATGGAGAGGTGCTGACCCGCTGGGGTGCACCAAGGCCAGACCCCTCCTCGCTCCTCCGTGGGCCCCTGCTGGGTGGGCGTCTCCTCGCTCACCTGTCCAGGCAGAGAGGCTGTGGTCGGGCCGACACTGCCCGCAGCCCTGGGCCTCTTAGCAAGCCCTGCTTGTGGACAGGCTGGCAGACGCAGGTCAGACCCCTCCCTTGGCCTGGTCGGCCTCCCGCCTCCCCAGCCCGCGCTCCTGCCTGGCTTCTGCAGCCCTATTGGTCTGTGCTCTAGCCGCCCGCTCCCGCTCCGTTCCCTCTCCATCCTCTGGAATCCCTCCCTTCCAGCTGCTTCCCAGGTGTGCACAGGTGCTGAGGCCAGCCTCCACCCCTGCCTCCCGCCCCGCACCCAGGCATCCCCCAGGTCCTCAGCGGCTCTGGAATGTGTCCTCCGCCCTGCATTTCCAGGTCCCATGTGCTGTTCCTGACTGTCACTCCCGCCCCACCCCGTGGTGTGGCCCTGCCCAGCCCCCACCTGCCCCCCACTGGAGGGAGCTTCAGAGGTGTGGGTGGCCCTGTCCCCGCCCTGAGCAGCCTGCCGAGGGCCGCAGGCCAGGGTCCAGCTCTGGTCGTGTCATGTATGCGTCTGCTCTGAGTCCCAGTGTCCTCCGCTCCCCCAAACCTCTATTAAGGGGGGTCCTGCCTGCCTGCCTGGCCACCTGCACTGCTGGACCTCGAGGTCACAAGGGACCCCTCCAGCCATGGTGGTCCCTCAGCCATGGTGCTGGTCACCCGGCAGGCAGGTCCCGGCGGCCCTGGGGAGCTGTCCGTGGTGCTGCTGACGCCCCAGCGTCCCCAGGAGCAGCCTTGCTTGGGATGACACCCAGAGGGCGCCTCCTGCCCCTCCCGAGGGACCGACCTGGGCCTGTCTGCCTGTGGATCTGGGTCTGCCTCCTTGCAGAGGGTCACCTGGGAAGCCTCGGTGGCCAGATTTCTGGAAGGGGGGAGGGGCCATCTCAGCAACAAATAGCTTCTCTGGGACTGTCCCGCCCTGCCCGGACCCTGCTGCCTCTCCGTGTCCTAGAGATGGAGACCCGTCCCCTGCGACCCTGGCTCGTCCCCTGCGACCCTGGCTCGGGTGCCAGCAGGGGCCCCTCCCCGCCCAGCCCCTCTGCTGTGTCGTGCCACAAGCCCTCTCGCTGTCTCCACGGCTCCCCGGCTCAGTGGCTCCCCCTTCCCTCCCAAACCCGGCCCTCTTGGTAATATTGGATTAGCCCACTTTCTTGAAAGCCGCTTTTCGATTTGCATAATCCTCCCCTCTTGGAGTTGCTAGGCCCTCCGTGATAAGCTCACAGCCCGGGCAGTCAAGCAAATTATACTTTCTATTCTGAACAGCCGTTGAAATTGGAGGAAGCGCTTTCCATTTTTTTTTAAAGAAAGTATACACTTTATTTTTATCTCCTTACGCCTTTTGAACAATAGTGCCATCCCTAGTCTTGGGGTGCCTTAGTCTGTATTTCCTGGAATAATCTTTACCAAACCACAGCAGGCAGGATGCAAGTTAGACCTATGGGAGGACTTCCTGATAGTGATCGTAGGAAAAATTGCTCATGAAAATCTCTGGTAATGACCGTGCGCGTGCACGCACACACACACACACACACACTCTCCATCTGCCATTAAATTTTTCCCCACGACACATGAGAGGCCACCAGGGCAGTCATTTCCCCACGTGACTGAGGAGACCATGGACGCTCCCAGAGACCCTGCATCTCTCGTGGATGGAGCTGGATCTTGAGCTGCTGATTCTGGTCACTCTGGTGCCTTATTCTCTGAGCCAGTTCCAACCAGCAAACGCCAAATGCCCACTGTGTGGCAGAGGCACCAAGTTACAGGCCAAACCAAGATTTCCAGCTCTGAAACTTTTACTGAGCACCTACTGTGTGCCAGACCCACGCACCACAACCTGGAGGGATTGAGCCAGAGCACAGGGGCAGAGTGAAGAGAAGACCCTCTCCCATCTCAGGCCTTTTCCCAACTGAGAGAGGGTCCGGGGACACAGCAGCCATCCTTCAGCTCCCCAGGGGTCCATCCCCTGTCCTCTTCCCAGGGTCCTGTGGGTGAAGGGGTCAGTGCAGTCTCCCTCTCACTTAATAGTGACCAACACTCTTCATTAAGCTGAGACGGGGCTGCTGGTGACCGAGTTCCACTTACAGTTCAGGGTGTCCGGCCAGTCCTGGGACCCAGGAGCCCTGGTCGGCTTTTCCAGCTCCTGCAGGACAGACTGAGGTGACCACAGGTCAGAGACGGCCAAGCAGAGGAAGACAGGGGGAGGGTCCCCTCCTGGCTGGACCCTGCCAGTGTCTCCGGGGTCTTTTCCAGGGTGTGGGGAGGTACAGGGCCTCCCCGCCTTCTCCGTCCAGCCTGATGATGAAGCAGAATGTCCCGAGGTGGGAGAAAGGCCTCGATGACCTTTAGGAGCCAGTGGACTCAGCCGCGGGGCTCCTGGGACCTTGGCCTTGGCTGCTGGTGCTTTGGGCAGGGCTGGGTGGATGGCGGGAAGAGCCAGGCGGGCACAGGGAACCTGGGCCCCGTGTGCGCGGCTCTCAGGGTGCTGGGCTCCCAAGGGAGGAGCGCAGACCTGCTTTGGGTTTGGGCTGGCCCAGGGGCTTCGCCTGCTGTGACTCCGCTGCCCCGTCCAAAGGATGGAGACCCTTCCTCCCTGCAATCTCCTGAGAACAGAAGGCCTCTGGCACCTGGTCACCAGGTCGGACATCTGCCTCTCACTCGCCCTGAACCTGGCGTCCAGGGGCCGGGTCAGGAGTCCCGTGGGTGCCAGGCCCGAGCGCACCTCTGGGTCAGCGGCAGACAGAACCAGCCTCGGCGCCTGCCCAGCCCCTCCTCCCCGTCTCCCCGGGCCCCTCTGGGTCCCTGTGGAAGCCGGCGCCACACTAATAAATACTAAAAGGAAGGAAAAGGTCTGGTGGCTGAGACTTGGATGTATAAATACAAGAGCAAAAGGGAACAGGTCACCCCGGCTGGACTCCTGCCAGATCCCTGAGGCCAGAATACACAGTGAGGCCGGGGAGGGAGCAAAGCTGGTTACAGCGGAGGCCAGGCACTTGGGCAGACCAGCGGCATCTGTGTCCTGATTCTCCCTTGGCATCGCTGTGATGCTGAATGGGGCCACTCTGAGCCTTGGTCTCATCATCTGTAAACTGGGGAGATCCATGCCTACCTCCCAATGGTCAGTGCCAGCCTGTATTGCACTCTGCCCTGGACCTTGGACCCAAAGATGGTCACCTGTGATCACTGCAGAGGACAAAGAGGAGGCCTGGGAGAGGGCCGGCGGGTTTGGTGCTTAAGAGGCTCTTGGTGGAAGTCCACCCATGAGCTGCCCTTACCCCATCCGCACCTTCCCAGAACCCTTGCATTCCAGCCCTTGCCTTGCCCCTCACTCAAGGGACCTCTCTCAGCAAAGAGGGGACAGGCGTGAGGGGCTGGGCTGGAGGGGCTGTGTCTTTAGGAGGGAGAGCTGCGTGTTACGGGCTGGAGGGAAGGTAGAGGAAAGGGGGCCAGTGGGTTCGGGGTGGGGGGCTCACCAGGCAGGTGTGGGTGTCCCTATTCTGCAGGGGCATGAAGGGGGTGGACGGTGTGTGGCCCTGGTTCAGGCTCTGGCTTCCTCCCACTTGCTGTGTGTGGTGGGCCTGTTCCTTGCCTTCTCTGAGCCTCCGTTTCCTCCCCCTCAGATAGACTTAAACCTCCCACCGCAGGGGCTGGCAGGGGGTGGACCAGAGACCCCAGCATGGTGCCTTCCCTGGGGACTGTCCTCAGAGGCCCCCTCTTGTCCCTTCAGGGGCCGGAAGAGCACAAGAGGACCCGCAGAATCACAGAGCAGGCAGAAGGAAGGGGCCGTGGCGGGGACAGTCCGTCCAGGGCCTTTCCCGGAGGTCTCACTGGGGGCATCAGGGGCGGCACCAGCGGCTGGGCAGATGCCCCGAGGCGCTGGCCCTGCAGGGGTGCCCAGCAGCCCGTCCTGGGTGCTCTCTTGGCTGGTCGGCCTGCTCCATGCTGGGGGGTGTGCAGGGCAGCCGTGGGACAGGTGGGGACCCTTGAGGGCAGAGGCCCAGAAGTGTCCTGAGGTCACACCTGTCAGCCAATCGACTTCCTGAGCCCGGGGCCCTGCCAGCCGCAGCTCTTCCCCTGTACCCAGCCCATCAGAAGGACCTCCCTGGAGGGACCTGGGGGCACTTGGATGAGGTGGCTCAGGAGGCCGCACGGGGCTGGCCCCGAAGATGTCAGGCAGGGCTAAGGAGGAGCAGGAGGAGGGCGGCCCCAGGCAGGGTCTGAGGGAGGGCCAGGCCGCCAGCCTTTGTCACCACCAGCACCCGAGTGCTTCCGAATGCACTTCCGTGTCTAGACGCTGTCACCCTGACGGCTGCCCCCTCCCCTGCGGGCACCTAGATCCAGCCCAAGCCTCCCACCTGGGCAGCCTTTGCCCTCGTGTGTGTCCACACGCACACACACACACACACACGCATGCACACACATGCACACGCACACGCACACACACATGCATGCACACACGTGCACACATGCGCGCGCACACGTGCACACACATGCAGACACATGCATGCACACACACGTGCACACGCACACACACACGCACACACACATGCATGCACACACAAATGCACACACACGTGCGCGCACACACACACACACGCACACTTACTGACGGCCCCCTCCGCAGCCTCAGGATGTGCAGACAGAGTTGGGACCTGGGTCTGTCTCAGGCAGGGTTTCCGGGTGCCCCCAGCCCCGGAGGCGAGGATTTGGAACCAGTGATTTATTTTGGAGTGACTGTAGGACATGTGGTCAGGGGACGAGGACAAGGGACAGAAGCTGAGCACAGTGGGAAACAAGGCCCGAGCCCAAGGGACCCCCGGGGAGCCAGTGTGGAGTAGAGTGGTTCAGGTGCGGTGAGCCCAGGAATCGCCTGCAGAGGCTGTGGAAAGAAGCTTCTGGAACCCACCTCGGGAGATTCCTGTGCCGTCAGCCTGGGGGGCAGAAGTCTGTTTCCGACCCAGGTGACGGGAGTCCGGGAGCCGCTCTGCCTTGTGGTGTAGGCCCCAGCTCCGCGTCATCCCACCCACCGAGGGCCACCAAGCCCGGGCTTTATCCAGCGCCCCGACGGCCATTGCCTGGGAATTGCTCTGGGGCGGGAACCGGCTGGAGATCCTGGCTGCTGAAAACAGCCTCGGCAATGTCACAGGGAACGTGAGCCCCTGTGTGGCCCTGCGCTGGGCAGGGCGCCTGGAGCACCTGCCATGGGGTCAGGGGGTCCCGGCTGGGACCCTGCTCCTATCACCTCCCTCCTGGGGGACCCGACTCAAGCCTGCAGCGACCTCTCCGAGCCTCCGTTTCCTTGTCCATGGAATGGGGATGATGATTCCGACGTCAGCGCCACTGTGAGGATTTAGGCAGGTTCATCTGGTGAGCGCCCAGCACATAGTAGGTGTGCGGGAAACCTTGTTTGTCACAGAGTCCCGCTAAGTTCTCCGGAGTCAGCCCAGGCTCAGTTTTTCCGCCGTGTGGACCTTGGAGAGGCCGGCAGGCCGCCTTCCCGTGGCGGGACTCCTTGGATTTCCAGGTCGCAGGGCAGGGGCTGTGGACCCGCGAACACAGATAAGAATCAGGACGTCACACGGTGACCACAACAAGACCTGCTGTGTGTGGTGGCCAGGGTGCTGTGGGTCCTGCTCAGAGGCCAGTGGGACGGTCGCCACAGCCCTGGAAGTGGGCGCTGTCGCCCCCGAGGGCGGAGAGCTCACTGGGCTGTCACCACACCTAGTGGGAAAACTGGGCCACCTAGAGGCTGAGGTGGGAGGTCACTTGAGCCCAGGAGTCCAGGGCCAGCCCGGGCGATGGAGCTAGACCCCATCTCAAAAACCAATGAGAGCCGATGGGGCGCACACCTGTAATCCCAGCAGTTTGGGAGGCTGAGGAAGGAGGATTGCGAGTTCGAGACCAACCTGGGCAACTTAGTGAGACCCTTGCCGCAGCAACGCAGCAAGACCCTGTCTCAAAATGAAACCTATGAAAAAGCTGGGGATGCGGCTCCGTGACAGAGCACCGGGTGTCACTGGTTTCAATGCCAGGGCCAGAACGGGGCGGGGGGGGGGGGCGATGAGAGAGAGAGAGGGAGAGAGCAAGCACCCGTGCAAGGAGAAGGCCAATCGCACGCAGAGAATCTTCTGGAATGAAGCTCTAGGAACAGACAGCTTTACTCTGAACTGGGCGATTCCTTCAGCTGAACTGGCACCGACCTGGGAGTTCTGGAATCAGGATGGTGAGGCCTGGGGCTTCCCACCCTGGCCCTGGGGTCCGCTGTCCTCACCCCCTTCTGAGAGGCAGGCTGACCCCAGCACTGACCCTGTTGTGGCTCTGTGGACAGATCAAGCCCTGTCCCATTCCACAGCTGGAAAAGCAAAGGCCCTGAGCACCCGGCCTGCCTGAGGGTCCGCGTGTCGCGCTGAGAGCGGAATGCCGCATGCACGGGCGCCGGGTGGCAGTATCGTCAAGTGGCGGGGAACCCTGGCTGGGCACACGGCATGCTGGTGGCCCTGGACAGGCGCCAGCAGGCTGAGGGGCCTGATCACGCCTGGCTTCTTGCAGTCTCCCCAGGAAGCTCGCAAAGTGGGGGACAGCGGAGATCAGAGGCCCCTCTGGAAGCCCGCGGAGGGGAAAGGCGGGAGGGCGGGCGGGGCGGCAGCTTGCTGGGAATTCTAGATAATGGGAGGGAAAACAATCACTTTATTTAAATGAGCTGAAGGACTATTTGGCTTCCCTCTGTAAGAGGAAGCAGTTAAGGGGTTTTATTTTATTTTTGGCCCTAATAATATTACAATCTCCAGGCCGGTTATTATCTGTCACTTTCCAGGAAAGATTGAAAAGAAAATAGTTTTATCCCAGGCAATCGTGAGCCGTTCTGCGTGAGGAGCTGTTGTTCCCACTAAGATATCACATGTGCCAGCGCCAGGCACCCGGCCCGGCTGGGCGCTTTGTTTAACTGGTGACCAGAGGGAGGAGGAGGAGAGGCCGCTGCCCGTAGACGGCGGTTCTCAAAAGGAGAGTCGGGGTGGGCCTGTGGGGAGCGCAGATCCCCGGGTCCGCGGGCAGCTGGGAGACCAGGTCTGTGTCCTGGCTTCTCCTGTCTGAGAGGAGGTGGCCCTCGGTTCCTCCAAACCTGCTTGGCTGGGGCCCGTGTGGTCCGAGAGGCTCTTCCTGCCAAAATTAAGACCCAGGATCCTCCACAGAGCCTTTGTGTTTCCAGCTGTGAAATGGGGAGAGAGCTGTGGACGGAGGTCCATCTGCCGACTGACCCACCCTGGATCGGGGTCAGTGTGCCCGGATGGCTTTCTGGAAGGCGGGAGGACGGGAGCCCCAGGGCTGAGGTCAGAGGGCCTCGCGGCCTCTATTCCAGAAGCACAGGTCATGTGAATTCAGCTGAAGGAAACGTTCAGCTTCAGCCGAAGCTCTCTTCCTAGGTGGCTCCTTCCAGAAGATTCTCTGAGCACAGCTGGCCCCTGTGCCCAGCTCCTCCCGTCAGTGAGCGTGACTTTGCCCTGTGACCTCTGCAGCCCTGACTCAGCCTTCCTCTCCCTCCTCTGCAGAGGAGATGACAGGGCCCCGGTGACTGTCCTGGTGGCCTGTGAGCAGGACCCATCATGTGACCGTCCCCCCTAAGTAGAAGCCACTGCAGTCACAAGCGTGATGTCCTTTCTGACTCTATGTTCAGAGCCCCTTCTCCTCTGCACCCCGGAAATCCAAAGAGGTCCGAGCACAGCCGGGTACTTTGTCACTCCTTTGGTGGCCACCCTGGACCTGGCCTGACCCTCGGGAGGAGACACAGCCTGGGCCACGGGAGGGTCCTCATCGTCTGTGTTCATCTTGGTGCTGCCGTCCACGGCTTCGCTGCAGAAATGTTAATGGGGCGATCACACAGAGACCCCTCTACCCCCCCGGCGGGTCACACAGCACCCGGAACGAGCCCACGTCACCTCCCAGAGGCAGGGTGAGGCCTGAGTTCCGCAGCACATCTGGGTCCCAGATGTGGGCAGTGGAATCCTTGTGAACGCCAGGCCCAGGTCCCCCCTGCACCCCCGTATCTTCTGAATGCGCTTCCATGTCTGGAAACTGTCGCCTCGACAGCCGCCCTGCCCGGCAGGCATGTAGCTCCAGCCCAAGACCCCTCCTGGGCAGCCTTTGCCCTCGTGTGTGTCCACACGCATGCACACACACACACATGCACATGCATGCACACACACACACACACATGCACACATACACATGCGTGCACACATGCACACATGCACATGAACACACGCACGCACACACATGCACACGCACACACATGCATGCATGCACACACACACACACACTGCACCCGTCCAGCCCCTCCCTCAGGGTGCCGGGTCCTCCCCTGCACACTGCCCCTTCTCCCTCACCCCACAGTGTCCAGGCGACTGGGGGAGGCACCCACCCGCCTGCTGGTCACCTGCTGGCCACCCTCACGGCCCTGCCGGCCCAGTTCCCAGCTCCTTGCACAGATGGTTGGCACCAGATCTGTGCAGCCAGGGATTTTGAACCAAAGCATGTGCTTCCCCAGCAAAATGGCACCTTCCGGTCCCTCGCAGGCCAACGGCAGGGAGGCCCGGCCAACGGCTCTGTCCGAGGACCCGGGTCCCCATGGGCGTTCTCCCCAGCAGTTTTTCTTCTGAGCTGGGGAGACGACGAGCTTGAAGGGGAAGGTTTTCAGGATTTAGTGGGATCATTAAGGGGATGCTGATGGGGTGGGGGAGCTCCTTGCCACCAGGCTGTGCGGAGAGATGGAAATGACCCAGAGATTTATCCTCGCCGACTCTGGAATAGCGATGTGATCACAAGTCAATATTTATTGACCACTTGCTGTGGGGCAGGCTCTGCTCTAAGCACTTGATGTGAGATATTCAGTCCTTACGCCACCCTGCGAGAGGGAGTCTGTTATCATCCTCGCTGTGCAGACGGGAAGGCCAGCTCAGAGAGGGTGGGCCACTTGTTCCAGGTCACACAGCCAGAATGTGGTGAAGCAAAGGGCTGATCCCAGGCAGCCCCGCTCTAGAGCCACGGTTCCCAACTGTGTGCGCATCGGTATCTGTTGCCATGGTAACGCGGTGCCACGAATGACCGCAGAGCCTCGGAGGCAAACAACAGTAAGCACTTTTGCTCACGCATCTGGGGGCCGAGCCGGGCAGCTGGACTCCTTCCTCATTGGCAGGGTTGGCCCAATCCCTGTGGGACTATAGGGACGACTCAGCCCTGACCCAGGTGTCCCTTGGCTCCCGCAGCCTGTCCAGCAGGTTCCCATGGCCGTGGCAGAGAGCGTGGAGAGGGGCAGGCCCTGGAGGCCTCTCTGCAGGACCATGCGTGGCCACCTTTCTGTGGACCAGAGCGGGCAGGTGGCCAGCCCCACACAAGGAACAGGAAGGAGAAGGAGCCCTTTAGTGAGGGACACTGAGTGGGGACACTTTGCAACTTGCCCAACTGCCCCACACAGGGACCTTGGGGACATGGGCCAGCACAGGCCTGGGTCCCCTGGGAAGGAGGGACCACATGACTCCCGTCATCGTGGGCTCTGCCTTCTCGGGGCCCACAGTCCGCTGGGGAGACGCCGCCCCTGGGGCCAGCAGGCGGGCTTCAGGACTCCGCAGACAGACAGGGAGCAGGAGAGACGCTTCCGTCCTCGGAGAGGCCCAGAGGGTGGCAGAGGCCCAGCCTCCCCCCTGGAGAGCAGACGCTGTGACCCTTGCTCAGAGCCCAGGCTGCTGGGGCAGGTGTTGACCTCACTCTCATAGGAGTGGGTTGTCTGAGGGTGGGAAAGGGTGACAGTCAGGAAATAGAGCCACTGTCCCCTGAGGGCCAGAGGGTTGGAGGAGACGCCTCGAAGTCCGGATCCAGCAGGGTCAGCCAGGCGGGCGCCCTGCAGGAGGCGAGGCTCGGCCTCCATGGGAAGCAGGGAAGCGCCCAGATGGCCAAGGACTAGAAGGCAGGAGTCAGGGCATCAGGGGACAGGATGTGGGAGCTGATTGTCCAGGTCCCTGGTCTTTGATGGAGCCTCCTGTTTAGGCCTCCTCTCTGAGAATCTTCTGGATTCCCTCTCTCTTTCTCCCTCTCTCCACAGCAGCCACTTTGGGGCTTAGAGGGAGAGAGGAAAGAGGTTTTGACGCCTTGGGCTGCTCCTCTGGAAGCCTGGAGAAGGGAGGAGGGACTGGAGGGAGGCGGAGGAGGGGACACGGGCCCCTGGGCTGGACCCCGTGACTCTCCGGGACCCTGAGCTCTGAAGCTGCACAGCAGAAGGCACCTCACCCCCTGGGTTCTTGGACGATGCCCGGCTTCCTCTTTAAAGTTGGAAACGCCAGGGGGTCGGCCTGGACCTCCTGGAGTGGCTGGGACGGCAGCCCGCAGGGCCGGCCGGGCCCTTCGAGCCGGCGTGAGCGCTGTGGACCGTCCCCAAGCAGATTCAGTAGCGCAGCCGACACCGTGTGGCCAGGGAAGCTGAAAACAGTCACTTCCCGGCTCCTACAGGACCGCGTGCGGCCTGCGCCAGCTCCGCCAGGGTCCATGCGGTGACTCCGGGGCCCAGCCCTGGGCCTGGCCCCGGGCAGGTGCTGGTCACGCTGTGCTGGGTGCAGGGGGGGAGCTCCGGCCTCCACCTTCCCGCGCCTGCGCGTGGGCCCAGCTGTGCTGCCCCAGGTGGAAACGAAGAACCCGAGTCAACCCCGGGCAGCGACAGCCCAGGCCTTCCTTTGTCCACCTGGACAGGTGGGCAGGTCTTTTGAAGGGCAAAGTGAGCAGGCTCAGATTTCCAGCCACTCAGTGGCAGATCTGTCCCTGGGTGTCCTGGTCCCCAGCACGGCCACCCACAGGGAAGCCAGCGCTTCCCCCCCAGACCCCGAGACACTGGCGCTGAGTTCTTGCTCTCTGGTCTTTGGTAGAAGGTGTCCAGGGGGTGCTTGTACTTTGGGGGTGAGAACAGGGTGTCAGGGACACCTGGGATGCTGGGAAGCAAAGCGGAGGCAGAGAAGGTCCCCAAAGGCAGGTGGCAAAGCTCTGTTATGTCCAGAAGGTCTCCAGAGCCACTCAGGTGAGCGAGCAGCTGACCGTGGCCTGCCCTGTCCTCCTCAGGCACTGCCTCAGATGGTCAGCCACCTGCTGTGACGTGGAGGAAATTACTTGTCACAACTTGCTGAACAAAAGCCAGCTGGTCCCCAAAGATCTGGAAACAGGTGGACGTGCGGGAGGAACGAGCATGGGAGGCTCGGGACAGGGCAAGGGCGCAGGCCTGGAGCTGCACCGCAGGGACGGGGGAGCAGACCTTTGTGTCACATGGGCCACCAAAGGCAGGCGCCCTCCTCAGCCTGTCCCTGGGGGAAGCTGCAGGCAGGGAAGCCACGGCCCGGGCGTCCTGAGTGAGATCCACGCTGCATCGATGCTGGGCCAGCTCGCTCCCAGGCAGGTCAGTCTCCCTGATGTCCTGAGCTCCTCCAGTGACCCTCCACCCCAGGAGCAAAGGAGCTGTCAACAGGCGTGTCCGGCGGGGCGGGAGGGGCTGCTGTTCAGGGAGCAGGTGAGCTGGGCAGCTTGCAGGGGAGGGTCAGCCGGAATCAGGGCGACGGCAGCCTCAGAGGCTCCGAAACCATCTGCTGGTGACGCTGCTGGGATTCAGGGTGAGCCCCTGGGGCACCTGTAAGGGACGGCTTGGCTTGCTGGAGGGCAGGGTGACCACCTCTTCTCAGGATGAAGAAGGATCCAGGAGACCTTGATCCTGGGTCATGGGGTCCATGCCAGGGCTTGAGGACGAGGAGGAGGGGGAGGAGGGGGCGCTGGTGTCCCTGAATGAATGATGAGGACTCGTCCTGGGCAGAGGCCCCCTCTTGCTCCAGAAACTTCCTCAAGTCCGGAGCCTGCACCTGCTAAGAGAGCCCGGTCCCCACCTGAGGCTGGGCGCTCAGCAAGAGCTGGAGCCGTGTCCCCACCGCCAGGCGTCCTCAGGACGGAGGACATTCGTATGTGCCATCGGACAGCAGCTCTGCGGGGGCAGCGGCCATCTGGCCCCAGTCTGGGGACACCCGCCCCTGCCATTCTAGGGAACAAGGAGCCCCCCTTGCTTCCCGCGGCACTCCGGCTTCCCTCACCTCCAGGACTCCGAGAAATTACAGGGCTTCAGAGAGGCAGGGTCGGCGCTGGAGCTTGCTGGGGGGCCTCAGGCACGCCTCCTGCCTCTCTGGTCCTGTCCCCCAGGCACAAGCCAAGAGGCCTCCCCGCCTCTCAGCAGATCCTCCTGCTCTCCAATCGCCCGCCTTGCCCCCTCCGCGGCGCCTCCTCCCACCCGGCTCCCACGGAGACAGGCCGGGCCTTCGCTGTGCTGGCCCTGGGCAGCTCTTTCCCTCTCTGTGCTCCGCTTGTTCCTGGCTGAATTCCCAGCCCTGCAGGGACCCAGAATTAAAAGGTCCCAGCCGCCTGGCAGTGCCCCTGCCCGTCCCTCCCTCGCCGAGTTTCATTGGAAGCATCCATTTAAACCAGGGAGCAGCCACTCGGCACCTCCTCCTCCCCAGGAGGCTGCGTCCTTGGAACCTGCTTCCTGCCCGCGCCCCAGAAATCCTAGGAAG
>JAJEJO010003233.1:167039-183253 GCA_020662805.1 Glaucomys volans
AGCAGAGTCTCAGGAAGGCCTCGGGCTCTCCCCGCTCAGCCTCCAAGCTGCCGGGATTGCAGGCCTGCGCCACACGCCCCGCGGGGGAGTTCATTTTACACCAGCCCCGGTCACTCCCCGGCTTGAGGCCTTCAGTGGCCCCATCTCCTGCCAATAAGGTGATTGCAATAACAGCCTCGAGCAGGCTGGGCGTGGTGCAGCTGGTGGGAGGCCCCAGCATCTGCCCCAGGCCCTCCCTGGCCTTCACATGGAGGGGCCCAGCGCCCCTGGGTGGGCCAGGCCTCACCCGGACAGGAAGCCTGGCCTCCGCCCGCCTGCAGGCCCTCCCTGCTCCACCTCCGTGGCTCTGATTCCTGTTAACAATGCAGAATCGGGTTCCAGCCGGGACTCTGAATGTGCCCCTCTGGAGTGGACTTCTGGGGAGATGGGCGTTTTTGCACCCCACCCCCACCGGCCCTGGTGACCGTGCTGTGCGCTGACGTTCAGGCGTCTGCCACGTTGCAGGCCCTTCCCTTCTCCCTGCAGCGGGGAGGCCTCAGGGCGTCCTGGCTCGAGGCTGGGGGTGCAGGAGCTCAGGTGGTTGGGTCCCCACTGTGTCCAGCTTTTGTGTCCAGCCAGTGGAGATGGCATGGGGACGGCAAGGGGCCAGGTGGGCCTGTGGCTTCTCCCACCCTGGGACACCCAGCTTCCCCCACCTGCTCACCTAGCACCCAGTGCCGGGCCTGGCGGAGGGAGCCGGTGTCCGCTGGCCTCGCAGCCACGGGCACCGTGGTAGGTGGGCACGCACTTTGTTGGGATCCCAATAAGCCCCGCGTCTTCTGGACGCCAAGGTGGAGAACCCAGGCGGACCTCCTCCTGGGCACTTGGCCTCGCGCACAGAGGCGGGCTTGCTGTCCACACGCGGGTCACCTGCAGGGAGCTGCCCCCACCTGCTCACACCCCGGCACACCTGCCCGAGCACCTGCCCACGTGGGGCGCCGGGTCCAGGAGGAGCCGCAGCCGCTCCTCCGCCTGCGTCCTCACCCCGTCCCTGAGCTGCCGTCTGCCATCGCGCGGTAACCAGATGAGACAAGGCAATTTGTGACACCAGCTGTCTCTGTCAAAACCGGATCTCCCACACAGGCCGCGCCAATCACCCCAGCCCAGCCCGCCAATCACCCCAGCCCAGCCCGCCAGCAGCAGCTCGCAGGGGGACAGAGCAGGGGAGTCCGGCCACCCCGGGAGTGAGCCGCACCTGACTCCAGGATGTCCCCCTCCTTCCCGTCCTGTCCTCAGGGTCTGGCGTCCCCCTCTCCCTGTCCCCCACGTCTGTGACCACACCTCTGGCCCAGCTCCCAGGCCTAGGAGCTGAAAGAGTGGCTTCTTCAGGGTGAACAGGAGGGTTAGGTGGAGAGTGGTCCCGGGTTGCCATGGCAACAAGGCCAGGCGCCCTGTGCCCCTCCCCCCACACGGCAGACCATCAGGTGGCCACATGGCTGTCCCCTGCCTCCTCTGCACCTTCACTTCCTCACCTCCTCGGATACCCTCTCCCTTCATGGCCCCCAACCCCACACTTCCTCCCGCCCTCCCACTGGAGTCCTTGCCGTCTGGACTTGGGATCAGACCCAGGTTCAAATCCCCACTCGGCCACTCTTCGGCCAGGCAGCCTGGGCAAGTGGCCTCCCGTCTCTGGCCAGTTTTCACACCTCTAAAAGATGTTGGCTTCCTTTAAAAGCTACAGAATGAGAGAGAGCCCAGAGGGGACCAGACGGTGTTCTAGAAGTTGGGGACAGAGCCCTGGGCATGGTCAGGTCCCAGTGCTCCTGGGCGGCAGCCTGACTGAGGAGTCAGGAAGTGCACCTTTCAGAAACCGCAGGGAGTCGGGTCCTCGCTGTCCCCTCTGCGTGGTCTGCGGCTGCCCACGGCCCCAGCCGGCTGCTTCCAAGATGCTCAGTGACGCTCACAACAGCACAGGTGCCCAAACTGCAGTGCTGGGTGGCTGGACCTAAGTGAGCCCTTCATGAGGCGCAGCTGCTCTGGTGGCGGCTTGGTCCCGGGTCTCAGAGGGAGTTTTCCTGGCAGAATTTCCAGTGTCTACTCAGAGGACAAGTCCACTTAGGTGGACCAGAAGTCCACTCCTTCCTCGACTGATTCTGTAGCCACTTCACAAATGGGTATGGAGTCTGTACTCTGTGCCAGTCCCCATGCTGGACACGCAGGGTTGAATGAGATGGAAAGGGACTTCTAGGTGACAGTTGCATGGTGGAAGTTTCCGGAAATACTCACCACCTTCCGCAGCGTAGGAACAGAGCTTAACAGTAGTGTTCAGTTCCCACGGCGTTTCTCAGGGTGCTTCTGCACATTTTCCAGATGAGGAAACTGAGGGTCAGAGATGATCTGGGACCTGCCTGGAAACCCAGAGCCAGGGAACGAAGCTCCCCCAGCAGAACCTCTTCTTCCCAAGCTCAGCTCAGTGTTCTAACTGACATTCGTCACTTGCATGATCTCATTTAATGACCTTCTCTGAGGCCACCCTGGTCAGCAGAGATCCCTCACGCCCATTGACAGCCAGGGAGTGTGACCAGCCGGAACGGGGATTCGAACCTGCACCGCACTGAGGCCAGATCCCAGGGGCGGCCACACCTCCAAGGCTAATCAGTTCATTAAACCCTCCTTGCAAAACACTCCCTCTTGGCTCCTGGACATGGAGACCTCAGCTGCTCCGATTTCAAGAGAGCAAATTCCTTCCCGGCTGGAGAGGAGGTGGTAACGCAGGCAGGCAATTTAAACAGCTCGGGCAGAAACAGCAGTTTCCACTCGGCGCCACCTTACGCTCCCCGGCCGCGGCGGGATTGGCCCGTAAGTGGGGTATCAAGTTTATTACAGCTATTTCCAACCTGTAATTGGTTTTGTGGAACACAAAGAGAAGGAGGCTGGGAGGGAGGAGGGAGCGGATTTCTCCCCCTGACTTCCTTTTTTTTCTTTTTCGGATGACGGCACCCAGGGCTATTGGTGAGGCTGCTGAATTTGGAGACTTTATTTTTTGTTTTTAATTAAAACGGGGCCCGTTGGCCAGCAGGCTCTCCAACTGCCCGTTGGAGGAAGTCCATTGGCCTGGCCGCAGCCAGGCTTGCTGGTGGGGGGCAGCCGCACCCTGGAGGGAGGCCTGGCAGCCCGGGAGTGTGGGGAGCGGGTCAGCTAGGGCCGGCTGCTCAGAGGTCATCGTGCCCTGATTTCCTCATGAGATGCTTAGGGAAACCGAGGCCCAGAATGACCCATGCTGAGGGCCCTGCCGGACTCCCAGCCCAAATTTCGGCCTGTCAGAGACGGGTGGTGCCGAGGTCATTGGGAATTCATGGCAGAGGCACTGAGTGGGAGGGAAGGGCCCGCTCTTTCCTAAGCACCGATCATGCATCTGCTGCCCACTCTGGCCACCTCCCTACTTGGACATAAGTAAAAATCAATAATAGTGAATATGCTTGTGACACTTAGTCAATAGTCATAAGTCCATGTTTGCAAGTAATGCCTAGCGCACAGTAAGCACTCAGCGAGTGCTAGCTGCAGTCGCTTCTCCTTACCTGGGGCTTCATTTTCTG
This sequence comes from Glaucomys volans, assembly GCA_020662805.1. Lineage (NCBI taxonomy): Eukaryota > Metazoa > Chordata > Mammalia > Rodentia > Sciuridae > Glaucomys > Glaucomys volans. The sequence goes on from JAJEJO010003233.1 coordinate 170,615, forward strand.
TGTTCTCAGTTACCCATGGTCAACCAGAATCTGATAACATTGCATGGAAAATCTGGAAACAAATAGTCCATAAATGTTAACTGTTTTGTCCTTCTGAAGAGTGTCATGAATTCCCACAGCGCTCCACTCCATCCTGCCTGGGACATGAACTCTTCCTTGATTCACAGTATCCACACTCTATATGTTACCCTCCTGTCAGTCACCTAATAGCCAACTTCATTATCAAATAGGTTGCACGGTCTTCCCCGTGCATGCACAGAAGAGAGGGAGAGATTGCTTTCATATAACTTACAGTGTATTGTTATAATTGTTCCATTCTATTATTATCATATTTGTTAATCTCTTACTGCGTCTAACTTACAAATTCAGCTTTATCAAAAGTGTGTGTAGACAGGAAAACATAATATCTATAGGGTTCAGAACCTCCTGAGGTTTCAGGCATCACTGGGGTCTCGGGTCTTCACTTCCTTCTCTGTTATTATCGCCACGTGCTGGGCAGGCCCCCGGGCTCTGTGTGCGCGCTCTTAGGCACTGAATCTACTCAAGTGCCTTAATGGTAGAGTCACACTTCGCAGATGAAGAAACTGAAGCACAGAGACGTCTGCAAGGTCACACAGCAGTGAGCTGCACAGCAGAGCCGGAATCCGAATCTCGGACTCTGTGACCCAAGAGCCTCTGCACATTCCACCTTGCAGGCTCCTCACCTCTCCGTCCTCCAAAAAGTCCCCCGGGCCTCCCTTTTCCGCTAACCCATGCTGAGGGGCAGCCTCGACCCTGCAGCTTATGCAGTTCACTTGCTTCTCAGCCTCAGTTTCTTTATCTGCAAAACGGGAGAGAAGCCACGCATCCCCAGGGCAGTTCATTTATCAACAACCCCGTGTTGACAGCCCTGGAGCCCCAGTCTGGAGCGTCCAGTGACATGACGGAGGCGAGGCCCCAGCACTGTGGGTCCCTGCGGAGGCCGGCTGGGAGGAGGATGTTTTGCATAGACACAGAGAGGCGCTCGGGTCTGGCGGAGGCGTTTCCTCTGTGCGACGGGGAGAAATCTGCTGTCCTCGCTCAGCAGAGCCAGTCCCCTCTGCACATCAGCCATACGTCCGTCTGTCCACCCTGACGGGCCCACCTCCAGGCTCTTGCTCAGAGTCCGGTTCTGTTCGGGGCTGCCTTTGGGTAGCGGGTTCCGGGCCTGCTTCCTCCTCCCGCACCCCCTCCTCCTGGGTCCGGCCCTTCCTTCATTTCCTGCGGTTCTGCTGCCCTGGCGATTCAGCGGGAGCCAGGCTGCTCGGCGGCCCAGCCCCAGCGAGGGCAGCGGGCCTGCCGGCCTCCTCTCTGGCTGCCTAAGGAGGAGCTGCACGAGCCCCATCCTGCAGATGAGAAACCGAGCCCTGCAGGGCGGAAGGGACTTGCTCAAGTGCAGAGTTCCGACGGAGCCCGGGGTTGACTCCGCAGGGCAGGAAAGCGGTCTGGCTTCAAGCCCGAACCCCGACAGGGAAGAGCCGGCCTGGGACTGAGAGGCCCTGAGAAGCACCCGCCTCCCCCAGGGAGCCTTCCCGGTGACCCCTCCCTCCAGAGGAGCAGCATCAGGTGACACTTGGCAAACACGTGCTGCTTGACCACCGCCTTCCTGACTGGTCTCTCAATCAACTGTGACCACCGGCCTCCCCACCAGACCCCGAGTGAGCGTGGGCAGGGGACCCCGTCTGCATCTCCCTTCCTGTCTCGCCTGGGCCTGGAACTCTGCCTGCTTGTTCCAAATCTGAGAAAAGTTTCCAGAATTGAAGGGCAGGTGTCTTCCAACACACTCACCAGCACCCAGCACGCCTCAACCAGCACCCAGTGCACCTCAACCAGCACCCAGAGCACCTCAACTAGCACCCAGAGCACCTCAACCAGCACCCAGCACACCTCAACCAGCACCCAGCACACCTCAACCAGCACCCAGCGCACCTCAACCAGCACCCAGAGCACCTCAACTAGCACCCAGCACACCTCAACTAGCACCCAGGATACCAGCACCCAGCACACCTCAACCAGCACCCAGGACACCTCAACCTAGCACCCAGCACACCTCAACCAGCACCTAGAGCACCACAACCAGCACCCAGTGCACCTCAACCAGCACCCAGAGCACCTCAACCAGCACCCAGTGCATCTTAACTAGCACCCAGAGCACCTCAACCAGCACCCAGCACACCTCAACTAGCACCCAGGATACCAGCACCCAGCATACCTCAACCAGCACCCAGAGAACCTCAACCAGCACCCAGTGCACCTCAACCAGCACCCAGTGCACTCAATCAGCACCCAGCGCACCTCAACCAGCACCCAATGCACCTCAATCAGCACCCAGCGCACCTCAACTAGCACCTAACACACCTCAACCAGCACTCAGGACACCTCAACCTAGCACCCAGCACACCTCAACCAGCACCCAGAGCACCTCAACCAGCACCCAGTGCATCTCAACCAGCACCCAGTGCACCTCAGTCAGCACCAGGTGCACCTCAACCAGCACCCAGAGCACCTCAATTAGCACCTAGAGCACCTCAACTGCGTCCAGGATACCTCAACCAGCACCCAGCACACCTCAGCCAACACCCAGTACACCTCAGCCAACACCCAGTACACCTCAACCAGCACCCAGAGCACCTCAACCAGCACCCAGGCACTGTCTGCCCACAGCCCGTGGCCCCCTGCCTAGCCCCCACCCAGCCTCTCACCGGCAGGAGTACAGAGGACCCTCCTTGCAAACAGCTACTCACACCCTGGCTGCCACCTGAGGAGGTCCCACCTCCCTTTCCCTGGGCCTCCCCTGAGGCAGTGGAGGTGAGATGACAGGTGGCCAGACCCCCAGCGTGGCGGCCCCCCAGCCCCGTGGTCCTGGAGCCGGACCCAGGTCAGCCTCCCACGGCCTGAGGCCTAGAGCAGCCCCTCCCTCCAGCCCTGCAGCAGTTGAAGACCCCAGACACCCTGCAAAGACACGCAAATAGAGCCAAAGAAACCAGCTCGTCCTTGAAACCCGCTGTCCCTCCGCGGAGGCTGCGATTTACGACCCGCGTGGTTCTGCGCTCCCCAGGTGTGCGGGGCGCCGCGTGGGGGGCGCGTGTATTTTCCTAGTAATAAAACCCTCAGTCCCAGGAATAAATTCCAGGAGACAGTTTTACTGACAGATTTTTTCTCTTTTGTGTAATAAAAAAATGGAGTGAAATTTGAGATTGGGCGACGAGGCCTGCGCGCTTAGGAGGAGATAAAAGAGCCGTGCCTGCCGGAGGCCAGGCGGACTGGACAGGCCAACTGGGCGCTCAGGCCGGGGACGGGGACCTTCCTCAGAGCCCCATCCGGCAGGGTACCCCCTCTGCTCCATCCTCCCCTCAGCTCCCCCGCCAGCCCCTCCATCAGCCCCTCCATCAGCCCCTCCAGCCTCCTGGGGTCCTGGCAAGGTCAAAGGCACCATTCCACCAGCCTGGCAGAGGGACCGGAACTGCCCTGGGGGTCAGGGCCCCCCACGCACCCCAGAGGACCTTGACCCACTCCCTCTGCCTCTTCTGGCCTCAGTTTCTCCTCCTGCAAAGTGGGGAGGCCATCCTCCATCTGCCTGCTTCCCGGGACGCGGCCGCCCCATGCCATGGTGGGAAGCTGGGCTTCTCCGGGTCTCGGAGGCCCCACACTCAGGGACTTCTCTGGGGTCTGACCCTAACCCTGTGTGTGGTCAGACGGTCGCAGCATCCCTGGCCTCTGTCGTCTGGATGCCAGGACCAGAATCCCCTCTGTTGTGACCACCCAAAATGTGTCCAGCATGGCCAAAGTTCCCTGGTGGGAAAGGGACAGCACTGACCCTGGCAGGAGGCCCTGCTTGGAAGGTACTCGACGGCTCTGAGAGGCCAAATGGCAGTCGCGGGGCCGGGCAGAGGCCACGTGCAGGAGGAGGACCCCTGTCAGGGGGGCCCCCGAGTCGGGCCTGCACCCCAGCCTGGGCGTTGAGAAGCGGGCATGGGGCTCAGACCCCAAGGGAGGCCAAGCCTCACCGGCCTCCGCCTTGCCCTGGAGGCCTGCCAGCCCAGGACAGCCCACCAGTCACACTGGTCACATTGCGACACAGCATCCAGGGTGCCCTTCAGGCAGCCGCCTCTCCTGGGGCCCGACAGGAGCCAGGTGCCCACCATCCTCCTCCCGCGCTCTGGAGGGCTCCTCCGCGACACCGTGGCCCCTGCTGTGGGAGCCGGGCCCTGTGCTCCCGGGAGGCAGGGTGGGAAGCCGCGGTCACCTGCCTTCCGACCGCCCAGGTGCACACAGGCCTGGGGAAGCAGGAGGGGAGAGAGGGCTGGGCTCAGTGAGGCTGAGGGACCGCAGGGGCCGTAGGTCCTGCTGCTGATCCTCCCTGGGGTCCCAGAGTGAGGGAGCCGGGTCAGCCTTCTAACCACCAGTACTGACAGAGCCTCCTCCTCCTCGGGGAGCTCTCAGCCCCGGGGCATGTGGCCTGGGCCTGGCACACAGCTGGTGCTCCATAAATGCTGGCAGGGTTGCACTGACTCTGTGTCCCCTGAGTCATGGAGGCCAGCAGGTGTGGTCCCAGTCTGCCCAGGGCAGATGTGCCACAGGAGCCCAGCTGTGCTCTGGGCGGGTCCCCCAGCCAGAGGACAGACCCCAGCTCAGAGCCCCCCACGCCTCTCCCTGGGGGCCTCCAGAGAGCCCGACCCAGGCCACCACTCGCCCCCTCTCCAGCCCTCCCCCGAGCTGTGGGGAGCTAATTCCCATCCTCCAGGCCCAGGCAGGAGGCCCAGGCAGGAGGCCCAGGCATGAGGCCGGCAGGCTGTCAGCATGGAGCCCAGCTGAGCGGGAGAGGCTGGGTGAGCCGGTCTGAAATAGAGTTGCTGAGACAAGCAGAAACCGCACCGTAAACAGATAAATAATTGAAGCAGGAAGACGCACACCTTGCTGCTGCCGAGTGAGGCTTTCATTAGCAGGAGGCTGCAGAGGCGGGGGCACGGGGCTCTGCTGTCCCCAGCTGGGAACGCTGGACCCGGGCAGCACCGCCGAGGCCCCTGCTGCCCCCGGCCCATGTCCCTAGGTGGAGTGGCAGCTCGTGGCTCCCTCCTGGCCTTGCACGAGCCAGTCCGCACAGACCCCCTCCAGCCTCCCACCCCGGGGACAGTCTTCACCCTAAGGCCAAGCTGCTTGTGAGTGGGCTGCGGCCTGGCCTTGGCGACCACGGCTTCGGGACAGCCAGCCCTTTGTCTTCCCCTCTGCCTGGAGCACACGCCCTCCTCCTCGTCGTCCAGGGGCACCAGACCTGGCTTCCCCCAGGACGGCCCCTTCCCCAGGGCGGCTGCCCTTCTCTGGGCTCCCTGGCCGTGCTGGGCCGACCCTCCAGGGTTCATCAGGAACTATGAAGTCAGCTTGTTGTCTCCAGGTCACTCTGCCCGGGACGGTCCCCTGGCCCGCAGTCCCCACCCCCTCCTCTCCTCTGGCCAGGCCCTGGGGTCAGGCTGGACGCTGGCTCTGCACAGCCCTCCCCCACCTCTGGCCCCCAGCCTGGAAGGGCGGCCGGCTGCGCTGACCAGCTGCCTCTGTGTCCGCAGGTGATGGACGGCGGCACCATCAAGCAGAAGATCTTCACCTTCGACGCCATGTTCTCCACCAACTACTCGCACATGGAGAACTACCGCAAGCGGGAGGACCTGGTCTACCAGTCCACCGTGAGGTGAGCCTGCCGGGGCAGGAGAGGGCAGGGAAATGGGGCGGCCGCCAAGGCCCAGAGAGGGTGAGCAGGGTGCCCACCGACACACAGCCAGGAACGACAGAGCTGCAGGCTCGGGAGGGAAAAGGACCAAACGCCTGGATGCTCGTCCAGAGGCGGGGGGACGAGGGGAGTCCTCCCTGGTCTCCAGAAGGCCACAGACTGAGCCAATCAGATCCCTGTCCAGGGCCGCCGTTTGCTAGGCATGGGCCCGCCCTCCTCCCACAGAGAAAGACCCTGACCTGTCCTCCTCCTCTGGCCTCTCTTCCCCTTTGCTGAGGCCAAACTGTCCTCCTTCTCTGGCCTCTTCCCCTTCGGTCGCCTGGTAAACTCCTCACCAGCCTTCAGAACCCCACACGGGCAGGGCCGCCTGTGGGGTGCTTCCTTTGGATCAGCTGATGCCCGGGGGCCGCTCTCCCCCAAGCTGCACGGCTGCAGCTGCTCCAGGGCCCCCCGAGTGGTGGAGGGCAGACCCGCACCTGCAGTCTGGCTCTTCAGCTGCTCGGTCAGCCCCTCTGCCTGGTGCCCAGCCAGACTCTGGAGCTGTGGGAGGACTGGCCGCGTTGGGCCCTCTGCTGGCCCGGGCCGCCTGGCCTGAGCAGTCTCGCGCTTCCTGGGTGGCTGGGCCTGCGGGGCGTGCCCGATGCCGCGTCTGGTGGAGATCCCGGGGCAGGCGAGGCTGCAGCCCCCATGGGGACCACGAGGCCTGCACTCCCCTCAGCTCCACCCCAGCCTGCACACAGTAAGTGCGCGCTGAGATTTGTGAGATGAGCCGGGGACTCTGGAGGGCTGGGTCCTGGGGCCTCAGGTTCCTCGTGCGTAAGGTGGACGAGGGGACTGGAAGTGGCCAGGGCACCTACAGCCCTGTGGGGACGTGGCCGGGGTCCCCTGCGTCTGCGGGGGAGGGGAGGTGGCCTTGTTCCTGGGGAGCCTGCGGGTGGGTCCCCCGTCAGGGCCGGGTCGCCCTGGGGAAGCTGCAGCCGAGGGCTCTGGGCAGACCAGGGGCCACCGTGCGCCGTCCACCCACCCCTTCCCTGGACCCGCTTTCCAAGAGGAATCAGGGGCCTTAAGACATCCATGCCCCCCGGGACCAGCCGGTCGGATCACGATGGACGAGCTGAGCACCCGTGATGGAGACGCAACTGTTCCGGGAGGCAGAGGGCATCGTGCAGCCAGCGGGCTCCAGGCTCCCGGAGCCCTGACCCTCCTGGTGACCAGCAACCCAGGCCTCTGAGAAGCCCCACCCGCCTCTCCGTCCTGTCCCCTCGGCTGCCCCTGCGTGGCGCGACCTCCAGGGCAACTCCTTGGCCTTTATTCCTAAGCCCAGAAGGAAAGCCAGATGCCTGAAGTGTCACCGAGCCCTGCAGACCGCAGGCCTCTGCGGGAGACCCTGGGGCAGCCTGGCCACACTGCCTGTGGAGCCTCGGGCCTCGGCCCTGGCCTCCCTGCCTCCGTGTCACGGCTGGCAGAGCAGCCCAGGCTTCCGTGACTGTGGAGCTAAGTGAGATCCAGGTCCGTGGCCGTGGGCAACGCTGGCCCCACACTGGCCTTGCCTAGTGGGCTTTGGGCCGTTTCCCCTGGGACAGGGCTGGGCAGAGCTGATCCCCCCAAGGTGAAGGCTTCGGCCTGCTGGCCGCCCACCCGCAGTCTGATAAGCAAATTGCCATCAAGTGCAGCACAGGGGAGTCCGTGTGCCCTCCGAGGTGACCCGTCTGTCCCCACCCTGAAACAAACTCATCTTTCTGCGGATCTCATAAGCCTCCGATGCTCACCCTTCAGATCCTCACAGCCAGGCAAGCGCGATTGCTCTCACCTTCTCTAGGCCAGAGGCAATTTTTTTAATAAACGAGGTCAGAGTTCAGAGTTCAGTAAGGTCAAGAGTCTCCCCTGGAAGGGCACGAACCTGGTCAGACAGCAAACCACCTCCGTCTACCCCTCAACCTCCTTTGGTTGATAGTTAGGAAAACCAAGGCTCAGAGAGGTTAGGAATGTGCCCAAGGTCACACAGCAACACTGACTTAGCCCAGTTTGGGGACCAGTGGCCAGTGCTCTTTTTTATTCCCGGTGTGAGGGCTGGATCTCCTCATCCTTCTCCCCGAACCCCACTCCCCGGATGGTCTCCCAGGTGGAGAGCTGAGCCCCCATTAGGTGAACTCAGGGGCTCAGGAAGGAAGGAGGCTGCAGACCCTCGGGAATCTAAGCGGATCACAGGGCTGCTGCCTCCGCGCCGACCAGGCCTGGAGGAGCTTAGTCTCCAGGCTGCAGGGCCCATCGGGCGGCTGGGGCTGGGACTCCGCATTTACATATAAATGAAGATATTTACAAATTAATGCATCTCAACCAGAGAGCGACTCGCAGCTGTCTGAGCCGCTTCCTCTTCAGCTGGGGAGAGTGGGGTGCGAGGATTACGGGATTGGCTGCGAGCAATTTCCCTGATGGCGGTGAGGCGCCCGGGGACTCCCCAAGCCCGTCCGCCTCCTGCTGGGCCCCAGGGACAGAGTCGAGTGGGTGGGGGGCATCTGCCTGGCCCGAGGGCGCAGCTTGGCACCCTGGCTCACAAGCAGGTCACGGCCCGAGCACCTGAGCACCGCGGAGGCCCCGTCCCTCTGGAGCCTCCCTAACTCAAGGTCAGAGGCCAGAGGCCAGGCGAGGACAGGCAGGAGGACCTTCCTTCCGCGGGCACCTCGCTGAGCACCGCTGGGCGCCTGGCACGAGCCCAGTGCCCAGGGATGCACAGGGGGACCGGAAAGTCACCTCTGCCACCCAGGAGGGGGACAGCCAGGGGAGCTCGTGCCACGGACGGGTCCCCAGGGCGGTCCTGAGCTGAAGGGCAGGCCGGGGCAGTGCCCAAGAGCACCGGTGTGCTGGGCGCCCTTCAGAAGGTGGCACTCGGGCTGGGACCAGTGCAAGACCCACCTGGGGGGCCACAAGCCCCCAGGCCCTAGCCAGTTCTCTGTCACACCAGGGTGGCCACCAGAGCTGGTCAGCAGCGGGAGGGGCCAGTCTTGGGAGCAAGGGGAGGCGGTCCACTCAGAGGAGAGGGATCCTGGGAAGCTTCCAGAGAGCCCACAGTGTGACAGGCGGGGACTGCATGGGACATGGGTCCATCTGCGTGGTCTCACCTCGGGGAGGGGTCTCACAGGGTGACTGGTTACCTTGGCCACGCCCCGGTTCTCATGGGAGGGTGATCTGGGTTGGCTGGGGGCTTTGCTCCTCATCATCCTGTCTCCCTGCGTCCTGGAATCCCATCTGTGTAAAGGCCACCAAGGTCCTGTGTCCCTATGGGCAGCGAGGAGTCCCTGGCCCGAGGTCCTTGCTTTTTATTTTTATTTGTGTTATTTTTATTTACTTGTTGTTTGGTACGGGGGGACCCCTGCTGAGCCGCATCCCCAGCTCTTTCTATCTTTTATTTGGAGACAGACAGGGTCTTGCTAAGTTGCTGAGGATTTCCCTAAGTTGTGGAGGCTGGCCTCGAACTTGTGTTCCTCCTGCCTCAGCCTCCCGAGTCACTGGGATTATGGGCATGTGCCACTGTGCCTGGCGATCAGTTGCTTTGTAGAGGACAGCCTGTGGGGTCAGCAGGTGGGCCCGGCCTGTAGGATCATGTCCCCAACCTCCTGCCTAGCTGCAGTCTGTCTGCCACCCGTCAAGGAGGGGTGGAGGTGCGGAGGCCGTTCTGCCCTCTTCCTCTGCCCTCACTCTGGCCAGTGTGGGCATCCACGTCCCCTCCCCAGGTCTTTCCCGGCCACCAGAGTGACCCAGCCTCAGACGCCCTGAGGAGCCTGCCCAGGACGATGGCAGGTGTCGGATGAGTCCCCCGCCCTTCCCCTGCGGGATGACCCACGGCCCTGGCCTCAGTGCCCACCCACCTGCCTGCGCCAGGGACCCCAAGAGGACAGGGCCTGGGTCTGGAGCACCCGATGGAACCTTCCAGGCCTGTCCCTCCCCCACACTGCGTCATCCATGTGCCACGAAGGCATCAGGGGATCCGCCTGTCAGGGAGGATGATGGAGATGAAATGGTGAACAGGACGTGATCGGCTCTCCTTGGAGGGCCGGGATGGAGTGGGCGAGGAGAGGCCGCCCGCGAAATGTGTTTGAAATAAAAAGGGAGCATGTTTACAAGGCGTGACGGGCGAGGTGAAGGGAATAAGGTGACTCGGAAGAGGGAGAGGAGAGCGGGCGATGGGGAAGGACCTGTAGCTTCAATGCAGCCAGCCAGGCAAGGCTGGAGGGAGGCCGTCCAGGGAGGGCTCGGCAAGTGCAAAGGTCCTGTGGCCAGAGGGCCACACCGCCAGGCAGGGAGTGAGGAAGCGAGCTGGCATTTGTCCCTTATGTCCTGGGGACCACTGGAGGCTGTGGCCAGCTATGGGAGGCGTTGGGAAAGCTTGCCCTGGAAGCTGGGTAGAGGGTGGCTTGGAGGTGCCCAGGGAGGAGGACGATGCCCTCCCTGTCCCCGCGAACATGGGAACAGGCACCATCCGTCAAAGCCTCGCGGCTGAGAAGAGCTGGCCAGGGTGGCGGGGTCTAGGGGAGCGGGCACGGACTCCACCTTCCCCATCCACGTTCAGGGGCCAGGACATGTGGCTGACCTTGAGGGTGCGATCCAGGTGGCAGAGGGGATGCCACCTCCTCTACTAGTGGCACATGGCCGTCACAGTCACCCTCTAGGGGTCGTGGTCAGCGCCACCCCGAGTCTCCACCTGTCCCCTCCCTCGCTGCCCACGGCATCTCGGCTCCTCCAGGGCTGTGTCCCCGCTATCCGGCGTCCCCGGAACCCACTTGTCCTTTAGAGAGGGACCGTGGATACCGGCAGACTGGGGGGGAGGAGAGAACGTGGAGATAAATGGCTGACGGCCATCGCCGTCCCAGGAGGCCCAGGGAAAGGCCACCAGGACCAGAACACGGAGACGGGGATGCCGGGGAGGAGCCTCCGGGCGGCCCTAGGCCCACGAGCAGGTTCCAGGACCAGAACTGGGCCGGGGGCTGCAGGGGCCTCTCCAGGCAGGCGCCGGGCTGGAGGCCGTCCCAGTGGACAGAGTGGCCAGTGTTTGGACAGATACTGAACGTCCGGTCCAGGGAGCAGAGGGGTGAAGCGCTTCCCCACCGGGAGCTGCGGGAGCGGCCGCAGACGCCCCTTCAGCCTCCGTGCATAGAAACTGCTGCTGGGCTCCGGGGTCTGCATCCCCTCCAGCTCCTGTCCCCTGCCCGTGACGTCGGCTCCATCCCATTGTTCACTGATTTATTGAAACCAGGCCCTTCACCCCTGAGCCTCATCCCCGACTTCCTTATTTTGAGATAGGGCCTTGCTCAGTGGCCGTGGCTGGCCTCCAACCTGCCATCCTCCTGCCTCGGCCTCCTGAGCTGCTTGGATTCCGGGCACACGCCGCCGCCCCTGCATCTTTGCTTCAAAATACACGTAGCAGGTGCTGCCTGCCCGGGAAACCCCAGTCATTCGGTCACAGGCCAGTGCCCGCTGCACGCCTGCTGGGTACCGGGCTCGCGCCAGGCCCTGGGCAGCAGGGCACACGCAGGCCCCGCCCTCGCGAAGCTGAGTCCCCAAGGTGACGCCCAGGTCCTGACCCTCTGTGCACCTGCTCTTCTCCCACCCAGAAACGGTCCGGGAGTGTGAATGCGAAGCCACGTTGTCAGAAGAGCCTGGAAGCCTCTCTGCTCTTTATTCATGACGGATTTTTATTCTCTTAGCTGTGTCGACATCGAGGACCCCTGAATGGGAACCGGGACCCCGTGGAGCCAGGCCCCTCTTAGAGGAGAGCTGCAGTTCTCCTCCCAGCCTCCAGGGGGCGCTCGGCGCTCTCCCCCAGCAGCAGGGCACCCGCGGGGTGGCCACGGGCAGGACATCCCCGGGGCTCCTGCAGTGGGATCCGTTGAGCTGCCCGTTCCTGGGTCCACAGGGCAGAGTTTTGATTCGAGCCTGGGGTAGCGCCATCGCCCTTAAAAACAGCTTCTAGAGATCGGCAGTGACATCTGGAAAGCCCTGCCCTGCCTCCCCGCTGCCCCCCAGGGCTGAGGCCCTGCAGCCAGACCTCTAGGCTTGAAGGTGAGGAGGTCACTGCAGCAGTGCCGGGTGCACTGGCGCACACCTGGAAGCCCAGCAACATGGGAGGCTGAGGCAGGAGGATGGCGAGTTCAAGGCCAACCTCAGCAACTAAGCAAGACCCTGCCTCAAAATAAAAATAAAAAAGGCTGGGCATGTGGCTCCGAGGCAAAGTACCCCTGCTCTCAGGTTCCAGCACCAAAGGGGAAAAAAGAAAAGGAAAGAAAGAAGAAAAAAAGAGGTGGAGGCCCACAGTGCAGGTCTGTCACATCAAGCGACGAGGAGCTCTATGCAAATGGGAAACCATCGTCTCCATCAGCAAGTTCCTTCCCACCCCGCGTCGGGCTGAACCCAGCAACCATCCCATGGAGATCAATCCTAGCTACATTGAACCATGTCTAAGATGAATGACAGGAAAGAACAGAGAGGTACAGTCACTTGCCCATGGTCACACAGCTTGTGCAGGGGGAAGCCTGTGTTAATGCCTAGGCTGGGGCACTCCCCTGGGCTATCGGAGCCGCGTCCATTCAACGGGCCACTGTGGGCAGGCTCACCCGACCAAGGATTGCGTGCCCACCCCACGCCAGCAGCCGAGACTTGGGTCTTAGTGAGGGAGACTTAGCTGTCCTGCACACTCACACACTCACACGCACACACACTCGCACACACACTCGCACACACACTCACACACACACTCACACACACTCACACACACACTCTCACTCACACACACTCACACACACACTCACTCACACACTCACACACACACTCACTCACACACACACCCACTCACACACACTCACACACACTCACACACACACACTCACACACACACTCACACACAC
>JAJEJO010003234.1:0-28230 GCA_020662805.1 Glaucomys volans
TGTACTCCATTTGTGTTCAATGAATCAATAAGTAAATAAAAAAAAAAAACATAGGGGGAAAAGGAAGCCAGATTAAGGACACTTTACTCTGTGAGGACAAAGCTATGTGCCTAAGAACTTTCACCTAGTTGTTCCCCAAGAATGCAACTAGAAAAAGTGTAAAGTGGATGAGTTGACCCTTGTGAGGAAGTGGGCAGGAAGCAGTAAACATGTGACTGAGGAATTTTGAGACATGTAAGCAAGGTGACTAGAGTGTGGCCTCAGGGAAGCATGTCCAGAATGAGATGACAACAAAGAATGTTGAAAACTAAATGTTTGTATTGAAAAGTCTCCAGAAAGGCTATCACAGCAGAAGGAAAATTGTCTAGTCTGGGAAAGTAATAACAAAAATAATAATAGCTAACCATTTCTCGAATGTTCATTATGAACCAGGCGTTGCTACAAGTGTTCAGCACGTATCAACTTACTGATCTTTACAATACCCTGAAGAGGGTGGTACTGTCACTACTTTCCCCATTCATGACGAGGAAGCTGAGACATGTCAGAAAGAATGAGGACACATCCCTCTGTTCCTGCCCTATGCGGAAGAAGAAAACACTGGATTGTGGAGCATGTTATCTGCTCATTCTAGAGGTACAATCTACTGTAGGGCTGGGATGGGCCGTGGGATTCATCACAGCAAACATCATATCTTCAAAGGGCCATCCACTTTCCCTTTCTCTGACTCCGGTCTTTCCTAGAAATTATCAGAATAGAAATTCTGCTTCCCTGGACCCCAATTAGTGTACAGAGTATCCTAGACACCAGAATGAAAGGTCTGCCAACAATGTAAGTTAACATTCTGGCTTATACATCAGTCTCTTACAAGTTCGACAAACCTAACTTGGTGCCATAAAGCTTCAGACTCAAAACCATGAACTTACAAATGAGGAACTGTCTCATGAATGTGATCACTGGACCAAAAGTGACCTTATCGCAGAAGGCCTTGTCTAGGATGTCATTATTTCCATTCTAGCTACAATAGGGAAATATTAAAATTAATCTTCAAAGAAAAAAAAAGAAAGTGATTCATTTGGGTGTACACTCGACAGAAAAATATCATCTTTCCTGATGCTGCGGTATAAAACTGGAATGTTGGTCTGAGAGATAGTTGGATTTACAACTTGACCTTGATTCAACTATAGATAAGGAAAAATTTATTTTCCTTTGAGCAAGCAGAAAATCTATGAATAGATTGTCGATAAAACAGAGAAAAAAATAAATTATCTATAATCTATCAAATTAAAAATAAGACTATGGATATTTAAAACAGTTATGAATATGTTAAAAATAGAGTATATCAGTGGGGCTAGGTTGTATCAGTGGGGCTCAGCTGTTGATCATGTGCTTAGCATGCACCAGGCCTTGGATTTGATCCTGAGCACCACATTAAAAAATAAAGAAAATGTATCAGGAGATGTGGCAGTGGGTGGAGGGTTGGGGAAGATGAAAAAATAATTTTTTAGTATGAAAGATTTAAGGAAGAATTGTTTCAAGAACAGTTTAGTGCTGGGCATGTAGCTCAGTGGTACAGTACTTGCCTAGCATGCATGTGTGAGGCTCTGGGTTTGATCCCCTGCTAAAAAATAAATAAATAAAAATAAATAAAATAAAATTCTAGTATGTTTCATGAGTAAGAGACCAGAACAAGAAGGATGCCACTGAGGCTGGAGCAGAGGGAAGGAGGGGAGATTTACTGGCAATAAAGAATAGGAAAGTATTAGAGTAGCAGGATGCTATCAGAGTATGACAGAAGCTGTTGAAGGATTTTTAGTATAAAATGATGACATCTAACTTATCTTTTTAAAGGCCCACTTTTGTACTGACTACAAGAGGAGAAGGGATTATGCAAGAACTAGTGAAAAGGCAGCTGCAGTAGGCCAGGTGAAAGAGATAGGTGGTGAGAAGTCGTTATATTTTGGATATATTTCCGAGGCAGAATCAACAGGATTTGTAAGCAGATTGGATGTGAATATGACAGGAAGGTGATTCGATTTTTGGCCTGAATACCTGAAAGCACAGAGTTAACATTACTGAGGAAGAAGAGACTAGGGAGGAGCTGGCTTAGATGGGGATGGAAGAAAGGAACATTAGGAATTCAATTTTGATTGTTAAGTATGAAATGCTTATTAAATATCTGATTGGGGATAGCAAGTAAGCAGATGGATACAGGAGTGTGAAGTCAGAAAAAGAATTCTACAAACTTAGAAGTCATCAGCAGATAGATGGCATTTAAGGCTATGGACTGGATGAGATTATCAAGAGTGAAGACACAGATGTGCAATGATTTGGCTTTGGAGTCATCCGACATCACCAGGTCAAAGAGATATGGAGGAAACATAAAGGAATTTGAAAAGAAGTGGCCAAAAGGGGAGGAGGAAAACACAGATATACAAAATGCTGCTCACAGGTGAAGTAAGGTGAGAGGAGAAAATCACCCATGTCTTCTTTCCAAGATGATATTCTGAAGAGGTAAGGTAATATCAATAAATGATGAACACATTTCAAATAGTTTGTTGATTTATCAATAAATAATCTAAATATTATTAATAACCTAAGTAACCTAATATACCAGAACTACCACATCACCTCACAAATTCCAGTTATTTCTTAAATATAAAAGAGAAACTACATAATTTTCCCCAAAGTTACAGTTTATATAATTATATTTGTAACTTTACTGTGTGTACACAGCTATTATTTAGCTCTCTGCATAGCAGCAGAATGTGTTTAGTCTAATCAATTAAGTCTGGTAAACAAAAAGCAAATTCTACATGTGTTACTGATGATGCTATTGATCCCATGACTGGACAGCAATTTTACTCATGAGCTATAAAACATTATTATCTGTTAGTAAAACTTAAACTAAAACAAGCATAATTAGGAGTTAAATAAAATAAAACATTAAAGTACCACAGATAAAATAGCTTTAACATCAGAAATTCATTTTCTCCATTCTGGATGCCAGAAGTCCAAGATCAAGTTGTTTGTTCTGACACCTCACTCTGACTATAAGTTGTCCTCTTTCCTGTGTCTTCATAAGGTCTATCTGTGTTGCCTGTGTGCTAATTTCTTCTTGTAAGGACATCAGTAATGTTGGATTAAAGCCTATTTGAACAAACCTAAGTACGTCTTTAAGGCCTTATCTCCAAATACAGTCACAACCTTGAGGTACTGGGGGGGGAGGTCAGAACTTCAAAACAGGAATTTTGAGGAGAAACAAATCAGTACATAAAAGACCTTAAAATATTTTAATTTTATATAGCCTGATATAAGTATCTTTGATGTTTCTTCAAAGACCTGTGTGTTAAAGGCTTGGTTCCCAGCTTGGTACTATTGGGAAGTATGGAATCTTTAAGAGGTGAAGCTAGCAGGAACTATTCAGGTCATTAGGGCATGCCCTTAAAGGGGACACTGAAACCCTAGCTTATTCCTCTTTCTTTTGCTTCTTGGTCATGATGCAAGTGATTTTGTTCCACCATGCACTCCCCACCATGATGTACTGCCTCACCACAGCCTTAAAAGTAATGGTGTCAACCAAGCATAGACTGAAACCCCAAAACTTTGAGCCAATATAAACCTTTTTATTGCTGAATTGATTATCTCAGGTAATAGTGACAGAAAGCTGACACAGTCATAATATCTTAATTACATAGTAACTCCATCAAATTAATCCACTGGAATTCATTTTTTATAAAGAAAAAAGATATATTTTGGTTCATGATATTTGAGGTTCTAGCCCATGATCAATTGGCTCCATTCCTTTTTGCTTCTGGTGGGGTATCACATCATGGTGGGAGTGCACGGCAGAGAAAAACCATTCATTTCATGGCCAGGAAGCAAAAAAGGGAAAGAGGAAGGGACTGGAAGGGCCACTGCCCCTTCATGGGCATGTTCTCAATGACTTAGAAGGCCTTTCACTAGGTCCCACCTCTTAAAGATTCCAACACCTCCCGGCCTCCATCCCGCCACCTCCTAGGAATCAACCCTTTTACACAGGGCTTTTGGATAATACTTAAGATTAAAACTCTACTGTTTCTGCCCCTAGTTTCCCAAGGGTCTATTTCGCAATACAAAATTAATTCTGTCCATCTCTAAGAGTCCCCAAAGTCTTAACTCTCTCAGCACTTCTTAAAAGATTCAGTCCAAAGTCTCCTGCAAGACTCAAGGTAAAATTCTTAGTCAAACTCATTTTATGATTAGAAGGCTCATTCTTCATCATTTAAAACAGAATTATCATTGTTCACTGAAGAACTAAAAATGATGGAATTACTCCTGTTTAACAACCCTGTGAAACTTGTAGTACTCATAGACATTTAGAAATATGACTAGGTCTAAACCTTTGTCTTCTTACTCTTCATTCAATAGCTGTTTAAATACATTCTGTTATACTGCAATAGCAGACAGAAATTTATGTGCGTGAGTATTTGAGAGATTCAAATATATTAATTCTGTAAGGAGATTTCTAGAAGGCTGACTTAGGCCAAAACACACAGTTGCATAATGTTTTTTCAAGGTCTATAAGAAACATTGTCTTCATTTATGATAAATAGTAAAGCAAGATGAAATTAAGAAGGGTTGGGATTATTTCATAAACTGGAACAAGTAAGTTATCTTTCTGAATACTGTATTACCACATAGTTGATAATCAAACTGTTCTCAGAATCATACGAAGTAATTTTACAGTTTTGGCCAATTATAAAACTTCAGATGACTCCAAGTAGAGGACAGTGACTATAGTAAACCAAAATTCTGTACTGTTTTTAGTACTGCAATTTAAAGGACGAAGTACCATATTTCATATGATCAGTGGCAAACACACGGCATTCCCTCCTCTGGGGATTTCCCTAGAGCTCCATCACTCAGCTTGATCAAATTAACTGAATCATTGTTCCATTCATTGAGCCAGTGTGTTCATTACCTAAAAATTCACAACCCTGCCAACTGTGGCTACCACTATTATGGTATGTAGGTGGTTTTTTTTTCTTGTTGGCTTGGTGCTTTTTAGTGAGCAAAACTATAGGATATTAAGTTCTATGTAAGTTCTAGAAGATTCTTCATGTAAAATTTTCCAAGTTGAAATCCCTTAAGTATACCCTAGGGATATACTCAAGCCATGGCAATAATAATAAATAAAGAATAAGCATCTTTGAGAAAAAAATCAGTTTGTACTTTATGAAGTAGATAAAACTTCTGGTTAAACATGCTTCTTATTTCATCCTCTTCTTGAAGCATTCACCTCATAAAACAAGTAAAGAAAAATTTTAAAAGGCAAAAATATCTATAAAAATGAAGGGAGATAAAGGTGAGAAATTTCAACAAAATTCTTTGTAAGAGACAAAGCAGATGAGGAGTGGTGCTCAGTAAAAGAAGCTATAACTTGGTGCTTACACAGAAGAAACATATACACTCCTTTTCCATCTTTTTTTTTTTTTTTTAGTCTAATTTGCCCTACAGAAATTTAGAAAGGTATAAAACATGAAGGCACAAGGTACTGGGGGTGTTGGAAGTAAAATTGAACAGTGAAAACAGGACAGTGGTTGAGAGTGGTTAGGTCCCCAAATTTTATTTTCTGCCCTGTATGTCAACATAAGTAATTCTTTCCTTGTTTTCTCCATTTTCCAACCTGTGGAATACTGACATTTTAGCCACTAGTTGAATTACTGAATCAGAGATGCCCTGAACCAGGAACCCTGACCAGAGGAAGTAAGGGAAAGGGAAAGGGGCTGAAGTCAAAAGGATTAAGTCCAAATTTCCATAGTGGTTGTGGAACTTCCCACTTTCTCTAACCTGTCCCTAGAACACAGGAAATAAGAATAAAAGAACTCTCTTTGGAGAATCAAATGACCTTCCACTAAAAGACCTACTCAAACTGATATTTGGGAGATTTTAATTTAAAAGCAAAAAGGAGGTTCATTGCCAATCATGATATATTTAAGGTACCCTGTTTAAAAAACACATAGATTTTTCCATACCACATTCTAGGGTTTTATACTTAAGTATGAAATAGCTTAGTACCAAAAAACATTTGAGGACATCTTCAATATAAAATGCAGACACTGGAATACAGAGAAAAATATACTGAGAGGAAACACTGAAGGGAACAGAACATAACTTACTTTAAAAAATGTTCTCAGAGAGATAAGAAATAGGAAATTTGAAAGATAATATTGAAGAACATTTCTTGCATAGTAGAACAAAAAGATGAAAGCAATGGAAAAACAGGGATGGAAAATAAGTAAAAATCTTAGAGGATCCAACAAAAACTAGTAGAATGAAATGAAAACCTAATAAAAACCCAGCAAATAAAAACTTCAAGTAATTATCAATTCTAGGGGAAAAATGAAGGGATTGCACATGAATACAGTAGTAGTTGGGCTGTCCTACCTGGTTTGATAAACAATATATTTGTATGGTCATAATAAAGTAAACCCTATGTAGGAGGGGATAATGATACATTGGGTGAGCAGTAAATTATATTATTTAGAAATATGGAAATACCAGAGGAAACATATATTTAGAATTATTCATGTTTGGGGAGAAGAGAACTAGCATTATTATAAATTTTTTTAGTGAAATTTGCCTCAATAAAAACGATATACACACATTTAATAAAAAGAAGAATCTAATTAAAATTAACATAAAAGAGAAAAGCCAAGATTATGACAAAGAAACTTGTAAGAAGACTCAAATATTTCCCTTACATTTCACTTATCATAGTCTGCCTTTCTTTGAGATTATGATGGTATGAAAGCCTGATGTATTCAGCAGACATTGTAGTTTGATTTTGATTGTCTTCCAGGGTTACAGATAGACTGTATACTACTCTCAAGATATTGGGAAACGGCAATGGCAGCACACTGCAGTCCAAACCAGCCATGTGATTACAATGGTAAATAATTAATATTCCACAAAGTACTATGATGTTAAACTGATATTCAGAAGTTTAGGTGTATCAAATGAATTTTTAATTAGAATGTTTTTACCTTTTAATTCCATTATAAAGCACATAATTCCATCATAAAGAGCATCTCTACAGACTTTAAATATTATGAGAGTTTTAAAATGAAAAAGAGGACCCATTTGTAATAGATTTTTTAGTTGGTCAAATAATATTTATCTTACTTGTACATTATGTTAATGTTTTGATTTTGGTAAATCTTTGTTTAAAGATGCCAAACAAAAATTTATGGTTTTGTTTGGCATCTTTAAATTTACATGACAAATACACTAACATTTAAAAAACAAGAAGATTCAAATTGACATACACAGCATCCTACTAAGTTAATTAAAATAACTCTATATATCACTATATTTCTGCAAAACTTGTTTTCAAATGAGACCAAAAAACAGCTCACATCTTACATTAGTCATTGGGTGTAGGGAAAAGAAACTAATATTAGGTAAGTAATGATGGTGAATTTATTTAATAGGAAATTTAAAGGATAAAACATGATTTAAAAACTAAACAACAGACTTTAGGAGGACTAGAGTAAGAAAATAGAATGCAATAAAGATCAAAGGCAGTTACTTCATTCTGTCTCTCCAGTGCCACAGGAACTCTCGTGTCTTCACCTTTCTGTGCCTGAATCATTACTCTTTCTATATGATTTTTCTGGGTCACTTACACAAACCCAAACATGGCCATTCCAAAGTTAGCTTTATGTTATCTCCCTAAATAACCCAAAGCTGCCTATTCGAATTTCTAAGTCCTAATTCCAAATTGTCGGAAGAGAGAATCAGACTGGGTCGGTTTGAGTCAGATGTCTAGAAGTGATCCAATCAGGTGTGTGTGCATGTGTGTATTTTAGGGAGGATGTTCTATGATCTGATGCTCAGTAGAGACTGTGGGAAGACCAATATACTTGCTTTACCTTTTTAGATGTTGATAAGGACTCAAAAGGTTGCTTCCCATCCCTAGCCCAATACCTCCAACAAAGTAGACACTAAGTAAGTAAGGAATGATTGATAAGCATGCATAAGAGGTGGTAAAGTTTGGAAAGTGCTAAAAAGAATGTATGTCTCTTTTCATTCCTTAATGATTTATTTCACATGTAGGCATCCAAATCAGGGTTGTTATAGGAAACTTCACAGTCCTGTTTTTTCCTCAGAGAGATATTACCATAATCACCAGCATTTTAGGCCAATATGATTTTCTGGGGGGCGGGAACAGACCTTGTATCACACACAAGAAAATTTTCCAGAAATAATTATTCAAACTATTGTTCTGCTTATTATTAAAAAATTTAAAATTACATTTATACTTCTAGTTACATGGAACCAGTTCTTGTACCTCTGCCTACTTCATATTTATATAGATAAGCAACAAGGAACACGGTTAGGCTAAGGAGTGATGGACTAGAAAAGATAAGATTCTAAAATGCAGGCTACGTGAACTAGCATGTTGGCCCCATAAAACCATCCATATTTCTTTTTTTTTTTTAAGTAGTACTGGGGATTGAACCCAGGGGTGTTCTACCACTGAGCGACATCCCCAGCCCCTTTTATTTTTTATTTTTAGAAAAGGTCTCATTAAGTTGCTGAGGCTGGCCTAAACCTTTCCATTCTCCTGCCCCAACCTCTCAAGTCACTGGAATTACAGGGATGCATGCCATGCTCCTGGCACAATATGTTCACGTATTGATAACTGCTTCCATTTCCTTTTAAAGTTGAAAAAAATTTAAAAACTAAAATTCTGTTCAATGACACTCATATTTTGGCTTTCCTCACATAAAGAACATTAAGAGGAAATTCCAAAGAGAAGTGGGGGGTAGTGCATGTTAACGGGGTTTAACAGTAGTATTTAAAATGGGTAAAAGAAGCTGTTTTAGACTTTGTGTGGGAAGATATGTAAGACAGGTGTGATTATAATCTTACTGCATTACAAACTGTCACAGAAAAGTTGATTTAGAATAGGTAGATGCTTATTTTATAAGCTTAAGATATATTTGGGCTTCTGGGTATCTGGTTGAAAAATGAAGACAAGAGTGTAGATTTTAAAAATTTAAAGTAGATACATTAAAATGTGGATATAAAGGTAATAAACAGAAATTACCTTAGCTGCTTCTGAAATATTATTTTCAAATCTACATCAGGCTTATGTTTAACTGTCACCAAAAAAAAAAATTACAAAGTTTGCAAGATCATCCTGTACTACAGCTGAATGATAAATGGAAAACAGAAATAGTCGATGATGATGACTTCATTAAAAAGATTATTTTAACCACTTAAAATTTATTCATGTGTCAAGTATTATCCTTAGTTTTTACAGACATTTTCACATTTAATTTTCTTAAGGACGCTGTGAGGAAGGTGTTATTACCTTCTACCAAATAAGATACTCGAGGATTAACAAAAGGTTGTATTATTAATAAATGGTAAAGTCAGAAATCAAGTCAAAGTTTAAAAATTCCATATTTAAATATATTAACAGCAACTGAAAAAGGAATGAATTCAATTTTCCAATTCTTTTTGCCAGTTACTATAAGAAACATCATGTCCTTATATTTTGTTACATGTTTATTTGGATCAGTATTGGCATTGCTATGACTTCATTTGGGTATCCATTCCTCAGTTACAATTTTTCTTTAAATCTGTCTCCTATAGTTTTGTCTGTTGGTAAATCAAAGATAAACTTCAGAAACCCAGTTACCTAAATCTTCCAGTATAAGTTTTCATATTGTATTGAGTAATATATCCTTTTTCTCCCTTGAGTTTTAAAAATAATTCTTTTTACTTAATTTTAAAAATTGCTTATTTAAGTTAGTTTAATGTAACTTATCTTAAATAACAGTAATCCGATATTTTGGAGAACTACCCTCAAAATCTGGACCAGCGCACTCTGGTTGAACTTTTGTTTTTCAGTTAGTTGTGCTTAGTGTGCAGCTTAGGTTGATAATCCTGTCTGTGTTGACACTTTAGTATCTACTTATTGATATTATGCTGCCAATTATAACTATTTTCATAAGTGATAAGCCAAATTTAGCTCCTGATAGTTCAAAAATATTTAACTATTATCATTAACCTTTTTAAAAAATGATATCAACATCATTTTTTCGTTTTTCTTTTCCTAGAATTTTTAGAATGGAAGAATTTGTGCTCAAAATTAATGGTTTAAAGTATTATCAGTCTATATATTAACTAAATAAAAACCTGTGGGCTGGGGATATAGCTCAGTTGGTAGAGTGCCTGCCTTGCAAGCACAAGGCCCTGGGTTCAAACCCCAGCACCGCAAAAAAATAAATAAATAAAAGTAAGTAAATAAATAAAAAAATAAAATAAAAACCTGTAAGACTAGCTTACATTTTAAAACTATAGCATCCTATACTCATGTTGAATCTAGATTAACAAAAATTATAAGTACCATTTTTAGCAAACTAATTATTCTTTAAATTAATAAAGTAGTGTCTTAACTAGGGAAATTGATACATTAAAATAGATTACTTATCTCAATTTTGACTGTACATGTTATATATTTCAAAATGAAATCAAATGTATTATACTCATTTTCAAATTCTAATGAGGCAAAGAATCCACTGTTAAAAAAAAGCACTATTCTTCAGAGTTTACAGTATACCAAGATCTATAATTCATAACATTTCTAATTTGTTTTCCTACATGTGCATATTGCTTGATTTACTGTTTCACTGGGAGGCAGGACTTTGCAAAATTATTTGATAACACAAAATAACACTTTGCTTTTAGTATCACCATTGGGAAATATTTGATCCAAACTAGAATATTAAGATTTCCTTTTATTTTTTCTACATAAGGATAGTAAGGAAATTAAAACAGAAAGTAAGAAAAATAGAGAGCACAGATTTGTAAATTTCTCTCAGTCTGAAGCATTACAACAGACACTGCACACAGGCGGGATTTGTAAGGGAGTCTCCTATATCATCAAGGATCTAGGTTACATCATCATTGATTTAATCTTTTCCATCTCCTAATTTTAATGGCTCTGCTTTCCCAAAGGCTGCTGTAATTTATCCCATGGGTTCTCAAAACAAGTGAAATTTAAAATAGAAAAACTGCTGCTGAATGTTCTTTATTGTCTTTTCCATTTGTTAATACCACACCTACTTGTGGAGATAACAGTGTCTTCTGCTCCAGTTCAATAAAGTCTTTATGTATTCACTATTTTGTCAATGAGATCAAGAAGAATTTTTGTGACTGGTGAAATGAGTAACGTGAAATGAAAAACTAACACACTTATTCTGCTTTAGCATAAAATTTAACTGAAATGAATTTTGCTGAATTTAAGAGGCAGGAGCTATATATAAAATGGATTTGCCAGAAATGTTTTGCATTATGAGATAATTCGAGTATAATTTTATGTTTCTTCTTAGATCAGACTAAAGCAACTCTTCTCCCAACAATTTTTAAAAATAAAATTATAGTAGCTCTTACCTTGTAATAAATATGCTCATGCTTTCAGAGATTCACTAGGAAAGAGAGAAAAAATCTTGGAGAAGATAATGAATCCCAGTTGGAAATCATGTGCCAAGATGGTCAGTTTCTTCTTTCAAGGTATAAATAATAAGAACATGAAACAAGTTTAGTTATTTGGAAGCGTTACTTTAAAAAAATTAATCTAGTTATGTTTCCACCTTAAAAATCAGCAAATTATCATTTCATATTGCAATTTATCTATCAGACAGGATTTAAGAATTTTGTTAGTGGTTCTCAAAATGTTTGCCATTGATGCCAATGCCAATAGGAGTTGTCACAAGTCTATGGTAAAGAAGTTAAATTTACTCTTTTTTTAGGAACTGTTATTTAGTGAATCCTTACAAATCCTTTGGTGTTAAAATAGCAATTTTCAGGTGAAATAATGTGAAATCAAATTGTTATTACTTTAATGTCCTCACTTAACAAAACAAAAAGCTCACCTTTTTTTCTCCTCCACCTTTCCCCTTAAACTGTAGTGGTTCATAAAGCCCCAAAATTGGTGAGCACTGTTTGAATGGAGCTTCTGCCTTATCACAAATAACTTATTTGCTCTCTGGGCATAGGTTATGAACATGACACATGTGTCAAAAAGAGGATAGAGTCTAGTGACAGACATATATAAGAAATAATTATAATAGAGTGTAGTAGTGCTTTTGAGAAGAGAAAAGTGCAGGAATTCTGGAGCATATGCGAAGGGCACCTAACCCCAAACTGGAGAAATCAGGCAAGAATTTCTAAGAAACAGACAAAAATTTTGAGTATCTTGTCCTCAAGAACAAAGTATCTCTAACAGAAGATTTACATGGATCCTTGGGAAAGCAAACCAAAAGACTGCCTTATCATCATGTTACTGGAGGAAATGGCTTTAACTAGCCTGCTGAACTTTGATGAAATAATCATATATCACTCAACAGTTCTTCAGTAAACATCAATTCATTTCTTCAGATACAGAGCAGTGGGATAACAATTTTAAGTAAGAAGTGATGTTTCTGTATCTCTTCAGAAGTGAAACTTTTTCACCCTCCTACACCCTGAATCACTGTGTCAGAGAAAAAGAGGGGAGAAAGATGGGAAGGTGGGAAATTCATTTTCAATAACTTTGCTATTCCTGGGAAGCCAGGAAACACTCTACCTCCTCCCATTTGGTACTAATTTCATTGTATCATTTCTTTTGGAAGCCTTTCCAGAAAAGTTTCCTTGCAGTAGAGCAGATGTTAAGTAGGGCTGGCTCACTTGGCATTGAAAAGGGGGTAAATTCAAGTTGACCTTGAGATTCATAGATTTATGCAACATTCATATTTCATAGCCAATCAAATATATATTGTTGGAAGGAAAATATTGATAAAATTTAACCTTTTTTATTAACTAGCAACCATCAATGACAGAACAGATTGCCCTTGAATTATCAAGGGCAATTTTTTTTTTTTTTTTTTGGATACTGGGGATTGAACCTAGGACATTTTACTACTGAACTACATCCCCATCCCTTTTTATTTTTTGAGACAGGGTCTCACGAAGTTGCCTAGGGTCTTGCTAAATTGCTGAGGCTGGCTTCAAACTTGTAATCCTCCTGCTCAGCCTCCCAAGCTGCTGGGATTACAGGCATGTGCCACCACACCCAGCACAAGGAGTATTCCAAGTGCAATGTCTTCATGCTTTTCTAGTACTTAATGGAAATCATGAGTTCTAGAATTTTAGAAATTCTGACTTTAAAAAGGGTTATACTATTTTTCTTGGAAAGGCATTTTGAAAATTCTGAGGTACTGGGATATATTTAGCATCTGAGTACAAAGATGAAGTTCTAGGCAATTTATCAGTCATTATATTAATAGTAGTATTAGTATTAATATTAATTCCCACCCAAGAAAAGAATGATTATTGATTTGTCTCATAAAATTCAACTGTCCACATTCATTGTGGATTTTATACACATACACTCTCTCTCTCTTTCACGTGTGTACATATATATGTATTTTTTTATGCCACGTCTTATCTTCAACACAAGACAAACACTGGTGAACTGTTCATTATATACTAGAAAAAGACATTCTGTGGAGTTGAAATACAATTTCTGTGTGTCAAATATCTAGTGATTTCTATTTAGTACTTCAGAAGAACACAGACCCTACCTCTCACCAAAATCCTTCATTTAATAGTGTTTACATTATGCACACCTAGAGGGAAAAATAATAATGGCTATTGTGGCAGCCATAGAGGTGAACTACTCCAATCTCCCTTCAAATAGAAACTTGCTGTTCAGATGCAAGAAATATGTGGGGCTCACAGACTCCAAAATTTCTTTCAGCTTCTGAGTTGAAGCCATGACCCTGTGGGCCACCCCAGCCAATATGCTAGTGGAATGCTAGGCTTGGCTGTTTCTGCCCCAGTGCGGGATCCCCTAATGGACAACCTTTTCTCAGGAATTTTACACTGAGTTGACTGATACCATGTCAAAACTAAATCATGGTCTGAGGCTTCTCCTACCCAATCTTATTTCTCCTTACCTACTTTTCTTTCACAGGTACCACATATACATCATGGTCTGAAAGCTCTCTCAGCCCATCCTGCTTTTTTCCCTTTTAATCTTTCAGACAGAATGTGCCTCGTAAGTTTGTTACATTTCTAACTCCACCTCCATGACTGATTCCCACAGGACCAAAGTAACACTGCTACTATTTACTAAGACTAGTATGTGAAGGTTGGATGTTTTCTCATGATTAGATTGAGAATAGGTTTAAAATTTCATATTATTGCTATTGCTGCAAAAATAGTATCAACTATTACCCCCTTCACCCCTCTCTTCCCCTAGACAAATGTTCAAGCCTGTTAAAGATTCAAAATAAATGTATAGTATAAACACAGTGAATATAAGAAAATCAGAGTATTATAGTGCTGAAGCAATATCTAGTGAAGTGGTAGCAATTTGAACTAAGTGGCAGTTTCCAAAACCTATCTATATCGTTTCTTATCTCATTTTTATGAAAAAGAATTTTACATAAAAGTTAAAATATGCTATATACATTTTTTAAAAAAATTGAGATTGTGTTGCTTTCTGAGGAAGGAGATGGTGATGTATCATGGGATTAGTAGGATGGATTTGGGGGTGGGCAGTCTTCTTTCTTAAAGACACGGTCACAGGAAATTAAGACTTTTCCTCAAGTAAATCCAAGGATTTTACTAAGCCCTCCTGTATGCAAAAGGGGTATAATCAATAATCTGAAAGATGAGACTTTATGCCCAGTGTGACTACTGGTCTTTTTAATTTTAGTCAAAAGTGGTCAGCATGACCACTGAAAGAAAAAGATGACCGGTAAAGTAAATGGCAAGTGGCCTAGTGACCAGAGTATGACAGCTCACAAGTAAAGGTCTAAAAGCATGATTTAGTCATTTGTAGGGAGGATACTAGTGCCAAATCATTAAAAAGAAATCATTCAAAAATTAAAATTACATCTTCAACAGAAAACATGTATTTATGGCATATGTATGTTAACATTTAGTATATTTTTGCACGACTTTACCATTTATTGGGAATAAATATCTTTCTGGACATGTTTCAAGTAAAGAATTAATCTGTAGTCCTATTGTAAAAAGTAGAATCTAGAAGATGTCTGGAGACCACCAGGTCACAGTAGTAGTATGTAGGAATATTTGGTATCCAAAAATGGATGTTCATGAATATACACTTTTACACAAGGACTATTACATTTATATAGATGTACGTGTGTATCTTAGAATATGTACTATGGGGGAAGTTAAATATCATAAGTGGATACTTAAGTATGGTTATAAATCTAAAAAAAAAGAAACATCTCTAATTTATGGTTCATGTGGGACAAATCCTGGGTGTAGTCTTTTGGTGGTTCCAAAACATATCTATATGGTTCCTTATCTCATTTTTCCTCTTCACTGTTAAAACTATGGCACAGAGGCATAATTATCAGTTTGTGAATTCTGTAAAAGGACAAAAATGTTCTCACTGGTTTCACTGGATATGTTTCCCAGAGGATGTCTTTTGCTTTCTAAAATAATAAAATTGGATATAAAATGAAAGGCTGGTAAATTTAAAAATATACACATTGCAAATGACAGCAAACATAAAAACACTGAAGTGCCAAAGTGGCCAGTTGGGCCAGCCAAGGGGGCAAAAGCACTTGTTTTGGAGGACCACATTGATTAATCCATTAAAAATATAATTAAAAACAACATCCAGTAAATTCCTAAAAAAATTCATGCTAATCTGGCCTTTGGTAAATAAAACTCTAAGGAAAACTGAAAAATCTTCCATGGTGTGTCAGAGTGAAAATCTATTGACATGGAATGAAAATTAAATAAGTAATATTTTCCCGTAAATAAAAAAAGGGATTATGGTAATGATCCACTAATTCAAAACAATAACATGATTTAAAAGCTGTGGTAAATTTTATATGAGAGTTTGAGTGAAAACAATTTACTTTGATGGATAATTGTCATAGCAAATAGAGGTTATAAACTGTACTACATAACATGGGACACTTTAATTCACTATGATTAAGACAGAACAAAGCAGACATTAGATTCTAAATAAATGATCTGATGAAGATTCTAAATATTACAAAACCAATTAAAATAGTATTATACTGTCTTGTTAAACAATGTACATTGAATACATGTCATAAAGTTTATTAAATTTAACAAGCTGCTTTATTCTTTCATGTAAGAAGATATTAATTGAATTAAATAAACCATAAAAGAGATGCATTCTAAAATTCTTTGTGGACCAATTTGGTTCAATAAATAATCAAAGTTTATCCCATTTCAAAGAAAATGGGGGCTTTTGCCCAAGTTATTCCTGTCTTACACCAGTTCATTCTGATTCACTGTCATTCCAATATTTAAACAATCACATAGGAAAAACCAAAAAACAAAAAAATACAGCTTCACCTTTGTGGGAGCTTGCTACAGCAGAAAGCTCCTTCCTACAGGTGTTCCTGTCAGGCCTGCATGAATGTAGGTCTCCCTTACACATTCGAGGCATTCACTGTTGCCAGCCAAGTGCCAGGGGCTTCTCCCACACACCTAAAAAAAAAAAAAAATCACATGAGATAATGCCTCCCATCATATCTGACACATTTTATTCATAACATGGCTATTAATATAACCTAATATTTGAATGCCTAGACATTTCCTTGGTATTTGTCTCCAAAATTCAGTAGTTAGAGAAGCTAGATTAAATATTCTTCACATTAATGAAAACTCTTTTTTTTTTTTCAAATGAGTGATAGTGTAGGAAACTTTAAGAACATCCAGTTAAGGTGTTCTTAAAAAAATCCAATAGATGTGTATGTTTCCAGGGTTGTAATTTTATTTATGCAAGAGATTTCTTTTCTGTGTACAATTATAATGAACTATTATACAATGTTAAAAATACAGAATTTTTGTCATTGACATACCAATTTTTTCCTGAGTGTTCCTGACGAAGACAAGTTTTATTAGACATACGAAATGTTACAAACTATAAGCAATCAGTTTCCCCTCTTGGAATAGTATTGGTGACAAAATTTCCCTTCAGTATATTTTTCTCATAAATATTTCAACTTTCATCTATGATCGAACAAATTATCTTCACATGAATAACCCATCTTACCTATTAGTGGCAAGAACTGGGGCAAATCATTTCACTTCAGGGTCCCAGATTAGGAAATACACAAAATGTTCATTTGTGTATTTTAACTATGAGTCATGATACTGTTTGAGTGTCACAACAGTATTTTTAGAAAATAAATGAAATTGACTAAATTTTGAAGAGAAAATATAGAGAAATGGTAATGGTTTGCAAATTTTCAATTTCAAATGATGTACACATAGTGTGTGACAACATAAAAATGCACTCTTTAGTATGCACTGTAGGCTAAAGTTTGAAAAATGTTGTTCTAAATAAGAAGTCTATTCTATCTAAAATAAAATCCTTTTCAGCCTAAAATTTTGAATGATTGCTTTTAACTTAGTGTCATATGCTTACTGCCTAAAGACAACAGTAGCGAGCTACAAAGACATTTAGTTTCATTAAGAGAGTATTTCCTCAATTAGTTGTAACCTTTGAAATTCCTTAAAAATCTTTAAAACATAACTCTCCTTCAGTATCCTAAGGGCAACAGCCCCTTCAAAAAACAGAACAAAATTTTAAACATCAAAAATTTAGTGAAAATATTAAGTGCCTTTTGTATGCAACATACTATGGTAAGAGGTTGGGAGATATAAAAATGAATTGGCATTTCCCTGCATTGGCTGAATTTATCATTTTTAGGAAAGCATCAGATATGAAAAGAAAATATCCTATCTTTAACCAAACAGAGTTCATGTGTGTACTATCATGAAATATTATCCTTAGTACTCACTAGTACAAGCCATCATTGATTTTACCTATTTCATTCATTCATTCATTCATTCATTCATTCAAGAAATATTTATTATGCACTAGGTATTTTTCTAGGCTGGATGTTGCAAGATTTAAATGACAAAGTCAGTCTAGTGCTAAGTGTCATAATGATTATAGGTATTAACTAGGGACTACTTTTTATTGAATGGCCAAGAAAGGTTTTTCTGGACAGATAGGAATAGCACAAGGAAGATGGTCACTTAAAGCTTTGGAGAGGAACATCTAGGAAAGAAAAACAGCTGGGAAAATGCCAGACCCAAGACTGACTGGAGCTCTATGCAAATTTGAAGAACTGGAAATAGGTGAGAACAGCTGGGGACTAGTGAAGAGAGATGGAACAGTAGGTGAGGCAAGGGAGTTACACGCAAGCCAGATTGAGTAAAACCCTATAAACCATAGTAAAGCTTTTTAAGCACAGTTTCATTGCCTTAAGGAGCCATTTGAGGACTTTAAGCAAAGGACTTCTGTGGTTTTATTTTTTTTAAAAAACAGTACAGCTGTTGTACACAAAACAGATTTTACATATCAAGAATGAAACAAAATTCGTTATGATACATCAGTCATTCAGGCAAGAGACAGAAGGCTGTGGCTTGGATTAAGCTGGAAGCCAGTAGAGATCAAAAGAGGTAGATGGATTTGAGGAATGTTTTGGAAATTAAACAATGTGCTTATAGAACGGACAATGTGGAGGGTAGTAAAGAAGGGAATCCAGGATAATTCCTATCATTTTAGCTTGTACAACTTGATGGTTTTATCAACTGTGATGAGGAAGAGCAACGTGGGAGTGGAGGAGGTAGCAGCAGGAACCTAGAGTCCTGCTTGAGATATATCTCTGATATGCATTTTACCTGCCCATCTACGTGAACATGTCAAACAAGCTGAACTGGGTTTGGGGATGATTTATGAATTTGGGGATCATCAGAATATAATAGTACTTATAGAAACAAGACTGGTACCTCCATAAATGTGCTGTGTAGATGCTTTATTTGCAATAGTTTATTTAATGTGAATAACAGTATACATGCTTAACTTTTTACATGTGAGCATCTCTGATGCTGAGAGATAGATACATGCTGAAAGTCACCCAGCTGTTAACTAGTAAGGTCTGGATTCAAATGTGAGAGTCCTTGTTCTCCCCATTACACCAAATTGTTTTATTGAAAAACTAGGAGAATGTGAATTTCAGAGTGGAGTATATTTTAATTTTTGAACGAAGGACTTTTAAAAAATCTATTTAGTCTGGAGAGAATGAAGCTCATTCAGAATGTAAGTCCATAAATTCACTAGTCTTTTCTGTCCTTAAGTGACTTCTCTATGGCAGCTGGCACTGATTGTTCTTTTTTTCTTTTAAACAAAAAACAGAGATTGCCAGTGGCTGAGAAAGGATTTGGAAATGTTGGTTAAAGGGTACAAACTTTTGGTTATAAGATGAATTCTCCTGAGGACCTAATGAACAGCATAATGACTATAGTTAATAACATTGCATGGTAAGCTTGAAATTGGTTAAGAGAATTGATATTAAGTACTCTCACACACAACCCACTACCACTACACACACACACACACACACACACACAGAGTAACTATGGGGGCAGGATGTATTCATCAGTTTGATGGTGAATCATTTAAAAATGTATATTTACATCAAACCACCCATCACCTTATACCTTAAACATACACAATTTTAATTTGTCAACTATACTCCAATAAAGCTGGTAAAAAACAAACTCTATTGTCTGGGCTTGTGGGATAGAACTTTTTTCTCCTTCTTAAATCTTGATTGCATCTTATTCATTAACCCTAACTATGACTGTTTTGCAGAGATTTTTTAAGTATTTTTTTCTCACTTTATACTTTTCCCCCTCTACAGAGAATTTAATTTTATCATTGTTTAAAATACTAAATATATGCTTCAGGCCCTTGAATTTCTTGCTTGCAGTCCAGACATTTTTCCTTAGCTCTAGAACAGGTTCAAAGGTTCCGGAAAGCAGCTGGAAAAGGAGGTTCCCCCTCGAAGTAAACAGGTGGAGCAATGTTTAGGAGCTGTCAAAGTCTCACACCTTCATCATTTTTACAAGCACCAACTCATTGGCTGTTTAAGGAGTTTCATATCTAGAGAGATGGCAGACATGCATAAAGTAATTACATGCACTGTGGACATTAAGGGTACAGGTCGATAGGACGGCATTCATTTGCACATAAAGCGTAGGGAGCAAGAATACCACTTAGCCCTTCAAAGAGATTAATGAAATTTTTGGAGTCTTTCTGTTCGGTTGAGTCTTAAAAAGTAAAAGTGGAAGCGAATACCATTAGGGAAAGAAGAAAGTCGGGGAGAGAAAAGGTTATTTGGGCAGAACATTGCATTGCAGCGGGTCCTGAAGTACTGATTAGGGACTTATGAAGATAATGAATAAGCCCATATATTAAAAATAACAAAAACAAAAACACCGGGAGTAGTTGACACTTAAAACCCAGCAACTGATAAACAGCTAGGGTCAATACGACACCTCACCCCAAATCTGCTCCGCCGCCTGGCCGGCTGCTAGCGGTCCGCAGTGTATGGACGCAACGTGCACAGCCCGGCTAGCTCCGCCCCCTTCCTCCCTTCCTCTGAAAGCCCTTCCGTAGAAGTGCGTGCACGTGCGCGGCGGATACCGCCCACTCCGCTCTCTCGGCCAATGAGAAATGGTTTCGTAATTCGCCACCGCCCGGTCGCAGGTCACGTGACTACGTCTGCCCGCCCTCTCAACCCGCTGCCTCTAGGTACTAGGAAGATGGCGAAGGTCTCAGAGCTTTACGATGTCACTTGGGAAGGTAATTTCGGGCGGGGCGGGCACAGAACAACCAAAAGCTCTGGGAAATCGTTCGGAAACACCCACTACGCTCGGACAGGTGGGTTCTCCGGTCTGTCTTCGGCACCGGAGCTCTCACTGGACGGGCCAAGCTGAGGAGGAGGTTGAGGCTGACCTCTTCCTTGGCCAGCCACTCTGTGGCATTCCCCGCTGTTCATTTAGAGAATGACTGACCTCCCTACCTCCGCGCCAGTCCAGAGGCCCGGCGCAGCTTCCATTTATGTCGCAGGAGCGACTTGGGGTTAAGGCTGTCACACTCTTCCCGTGGTTCCTGGGTGGCGAGGAGGGGGCGGCAGAGTGGATTGTTGAAGCTTCTTTTAAAGCTAAGAACTACAGGGCCGTAGGGCCTTGTGTTGTCAAGTGTTTGGACGGGTTTCAAGTCTGTGCCGAAAAGGTGTGTAGAAGACCCGTGACCAAATTGTTGTGTCTTCAAAACCGGTTTTCTAATTTCTCTTTTTATTCTCTGCCCACTTCCACCTCAAAGCACTTTTACAAACACCACAGTTTCATACCTACTCCATACCAGTAAATCCTATTTTAAAGGGCAAAAAAACTGGTTAACTCTTGGACATGTGCTCACGTGTGGCATTCTTCTGTCCTGTTCTTGATTGATTTAGGGCAGAGTGTTCTTTAAACCTAAAGCCGGCCAAGCATTGAATCTGTTCTGCAAGAAAGGTTTTTTGTTTTGTTTTGTTTCATTTCAGAAACTTTAGTGGGAGACAGGCTTAAGAGAAGAAACTTGAGTTTCTTTAAAGCATGATATTTGTGTTATTGAAATTCATATTGCCAGCCTTTTAGCATAGTTCAGATTTCAGTAGCTAATTTGTTCAGTGAATGATTGTGGGATGCTTAAATAATGACTTGATAAATGTGGACTGAAAATTATATTTACTGTTTGATCATGAATAAATTTCCCAAGTATTATGAAATTGCAGACATGTAAGGGAAAAGACAAAGTTCCTTTATACTTACAATGCGTTCAATCATATAGATAATATACTGGTTTTGTGACTTGTGGAACATTGGTGTTTCTGCTTACTGGAGGAATGCATTATATTAAACAGAAGTATTAAATGCTTAGTGTTAGATGTGGCATATTCCAAGGAAGACAGCTCCTACTTCTAGAATTCACAGTCTAATTAGGAAGACAAACCTATAAATAACTTTAAAATACTTTTCAGTGTACATCCTTTCAACCAGATGTAAATATGTGACTCTTCAGTGATTTTTCAAAAGTGTTTCAATTGTTTCATAATTTTTCAGAAGTGGTGTTATTAAGATATGTTTAGTATAGTTCACTCTTACTTCCATTAGACTTCATCATTTCTCAGAATTCTCAAAAGAGAGCCTTCCTTGACCACTGAAGACCTCCACCCCTTTCTGTGTCCCTCTACTAAAATTTAGAAAAAAAGGAAAGAATAAAGAAAAAAAAAAAACAAATCAAACAAAACTTATCCCTGGATTATGTGTTTTCATACCATTGAAATACCCAGTTGTGTTAAGTTTTACAAATTTGTCTCTCCTGTAATGAAAGTAACCAGTCCCATTTTGTTCACTGTCAGGTCACTAGTACTTAACATATAAGAGGAACTCTGTTTATTGACTGAATGAATTGTTAATGAGATTAATGATAAACATTAACAAATTGTTCAAAAATATAATTATGAATCATTTTTCAAGTGTTAGATGTATTTCTTTAGTATCTTAGGTAAACTTGGGCAACTCAGCTAATAGAATATGATTTGTTCATTTGTATAATGAAGGTTTAGACTTTTTCAAAATTAAAACTTTAAAGAATTTTGAGAAATGAGTTTTCTAAATTTTTATTTCAGAGACTCAGAATAACAGATTATATAGGATGTATTAGGTCAATGAGAGTCTGAGAGAGATTTGGAGGGGAGCAGTGTCAGAGTTGTGTCCTTAGGAATTCCATTGAATAGCATCATGAATTGGTTAGTTGAAAGAATAATGTAATTCTTATGATAGGATAATTTATTACCTATTTATAAAAGGCCTGTCTAGTAGTTCTAGCACTTTCCAGTCTCTAATAAAACTACAGAAATATAGAATATATGACTTGTTATTTCAGCCACTTCAGAGCATCTATTACATAAAGAATTTATTGATTTGATGTTTGGAGGTGGGAAAGAGAATTTAGAGTTGTAAGGAGAGTTGTCACATTTCTTGAGAATATATTTTTAGGCAGGATGTGGATAGGATGCTTAGCATAGTTGCCTGATATATAATAGACACTAAATGAGTATTTGTTGAAAACATTTTTAATATAATGTTTAGGAGAATTTTTGTTGTTCATGCTCAGTGTTGCTGCTTCCTCTTTTTTTCATTCATTCTCTCAGTAACCACAGTTTGATTTCCACCCCATACCTCTTCTCTAAGGTCTCTGGGAAAATCTAATGTCAACTCAAATGTTTGTGCTTTGTACATCTATACTACATTTGCTATTGTAGATTGCTACTCCCTCTATGAAAAGTTCTTAACTTGCTTTTTTCCCACCATGCTTTCTTAATAACATACTTCCAGGTTCTCTTCTTACTTTTCAAATCTTTCCTCTGCTGAGTTTTCTACATCGACTTGCTTCTTACTTTTCTGTATTTCCAATGCTTCTTTCTTTAACCCTTTACTTCCTAATTATCAGTGGTTGTTAAACTTGAGATCTATAGATTCCTGATCAGTACAGCCTTGTTATTTGGTCTGTGAACTTCATGAATTTATGTGCAAAATTGAGAGTATGTGTGTGTATTTCTGGGAAAAGATGATTCAGAGATCTCATCAGTTTTGAAGACCTCTAAAATGGGTTAAATGTCTTCTGTGGATAATCTTGTAAACAATCACGTTTAAATATCAACCTGTAATATACTAAACAACATACTAATTAAACAGATAGTTGAATGCTGTACCAGGTGCTTTTCCAGTTCTTGAGGATACAATGCTGAACAAGACAGGCAAGTCCCAGAGTTCATAGAATGTATCCCGAAATTTAATTTTAAATGAAGATTCATATTCACAGTTATCTGAGGGTATCTCTTTTGGATGTTTCGCAATGGTACTTAAAATAACTTATTCTTCTCCTGTCTACTGCTTCTAACAACAGCATTTTCACTACTTCTTATTTTCTTCATTTTCCCTAGAAAAATTAATAGCATCATTTAT
Organism: Glaucomys volans; assembly: GCA_020662805.1. Lineage (NCBI taxonomy): Eukaryota > Metazoa > Chordata > Mammalia > Rodentia > Sciuridae > Glaucomys > Glaucomys volans. The sequence continues at coordinate 23,929 of JAJEJO010003234.1, forward strand.
CTCTCCTGCTTTGTAATATAACTCATGCTCATCATTTGAGATACAGACCTGCTCTTAGAAATCCTTTTTTTAAAAATGTATCCTCTTTCCTACACCAGTGTTATTTGCACAATCTACAAGAAATAAATTATACAAATCAAGGTTTTTTCCATATATATTAGTGTGTTTAAGTTGAAACCAGAATTTCACTTGAAAAGTATTAGTATGAGCAGTACATTCAGTTCTATTTGTTCTTATTTCCTGCCCAAATGCTGCAAGAAATACACTAACTTGATTTCATATTCCACTAATGGATTGCAGTATAGAGTTTGAAAAACTTTTTTTTTTTTTTTTGGAACCAGGGATTGAACTCAGGGGCACTTGGCCACTGAGCCACATCCCCAGCCCTATTTTGTATTTTATTTAGAGACAGGATCTCACTGAGTTGCTTAGCACCTTGCCTGTGCTGAGGCTGGCTTTGAACCTGTAATCCTCCTGCCTCAGCCTCCCTAGCCTCTGGGGTTATAGGCATGCCCCACCATGCCCAGCTCCTGAAAAACTCTTGCTGAGTTCTCTGTACATGAAAATAAATTAATCCTTCCTTTTTTCAAATCATTTGACTTATTCTTTTAGAATGGCTATTTCCAACATCCTGCAACTAATCCAGCTGGACAAATTCATAAGACTATGAATAATTCCAAATTTATTATCTCACAGGAGTATGATGTTTCATGTCAATTAATTTGTAAGTAGTATTTGAGAATATATAATAAAGTGAAGTGTAGAAAATACAGGATTGCAGGAAGGAGTTTTGAATTAAGAGTCATGAGAGTAAGTAGCAGGCATGTTTTTGCATTTTTCAGAGGCCAGTTGCCTTAGCACAGTGACACTTAGTCCTCATTAAAAGAATAAGCAGAATAATCAGTCTCGTATCCTTTGGTCTTTAGATTACCCTACAGGGTTTACACAGTAGTTAATAAAAAGTTCAGGTAGCATTGAACAGTTTACTTTACACATTGTGTATAATAAAACAACCTTGATTTTTGAGGCACTTACCTCTTTGCGGGGCTACTTAGGGTAAAATAAAAAATTTAAGTCACCTTTGAGCAAAGTGCTAGAAAAGCCTTTATTTCTAGCCAGTGGCTGAAACAGTTAACCAGTTAATTTCCTTAAAATCAAAGCAACTAAAATTTTGCGTTTTACATTTTGTAAAGTGCTCTACATAACTTACCTAATATTAAAAGTCCTAAACTCCACAGCCAAGCAGATGAGGAAAATGTGTGAAGTTCATGAAAGCCAGTATTGGTGCCTATGAGTGCATGCCCTCCCAACTATAATAAAAATCAGCTTAAAAACAGACAGAAAGCCTCCAACTATTGTGTTATCCAAGCAACAATGTAAGGGATCCAGGTTTTGCTTTATGAAAAAGTTTTATCAAAGCCTTGTAGGACATGCTTGTGATCATTTGCATTTTATAGCTGAGGTGTTAGAAATGTCAAACGATAGGCCCAAGATCACCTTGCAGAGCAATGACAGAGTTGGAATTTAAATAGTAGTTGTTTAACTGTAGATCCTTTGCCCTTTCTGCTGCTTATTATCTCAGGTGTTGGCATATTTTTTTCCATAAAGGACTAGATAGTGAATATTAGTGGGTTTGTGTGCCATATGGTTTGTCTTGACTGTCCCTTTGTCACTGTAGCACACAAACAACCATGGACATTAATTGAATGAGGAAGGATGGATAGGTTCTGATAAAGCTGCAAAGAAGGTGGCTACAGAATTTGACTGGGGCTGTAGTATCTTGACCCCTGTTTAAATCCCCTGATCTAAATGCAATGTGAGGAGCGAAGCCAGAGATGGTGGAATTATAAAAAAGACGAAGAGCATTTGCTGCTATAGAATGTGCCATTGACTTAGGGAGAAGCTTTAAAACCTCTTGATTCAGAAATCAAAACAGAATTAGTAGTGCACATGAAAACTGGGAAGGATGTAGATGGTAAAATATTAATAGTAGCTGAAAGTTTTTGAGCACATGCTATATCACATACTACACTAAACATGTAAATTAACTCAGTGCTCATCACAATATTCATATGATGCCATTATTATGTTTTTATTTCCATTTTTTAGATGAGAACCTTAAAGGGCAAAGTTATTAACTCAGCTAATATCACACAGCTACAAAGTGGCAAAGCTGGAATTTGAACCCAAGCAGTTTGAGTGTGACATTTCTACTCTTAACCACTGTCTACTACTGCCACTACATAGGTAGAAGGGAAAACTAAAGAAAGAAAACAACGTAAAAAATGAAAATATTGAAACCTTTGGGTGTTTTTATTGTTTACAGTTTTTCTGTTAGCTTGTGAGCTTTTCAGTCACAAGGGATGATTTTTTTCATTTTTATTTTCTATTTTATATCATAAAAATAACAATGTACATTTGAGCGAATGAGTGAAAGTCGTAGGGAATGTATCAATAGATGAAAGGGGAATGCCTTAGAAATCAGTTTATCCAATTAATTTACCTCGACTGTGAATAAATCAGTGGAGACAGATGGAAAGTCTAAGATTGACAAGGGTGATCTTGACATTTTTCTGTTCCTCATTTTTATGTGAAATTAGTTTTCCTGGCATTTTAAAGTGAGGTGTGGAATTCAGTAAAGTTTTAATTCTTAGAGAGCTTCCTTTTCTGTTGCTTTTGTATAGTATTCTTGATTTCTGAGATTTTTTGGCTTCCTCTTGATTTTGGGCTGCTGAATTTTGATCACACTCTTCTTTGTTTGGAATCTTGTCCTGAAATGAGGCTTGACCAGTCAGTTTGGAGAATTTACAGAGGACTGACTATCTGTCAGAGAACCATCTGCTTCAGACGGTTTAGTCCTTTTTTTGCCACTCCCTACTTGCACTCAGCTGGGTTCTGAAAGAGCAGAGCCTTGTTTGTTTCAGATGTTCTTCACATATTAGCTCTTAGTGCTTTTCAATGAATATATATTGGCTCTTTGGGGTTCTCCTGTTTTGGAACCCATCAGCTTGCCACTTATTGCTTCCTTTAGTATTCTTCCGCATAGATGTTGGTACATGTAGATCTTGTAGCTATATTGATAGTGTCAGTGTAACTGCCATCATCTTTGTAGAGTCTTTCCAATTTGTTCTTTAAAAAAGAAAAAAAAGAGTTCACATCATATGTACCTATTTTTCTCCATTTTCTGTATTAGTTACCATTGCTTGATTCTTCCATTTCATTGACATGGAGGGAACTAATGCTTACCAAGTTCCCACTGTGTGCCAGATTTTTCAGAGCAACTCAGTGTGTAACATCTGGCTCCAGTGTGTTGGGAGACTGAAGAACTGAGGCAGTAGATCCAAGGTTGCTCAAAGTGAAGTTTATTGGAGGACTCATTGACAGAAGTACCATCCTGGGTGGCAGTAAAACCATGTGGACACCCACAATTTGGTCAGAGGTCAGGGACTTTGAAAGTAGTTAGGAGAAAAATGATTGCATCAAAACTAGAATGTACCTGTTTTATCGAAGCTAATATCAAGAATATCAGGCACATTCTTTGTTCTGTTGATGCCAGGGTCCATGTCAGTAAAGCTCAATATGCCATTCTGTTGATTTTGTTTATTTATAGCATGCTGGAAAACTATGTGGGGGGAAAAAGACTGGTGTTGCTCAGAGATGGTCACAGCAGTTGATTCCAGATGGCAGCAGTCTTCAAGCTGAATCCCTACAGATACTCTGCTAAGAACTTTATACACACATACATACACACAAATATGTATGTATATACACAAATACACATATAACTACACGTCTCTGAGTTATAGGTTATTATATCCATAAGTGTGGAAATTAAATATAGCTTCATTAAGCTGAATGAGGTCATTTAAAAGATAAGAGGTTATATTCAAACTAATTCCGCTTTATCATACATCTTCTGTGACTAGTTTTTTTTGAACTTTTTACTCCTTTATAGTAGATAATCTAGTTGGTTTGTTTGCTTGCTTTCTTGCTTGCTTGTACCACAGTGATTTTTGTAGCATACATTTCTAATCCTGTTGCTTTTCATTTGCTCAAAAACTTTTTATTCTCCTAAACCTTAATTTAAAAACAAACTTCAAGTTCACTAGTATGAAATAAAATACTTCTGAAAACCTCACTCATTACTTCCTACCCTCTCATTTCCTGATTTCACTATATTTCTTAAAATTTTTAACTTTCAGGAGTTTTTAATGAGAAAATTTACTTCCTTATTTGCCTTATGAACTCTGTTTTGACCATTAAAACGTAGTTCAAGGTTATTTCTTTTTTTTAATTTTTTTT
>JAJEJO010003234.1:28630-76900 GCA_020662805.1 Glaucomys volans
TCATTGATTCCTGCTTTTATTTCTTGTGCTTTGGGAGTCATGTTAAGGAAATCTGGTCCTAGGCCAACATGATGAAGATTTGGACCTATTTTCTCTTCTATTAGGTGCAGAGTCTCCGGTCTAATTCCTAGGTCCTTGATCCATTTTGAGTTGAGTTTTGTACAGGGTGAGAGATATGGGTTTAGTTTCATTTTGCTGCATATGGATTTCCAGTTTTCCCAGCACCATTTGTTGAAGAGGCTGTCTTTTCTCCATTGCATGTTTTTGGCTCCTTTGTCAAATATGAGACACCTGTATTTATGTGGGTTTGTCTCTGTGTCCTCTATTCTGTACCATTGATCTACCTGTCTATTTTGGTACCAATACATGCTGTTTTTGTTACTATTGCTCTGTAGTATAGTTGAAGGTCTGGTATTCTGATACCCCCTGCTTCGCTCTTCTTGCTAAGAATTGTTTTGGCTATTCTGGGTCTCTTATTCCTCCAAATGAATTTCATGATTGCTTGCTCTAAATCAAAAATTGAAAGCATTCCCCCTGAGTACTGGAACAAAGCAGGGATGCCTCTTTCTCCACTTCTGTTCAACATTGCCCTTGAAACTCTAGCCGGAGCAATTAGACAGACAAAAGAATGGAGGAAAGATAGCTAGCATAGAGGGAAGGGAGGGGTGGGGGCGGGTGGAGGGTAAAATTAATAACAGAATGTGTGACAGATACCATTGCCCTGTGTACATGCATGAATGCACAGATGGTGTGACTCTACTTTGTGTACAACCAGTGAAACAATAGCTGTACTCCATTTGTGTTCAATGAATCAATAAGTAAATTAAAAAAAATTAAATTAAAAAAAAAAAAGAAATTAGAGGAGTACGAATAAGAAAAGAAGAACTCAAACTATCCCTATTTGCTGATGACATTATTCTCTATTTAGAAGACCCTAAAAATTCCATCAGAAAACTTCTGGAACTCATAAACGATTTTAGTAGAGTAGCAGGATATAAAATTAATGCCCATAAATCTAATGCATTTTTATTCGTAAGTGATGCATCCTCTGAGAGAGAAATTAGGAAAACTATACCATTCACAATAGCCTCTAAAAACATAAAATACTTGGGAATCAATCTAACAGAAGAGATGAAAGACCTCTACAATGAGAACTACAGAACACTAAAAAATGAAATTAAAGAAAGTCTGAGAAGATGGAAAGATCTCCCATGTTCTTGGATAGGCAGAATTAATATAGTCAAAATGGCCTTACTACCAAAAGTGCTATACAAATTTAATGCAATTCCAATTAAAATCCCAATGACAGACCTCAAGATTATTTCTCTGCAGAGTAAGAGACAAACTGATTTATAGATTTCAGTAGAAGAAATTTACTGTATGGTAATCTTTCATGATTTATCATGATTTTACTAATTCTGAGGCCATTTTTGCAAATTAAATTATCTTTTTTATGTTTTAGAGCCCCAGTGTATTGTTCTTTTAACTCATCTGTTTAATAGATATTTAAATGAACTATTTAAATCTGTCTAGGATATGTGTCTATAGATGAAAGAAGGTAATACTTCAAAGTATAGAATATATGTAAGATTTTCAGATAGTAACAGGAAAGCATGTATGTGATAGTTTGGATGGTTGATCTTACCTTAACTGAGTCTTACTCATTTCAGGCCACTGTAGCAAATATACCATAGACTGGGCATTCTAAACAACAAATATTGATTCCACATAGTTCTTGAGGCTAGAAAATTTGAGAAGCAGGTGTTGACAGAGCCAATGTTTAGAGAGGGTAGGCAACCTGCTTCTTCTCACCTAGTGTAGAGAAAGAGAAAAGGCGGGGGTGGGCACCAGGTATCAGGGACTAAAGTCAGAGGCACTCCTGACCACTGAGCCACATCCCCAGCCTTATTTTGTATTTTTATTTAGAGATAGGGTCTCACTGAGTTGTTTAGCATCTTGCTTTTGCTGAGGCTGGCTTTGAACTCTAGATTCTCCTGCCTCAGCCTCCCAAGCTGCTGGGATTACAGGTGTATGACACTGTGCCCAGCCTCTTATACCTTTTTGAAGGTACTCCCAAAAGCTCCACTTCCTAATACCATCACATTGGGCATTAAAAATTCAATGTATGAATTTGAGAGAAGACACAAACATTCAGTCCATAACATTGTGGAAAAAAAGGGACTAGATTAGACATCTTGTGTGTGTGTGTGTGTGTGTGTGTGTGTGTTTATTTCTATTATTATTAGTTCTTAGTCTGTTTTGAGCTGCTATGACAATAACATAGACATTTTTTAGTGAATGGGAAGTTTATTTAACTTAAGGTTCTAGAGGCTAGAGGTCTAGGATCTAGGTGCTGTATCTACTGAGGCCTTCTTGCTTGAGTCATTCCATGGCAAAAAGACAAAACAGTGCAAGGCTGAAACTCATAGTCATCAGTCACCCACTCTTGTGATAAATAATCCACTTCTGTGATAATGATATCAGTTCATTCATTAGGTAGAGCCCTCTTGACCTGTTCACCTCTTTAGGGTTCTTCCTCTCAACATGTTTGAACTGGCAATTATACTTCCAACACATGAACTTTGGAAGTTACATTCATACCATAGCAATGCTGTTCTTTGAAACTTCCAGAATTCCCTGTTGTATTATAATATGCAAAGTTGTTCTGTTGATTTTTATTTTTGTCAGTGCTTTTGGCTTTATTTTACATTATTCATGTTATTCCTTATTTAACAATCAAAAGATTTCCTTTGCTTTGCTTTTACTTTCTTGCATGGCAGTGTATCATTAAAGAAATTTGTGTTGAATAGCCCTTCATTGCTTATAGTCTAATATAATAATCATTATGAAAATTTTATATTCTTGGATCAGTAAGTAAACCAGAAATACCTTGGGTTTTTTAAAATTTCAATTATATGTATTTTTCTGTAAAAATAATCCCTGACTTTTATCAAACTGAAAATAGTCGGTGACCCCCCCAAAAGTTAAGACACACTGTTGCTTAAAGGGATAAAGCATCTTTGTAGTAGATTCATGTCATTTATTACTTTTAAAGATAGATCACTTCTGATGTAGTTTCAGGCTTCTAAACTATCTATTCAATTTATCTACTACTTTATCAACTTTGAGATATGATAGACTTATACATTAATGTGAGTTTATTTTTGTTACACAAATAGATTGCATTTTGTCAATTATTTTGACATCTATCATCTGTGTATATATATGTATGTGTATGTGTGTATATATATGTATATATACACACACATAATATGCCTAAATAACTAGCTTATTTTTTCAGAAATGCGAGATAAAATGAGGAAATGGAGAGAAGAAAACTCAAGAAATAGTGAGCAAATTGTGGAAGTTGGAGAGGAATTAATTAATGAATATGCATCTAAGCTTGGAGATGATAGTAAGTTCTTCTGTTATTACAGTCAGGCTCAGCACGTGTTTTATTTATCGGGGTTTTTTTTTGTTTTTTTTTTAACCTGTCTTATGTTTTTTTCTACTGGTCATTTCACTCTTGACTTTTTGTCTTGGAAAATTTAATAATACTTTATTTTGAGAAGAATTTTTTTAAATAATTGCTGGTAGAAGCGAGGCTATCAAATAGGCATTTTGTTTTAAAGCTTATAAGTCACCAGATGTCTGGCCAAAATGTATTTCATAATCTTTTAGAATAGTAAAGGTATTAAATAAGTGAATTTTTTTTTTACTTTGTAAGATACCAAAATATTTTATATACCTGAAAGCAAATGAAAGGATTCTTTCTTTCCTTAATTCCAGAAATAATAAATCAATTTTCAGTTATAAGTTATGTTCTCTAAAATATCAAAAACTAGAGAATCCATTATTTTATGTATGGCAGATTTTTATGTTAAACTGTTCCCTCCCCTCCTTTATTTATCTAGTTTGGATCATATATGAACAGGTGATGATTGCAGCCCTAGACTATGGTCGAGATGACTTGGCTTTGGTAGGTATTTAATTATATTTTATCTTTTTTTTTTTTGGTACTAGGAGTTGAACCCAGGGGTGCTTAACTGACCAGCCCCATCCCCAGCCCTTTTGTTTAATCTTTGAGACAGGGTCTCACTAAATTGCTTAGAGCCTCCCTAAGAATCTGAGACTGGCCTTGAACTTAGAATCCTCCTGCCTCAGTCTCCTGAGTTGCTGGGATTATAGGCATGTGCCACCATGCCGGCCTATTTTATCTTATATTTAACTTGCTTTATGAGTTGTATGTAAGTGGTTAAGACTTGGTATCTGTCTCAAATTGAATATTTTCTGTAATTAGTATGGAATGTTTCTCTTAACAGTTAGTTGAGGGCTGGGGTTGTAGCTCAGAGGTAGACTGCTTGCCTATACTAAAGGCCCTGAGTTTAGTCTCCAGCACCATTTTGAAATACAAAACAAAACAACAGAAAAGTTAAGTGGAACTACAGGAAACTTTGGGACATAGTAAAAATTAAATAAACCATTCATTGTAACCCATATAAGATATATAAAACTCTTCAAGTCTTTTTTACCAATTATTTTTTCAGTTTTGTCTTCAGGAGTTGAGAAGACAGTTCCCTGGCAGCCATAGAGTCAAACGATTAACAGGCATGAGATTTGAAGCCATGGAAAGGTAACTAAATCTTGGTTCCATTTAAAAATTGCAAATATGGAGCTCGTGTTAAAGTTCTCCTGTGCCCATGGCACATCATTCATTGCACAAAGTCTTTTGCTACTGAGTTCTAGAATAGTGTCAGTGCTTCTCAGCACAAGTCCTGTCAGTTACTCCCAGGAACTGGGATTTGACATAAGCATAACCCATTTACCATCTCTGCCGTACTGAATGAATTAGATCATGCTTTGGAGTAAGAGCTGGCTTTAGAGCCTAGTTCCAGCATTTCCTAGCTTTGACTTGACAAATTATTTAACTTTTCAAAGTCTTTTAAGATTCATGTCTCTAAAATACAGGTATTGCTCACTTGTAAGGGTGTTTTGGGAAATACACATAGACACATATACACACACAGACCCAGACACATACACACACTAAAAACAAAGCAAATGAAAGACATTGTCATCATCTAGACTAAGAGTTTACAACCTTTTTAAAAAACAATCCCTTTTCCAAGTACACTCAACCTGGAAATGGAAAAGAGAAAAAAATGGTCTGTTCAAAATGAAGCATTATCGTATTGCTCCCTCTTCAGTGATAACTTCTGAAGCACATTTGTAGGTAACTACAGGAGAATTAAGAGTTCTTTATATCTAGAATGCAATGTATGATGGAGTTGTTGGTTAGGATTGAAGCTGGAAATATAGGAAGGTGCCAGAGAGTATACGACTTCATATACCCTGCTGAGGTATTTCAGCTGAAGGTATGGGGAAAACATTATAGGAATTTAAGAAAAAAATAGCAGTTGGATTTGTCTGTAAGAACATTCTAATATGGGTGTGTAGTCAGTAGTCTCAGAAAGGAAGCAGTTTTTAAGATTGTTGCACTAGAATTATAAACTATGGTAGATTATAGAGAGAATAAAGAAGAAAAATTGAGAGGGGTAGAAAAAAGGTTACAAATTATATTTTAGAAATGAGGGAGGAAAAAAATGGCTTTTGGTTTTCTGTCTTGAATGTTTAAATGTTATCTACCAAATGGAGAAAAGAAAAAATACATATAGGATGAAGAAGAAATCGTTTTGAGTGGAAAGACTTGTTGCATTTGATGTATTGTCATGGAATAGTTAGCTGTGAAAAATGAGAAAATTGAATACATGTTCTGAGAAGGGTGTACTTGAGGAATAAAACATGGGGAATAAAATCTGTTTCCAAAGATTTATGTTTGTAATGGTAGGATAGAAAGATCAGTCCTACCAGGTAGTGAAAATATCATCCAGCATTTCCTATGCAGCAAGAGTACTGAATATATTCTTGTTTGGTGTTTCCCATCGATAAGGCTTTTCTAGTAATCAGAGACATAGAAATGAATCTGCTTCTGTCTGCCTACATTACTATCTGTTTTTGCCTCTTGTCCTCTTGTTCCTTTAGACCTGTTAATTCGAGCATGATATTATATATTAATATCAAAATTTCAATCATATCGGAGTTTGGTTCTGATGCTTGCTCTGTCTCTTCACCAGTGTTGCTAGTTTTTACCTTTGTATTCAGACCAAATTGAATCAGTGTTTTTTGAAGTTTTCCTGTAAGTATTTTATATACAGTGTGTTTTTATTTAAAAAATTACCCTGCAGTAAATTTTCCCTGTTAAATGCAGATGGGAAGACTAGGATAGCAATTATGAATACAGTTGAAACCCTGCCAGTTAAATCTTTTTCTGTATTTAGTATTTATCACTGCATTTTAAAGATAATGACTGTAGATTTTCCTTTTTCTTTTTAAATAGATATGATGATGCAGTACAGCTATATGATCGAATTTTACAAGAAGACCCAACTAACACTGTAAGTTTGCAAATTGTCCTGAAGATGATATAAAGTTTAATTTAAAAGATAAAACTAATTCATTGAAGAAATAATGGAAGGATACATATGGAACCAGGTTTTATGTTTCTATTTTAAATAGTTTATGATGGACCACATTTTGTTTTAGTAGATTTAATAGTCTCCAGTAAAATTCAACTTCCAGAAGATATCATTTTAGAAAAGAAGTTAGTTGAAATTAGGGAAGAGTAGACTTTGTATTTGCATAAAAGCCCAGCAGGTCTTAGTGTTTTTATGATATTTTGAAGCTTATGAAATACTAACTTCTCTAGTTTGTGTAGTTATTTTTTTGTTGTCTTATTAGACAATAAAGCATGTCATATCAGTGGTTAGTATATGGAATGTAGTTTTTTTTTTATCTACCTTACACATGAATAAGGAAAAAATATGTACACACACATATGTTTATATCTAATAGTATTTGTTTAAAAAAATACCCTAGTCAATTTTTTTTTTTTTTTAATGTTGACAACACTTTAGTTTAACATATTGGCAAACTTTTGTAAGAGTTTTTCGGACTTGTACTAAATGAAAAGGTACGGAAAAACTTTAGGTATAGATCAGTCATTTTAATGTTTTATGTCATTATTTCCATGTATATTGTGCCTGCTGAAAAAATATTTTCAGAATTATTGAACAAAAATCAGATTGTTTTTTCCTTTTATAGAAGGAAAAATGGTTACATTAATATATAACATAGGTTCATGAAAATTTTTACTTATTTGGCAATTAGACATTTTTAAAAATCATGTAATATATGATTGTAGATCTTATGGCACAAAAATGCTTAATTGAACAACAATTATTTGATTCATTTTGAAGAAATTATACTAACATGGAGAATTATTTAATATTCAAGTATTAGATTTAGGGCACATTTTTGTCCCAGACATTAGTCATAAATCCTCATCTCTGCTTATTCCTTTTTGATATTCTATATTAATTTAATATTCTGGATAGTAGTTGAAATAATAAAGATTCATACTTTTATTATCCCACTTGAAAGAGATTTTTCTCTGGAAACTTCTGTGGGTTTTTTGTGTGTTTTTGTTTTTGTAAAAGGTAAGGGAAATTTTTTGATAACCACAAGCTTACCTGTTATAAAAAGCAAAAGTAAGAAACGGTTTTGTTCATCAAGATACTAATAAAAAGTAAAATTGGAAAGTTTGTGAATAATTTCTAATCTTAACTATTTTATTAGCTTGCCATCTTGGTTGGTGTTGGTTCTTTAAAAGTCTGGTAAAATTCAGCGGCAAATCCATCCAGTCTTGAGATTTTCTTTATTATAAGACTTTTAAAAATGCTTTTATTTTAGTATGTGTTACTGATTTATTTTGATTTATGTTGGTAAATGTTTCCTCTTTCTCATTTGCATGCCTACTTGTCAGTGAAATTTCTTATGATTGTGTTTTATCTTTCTTTTCTGAATATAGAATTCCTTTAAACATCTCTGTAGTAGTGGTCCAGGGGTCATGAATTCCTCCCTTGATTTATGGTTTTCTTTGAAGATTTTTTATTTCTTCCTCAATTCTAAAGTGTAACCTTGCTGGGAATAGTAATCTTGGTTGGCAGTTATATTTTTTCAGTATTTGAAATACATTGTCCTATTCCCTTCTGGCCTTTAGACTGAGAAATGTGCTGTTAGGCTAATGGGTTTACCTGTGCGACTTAGTGCTTCTCTCTTCTATCTTTTTATATTCTTCCTTTATTTTGTACTTTTGGCATTTTAACCATATTGTATAGAGGTTCTTTGATGGTCATGTCTATTTAGGGTTCTAAATGCCTTCTGTACCTGGATGTCCATGTTTTCCCCAAGATTTGGGAAGGTTTTTGCTATTTTATAACTGAATGTGTTTTCTGTTCTCTCTTAATACAGCTTTTTGCCTTCTGTTATGCAAGTTATATGGTTGATCTTCTAATGGTATCTCAGTGTGTTAGTCAGGTTTTCGTCACTGTGACCGAAATACCTGACATAAACAACTTAAAGGAACAAAGATTGTTTTTGACTCACATTTCAGAAGTTTCAGTTCATGGTTGTCCAACTCCATTGCTTTGGGCCTAAGTTGAGGCAGAACATCATGATCGAGGAAAGGCATGGTAGAGCAGAGCTGCCAGGAAACTGGGAAGAATAGGCAGTGCACATGCACAAAAAGGGCCAGGGAGTGGCAGGGGATGGGAGCAGGGACCTGAGGTAGTCTCAGTAGGACCACTGATTCAACAAGGTCCCACCTCCTACTGTTTATACCACCTCCCAATAATTACCATCAAATTATTCATCCACTGATGAGGTCCGAGCCCTCATGATTCAAATATTTCCCAAAAGTCCCACCTCCAAACATAACTGCACTGGGGACCAAGCTTTCAACGGATCAGCCTTCAGGGAACATTCCAGATCCAAGTCATAATACCCAGAGACCTTGTATGCTCTCTTTCTTTCTGTCTTGCTGTCTTAAAGTAATATTTTGACAGTTGTTCTTAAGCTCCAATATTCTTTCTTCTGCTTGATTAGTCTGTTGTTGAGGCTTTCAACTGAGTTTTTTCCTGATGAATTGAGCTTTTGATTTTTATTTGGTTCTTTTTCAAAAACTCAATCTCTTTATTGAATTCATATCCTGAATTGTTTTTTTAATTCATTCAACTGTTTATTTGTTTTTCTTGGATTTCACTGAGCTTTTTAAAAATAATTTTTATGAATACTTTGGCATTCATCCACTTCAATATCTTTGGAAATCTTTTACGGTGAAGTTACAAACTTTGAGAGGTGACATATTACCTTGTTTTTAAACCATATGTTTTATGTTTCTGAATTGAGATTTGAGTACCTGTTGGAATGAATTTATTCCACTTTCATATGCTGGCCTTCATAGTATGTGCCTTCTGCTAATGTGACATGGGGAATCCATTTGTTGTATAATATTGAGTTTATTTCCAACTTGACTCCATAGTGTAATCTCCTTATAGCTTCTTTGGTTACAGTTTGTGGGTTTGAGCACAGAGTGCACAATATCAGGCAGAAAGACCCATTGTCTCTGCAAGACTTGTAAGAATGGGGATACTCTGGTACTTTAGGCAGATATGGTATAGACGGCAGAGTATGTGGGATGTGCCTCTGTGTGGTTACTCCTGTAATGGAGGTATTAACTCCCAAAGCATTATTCATAGTAACTGTTATTTGAAAGTGATTCTGATCCTGGGTGGTCTGGGTAGGTTGAAGGGCTTGAAGCTCTTGTTCTCTAATCCAAGACTGGTACAGATCTACGTGCTTCCCAGGGAGGAGTAGGGCCTGGAACTACAGCTCCCCCTTTGTGGCACTCACCTTCATGCTTATCAGCCCTCTGCAGTCTGCCAGGTGCAGCTGTGATTGATGTAGAGGATTCACATAGATGTGATGTAATCAACTGTTGTGTTTTCTCTTTCTGCTGTTACTCTGGTGTGTCTGCCCAAGAGCCAGACCATCCTCCCTCTGTCTATGCATGTCAGGATAGGCTGACAGCTGGGAGCCTATGTACCCCTTTTCTTTACTTTTTTAAAATCTTTATTTATTTATTTTTCTGTGATGCTGAGGATCGAACCCAGTGTCTTGCACATGGGAGGCAAGCACTCTACCACTGAGCTACAGCCACAGCCCTCCCCTTTTCTCTAAGTAGGAGTGTCTATTAGAGCTCAAGCAGGACTTGGGGCATGGCATATGTCAGGTCTGCAGCAAACTCTCCTGGTTGACCAAATTTTGGCAAAATATGTATGACATCTGACATATATTCCCTCAGGAGGGTTTAAGTCTATGTACCTGTGGGTGTGGTGAATGTCAAAGCCACATTTGGATCCCTGGAATGCCTTGAAGAATGGGAAGAAGAGTTAAAACTCAGAGCTCTGGGCTGGAGGGAGTTATACTGGGCCCAAGTTTTTGACTAACCTTGATCCCAGAGCCTTCAAACCTGACTTCTTGAAACCACATTCAACTGGTGTTGCACTGCTTCACAGAGGCAGGAATGCTGATATACTTGCTATACCTTCCACTCCCCTCCCTGTCATAGCCATTGCTGCTTGGGTTAGTGTTAGATACACTTCCCCAAGTTACAACTGTCTTGTGTTTCCACTGCCTATCCACTAAATGGAAGAGGGTATCTACAGAAACCCTGAGATACGATTATTCTCAGTTTTAGGATCCCCAGAGCAGTTGACAGTGGGATCCTTCAGAAGGCTTCTACCTATAGCACTCTGAGAGTTTATTGAGAGTGCAGTGAATTTCTTCTCTAAAGCCACTTTGTTTTGCAGACTCCAGATCACCTGTTTTTTTAAGCTATTTGTCTTCAGTTTCAACTTTCTGGATCACACTGTGACTCTATTTTACCTTCCCTGAAGGAGAGTTTCCCTTTCCCCAATCACTGGGTTATCCTGCTTCTCTTGCTTTGTTGTTCTCCCTGTTCTCTGGAGTTTACCAAATTTCATTTTCTGTGCAATTTCCAGTGCTCACCCAAGCACCCCCACCTCCACAAGCAATTGTGTTTGAAGAAGCAAACTAGGGCTGAGGTATCTATTCTGAAATCTTGAGCCCTCCCACACCTTATTATTCTTTCAGAAACATTTGTTGAACGTTTGCAATATGCTTGGTGTTGGGAACAGAAGAATAAATTAGATAGTATATTGCTTTTGCTTTTAGGGAGTCAGCATAATATAATGAACATATTGTGGACTTATAAATAGATTTATTAAATTCTGATGTTTGATGACTTACTGCATGAGTTTTGAGCCTTGTAGACCTTGAAGACTGAGTGTGACTTAACAAACAAAGACAATGGATTGAGGAAAGACATCAGATCCCAAGTGATGATGAGTAAGCTTTAGCATCAAAACACACATGTGTGTGCATGTGCGTTTCATTTGACAGGGATATTGATTGGAAATGCAAGTAACTCTGCTTAACAATGTATTTTATTTTATTTTTTATTTTTTTCTTACTATAGTTATTTTATTTACCTATATAAAATCACATTGAACAGTGTATTTTAAAGGTCAAGCCATATCAGCACATCCTTTACTTCATCCTCTTAGGTAGCTATATATCATTGCTCTGCATGGATATGCTGTCCCTGTCTTGAGGAAAAATAGTTTTAAGTCCCCTTTGGTGAACCCTTAGATTGATTGTTATCATCCTCTCAGACAAATGAATATAATTTGTAGGATGAATTCCTAGATGTAGGGTATCTAGGTCAGAAAATCCATACATTATAAATTTTAAATTTATAATGAACATTTTTTATTAGTGCATTAAAATTATATATAATAGTGGGATCCCTTGTGACATATTCGTACATGCACATAATTTGCTCCATTTTATTTCCCAGTACTTCCCCTTTCCCTTCCCTCATCCCCTTCCTTTATTCTACTTATCTTCTAATTTTTACTTCTTGCCTTATAATTATGCATAAAAATGCAATTCTTTGTGCTGTCTTCATACATGCACATAGCGTAATTTGGTTGGCTTTATTTTCTAGTAGCTCCTCTATCCCTATTTTTCCTCTCTCCCTTGATCCTCTTCCTTGTTCTCCCTTCTATTTTTGTGACTCCCTCCTTTTATAAAGTTATTTTTTTTCTCTCTAGCTCCTGCATATAAAAGAAAACCTTCACTTTTGATTTTTTGAGTCTGATTTAGCATGATGTTCTTCATTTCCATACATTTACCAGTAAATATCATAATTTCATTTCTCTTTACGACTGAGTAGAACTCCGTTGTGTATGTATATTACATTTTCTTCATTCATTCATTTGTTGATAGACACCTAGATGGGTTCCATAACTTGTCTTTTGTGAATTTCACTGCTGTAAACATTGGAATGCATTTATTGCTCTAGTATGAGTTAATGTCTTTGGATGCACACCAAGGAGTAGAGTAGCTGAGTCATATGGCAATTCCATTCCTAGTCTTTTGAGAAGTTTCCGTACTGATTCCATAGTGGTTGTACTAATTTGCAGTCCTACCAGCAATGTACATGTGTTCCTATCTCCCCACAACGTCGCCAACATTTATTATTATTTGTACTCTTGATGTTTGCCATTATGACTGGGACAAGATTATGTCTGAGTGTAGTTTTCACTTGCATTTCTCTGATTGCTAAGGATATTGATTTTTTTCATATATTTGTTAGCCATTTGAATTTCTTTTGATGAATGTTTCATTTGTGTGTTTATTGATTGAGTTACTCATTTTTTTGGTGTTTTTTTGAGTTCTTTGTATATTCTGGATATTAATCCTGTCAGAAGAGTAGCTGACAAAGATTTTTTCCCATTCTGTAGGTTCTATTTCTTTTTTGCATTCTTGTTTCCTTTACTATGCAGAAGCTTTTTAATTTGATGGCATCCCAGTTATTGATTATTGATTCCATTTCTTGAGATTTTGAAGTCTTATTAAGGAAACTGGTGCCTGGAGTGTTGACCCTATATTTTCTTCTAGCAGTTAGAAATGTATACTTTTTTTTAATGATGGATCAGAGTGATTCTTTGCCTATATCCTCCCACCTGGTGCATTATCAGCTTTTTTTGTTTTAATCCTTGCCATTCTAATTGGTTAGAACTATTATCGTGTTATAATTTCCATTGTGAGTAATGTCAGATGTCTTTTAATATGCTTAAGAAACCATTTGTATTTCTCTTTCCTTTAATTCCTTTTTCAAATACAATTTCATATCTGTTGAAGAAGAGTCATTGTTCTGGTACTATGTGATGAACCGTTTCCTTCCCCACTAATTTACTTCTGAGGAGAATTGTATTTTATACCTCCGAGTTGGTTGTACAAAGTAACTGCTAGAAGTGCAATTAGAGAGTCTGTATAACAAGCTGGTACGTTATACTTCAAAATTTTAAATTTTATTCTTCGAGTATACAGAATGAAGTCAAGTTTTATTAGGGAAATACATTTTTAGAATAACTTGTCACCAAATGGGTTATGATTTGAAGGGTGTGAGAAGAGGTAAGTCATTTGGAGCTTGTTGTTTCAGGTCAGAGATCATGATCTAAGACTAGAATAGGTAGAATTGGGATAGGGGAATGAATCAAGTATATTTTGTAATAAAAATATTAATTAAAAATTAGCTGTGAATGTGTTTTAGAAGCTCTCAAATATGAAGATTTCATTCACTAGACCATCAGAAAAAGTATTAAACAGGGCTCTTTGTAAACTTATTCCTTAAATTATCCCAATACCAGTCAGATTGTTTTGTTTTACTTACTTTAAAAATACAGGTAGACTTTTCATCATTTGAATGCTTCTTCAGTTTCAGGGTTTTGGTTTTTTTTTTTTTGAAAGTTCAAATTGAATTCTCTAATCATTTCATGTATATTAAATGTACCTGTTCAAAATCAGAAGTCATCAGTTTGTTTGGAACAATTGTTTGAAAATCACATGGTAATATAAATGAAGATGGAAACACATACAAAATGGCAGAAAAGCAAATGGCAAAACAACTACAATCTTTGTTCCACCAACTACTGTAGTGTAATAACAAATAGTTAACCAGAGACATCTTTAGTTTTAAGTCTTCAGAAAACAGGTGGGCTGGAGTTGTGGCTCAGTGGAAAAGCACTAGCCTAACATATGTGAGGCACCAAGATTGGTCCTCAGCACCACTTATAAATAAAGTAAAGGTCCATTGACAACTTAAAAATACTTTTAAAAAAAAAACAGGTTTCTTCTTTTTTCAAGATAACCATGATTAACTTAGAAAAATGACCATACATCTTCAAAGTGTTTCCCTTTAACTGGAAAATTAGCTTTAGAGAATCTTCACATTAAAAGATTTTTTAAAAAATCTATTTTATTGCCATTAAAAAACAAAATGGAATCTAGCATAAGTCAGAGAAATTTATTTACATTTCAGGTCATCCTCCAGGAACTAGCATTGTTATATTATTTTC
Organism: Glaucomys volans; assembly: GCA_020662805.1. Taxonomy (NCBI): domain Eukaryota; kingdom Metazoa; phylum Chordata; class Mammalia; order Rodentia; family Sciuridae; genus Glaucomys; species Glaucomys volans. The sequence continues at coordinate 43,036 of JAJEJO010003234.1, forward strand.
ATTTAGCAAAATCTGATCTAATTTAGTAATCCTTCTTCCTTCTGGTGTGATTTCAAATGCAGTTCCATCTTTTAGCACCATATTGACAAAGTCATCAAATCCTAAAAGCATACCAACAATTTCCTTACTACTCTTTGTCACAATGTGAATTCTTGATTTCTATACTTGTCCAAAAGCTCTAGCAGCAGCAAGTGTGATTGATGACTTGGTAGGAACATTAGCTGCCATGGCTAAGCCAGAAGTGTCCCACCATTTGAGTGCTTCATGAAGGGAAAAACTTTTGTCACTAGCCTGGAACAGTGCCTAGCAAGTATCAGTGAATACTTGTTGAATAATGCCTTCAAAAAGCAAGTGTGATGATTAATGTCTTTTAGTTGGTTTCATATTTCAGAAAGATTCAGTTGCTTTCATGAGTTGCAAATTGTTTATTGTGATGTATCAGATATTTGAAATCTTATTTGAGAATTAAACATAATTGCCTGTGTGCCAAGAGTATACATGAAAATGCCACATATTCTTGGAGGCAGGAGAATCTGAAACTGCTTTTCTTTTGCTGGCCATCTGTCCATTTCTTTCTGGGTCCTCAAATCTGGACTACATGGAGTTCTGGATTTTATTTTGCTGGGAGACCTTAATCCTTCAATCCTTTTCAAGGTATATCTCTCCACAAGTAATTGGTTTCTTAAAGATGTTCCTTACAGGGAAAATTGTTATCTAGCCCAATTTTGTGTAACATTAGAGAAAACATGTAGTAAACTTGAAGATTATTCATGGTCTTTAAGGGTTTGAAACATTATATAGGTTCTTGCTTATTTTACTTTAGCACTATTATACATAGTTTTGACTATCAAATTCTTATAGGAGCATAATGGTTCAAATCTAGTATTCCCTCAGAACCAGATCCCTTGTGGCTATCTCCCCTAATATTTCACAAAAAATCAAAATATCTTTTATGTTCATACTGAAGTTTAAAAAATACTGTACTTCTGTAGTTGTTCCTTCCCAAATATAATTATTACAAATATTTCACCTAAAGGATATGCATTCCAGGAGGCCAGATATTGAATCTTACTTATTTGATGCCTATTGAGGAAAAAAATAGGATCCATGTTGCTGGTCAGTTAATTTATTTTTGAATGATTAAGTGGTTTGTGCCTTGGTATTCTTTTAGTAGTGTGATTTCCACTGTCAAACATTGAGTTTTCAGAGCAGTTATCATCTTAATGCCTCCAGTTTGTTAATTTAGAATATTGATTAAGTAAACGGATAAACTATTTGAATTGGCATAGTCTAAAAAATCTGCTGATCTTTGTGGGGGCAAAAAATGCATTTGTTAGCATTGATGAAATGATGATATAGCTTATTTGATGTGTTGTTTGTTCATTTGTTTTTTAACTTGATGCAAGTTAAACATGCTCAGATGGAAGAATAGTTGATCTGAACTTTTTCTACTTTACAGCTGACTTAGAGTAAAGCTTCAGCTTTCTAGAACACAGAGGTTGTGATAAATGAGTAGAATTAAAAGGAAGAGTGATAAAATTAAAGGAAATGATGATGATGGTAATGATGGTGGTGATGAAATGTAACATTTCTTGAGTATTTAGTGTGGGTCCTCACTAAGCTAAGGACTTTACATTTGTCATCACATTAATTATCACCACAGTCCTTGTTTCAGTCAACTTTTTCGCTGTTGCAGCTGAAAGACCCAACCAGAACAACTGTAGAGAAGGAAAAGTTTATTTAGAGGCTCACAGTTTCAGAGGTCTTAGTCCATATAAGACTGGCTGCATTCCTTGGCTCCAGATGAGGCAGACCATATGGCAGAAGAGTGTGGCAGAGGGAAATAGTCACATGTTGCTCAGTAAGCAGAGAGGTCTCTACTTACCAGATACAAATATATACCCCAAAGCCATGCCCCAGTTCACACCTCCTCTGGCCACACCCTACCACTTTAGTTACCACTCAGTTAATCCCTATCAGGGGATTAATTCACTGGGTTAAGACTCTCATAACCCAGTCATTTCTCCTCTGAACCTTCTTGCATTGTCTCATATGTGAGCTGTTGGGGGACACCACATCTAAACCATAACAGTCCTCTCTAATATTATTATCTTTATTTCATGGACAAACAAGATCATAACAAAATTAAGTGGCTTGTCTAAGATTATGCAACTAGTAAGAAATAAACTCTGATAGGTAGTTAATTATTCTAGAGTTTAATGTTCTTAATCGTGAAAAAAGCAATGGCAGCTGGGGATATAGCTCATTTGGGAGAGTGCTTGTATTGCATGCATAAGGCCCTGGGTTCAATCCCCAGCACAACAAAAAACAAACAAACAAAAAAAAAAAAACAAGCAATGTCAGTGAATTGGAAGTGGAATATGGCAACGCTCTGACCCCTTTACACAAATTACATTATTTAAACTTAGTCATTTAGTTTGTACTTGCCATTTTCAGAGAGTATATGAAAAACAAAAAAAAGTTTTTAAAAATTTTATTTTTCAAATTTTTGTTTTTATTTGTTTCAGATCCCCTAAGCATGAGTCTTTATAGAATATTGTACTAGGGAAGCTGTGATAGAAAGAAATTCGTCTTTTTTATAAGCCTTTTTTGTATGTTCTGGGTGAGTTCCAGAAGTCAAGAGAAGCCTTTTTTGAACCTTATTCTGGTTACTTAGTAAAACCCAGAATTTTGTGTGGCTTCAGGGAGATGTGTACTGCTTGACTCTGAGTAGGACACTGGATAAGGAATTGGACAGCTAAATGAGAAGTGCCCAAAAAACAAGCAACTATGGCAGAGAAGAGAAGTGTACAGATTCAGGAGTCCTAGGGTTTGCTGTGTAAGCCTCAGTTTTGGTTTTTGTCTATGTAAAATGAAGAAATTTAATTATTACTACCTACTTCTCAAGTTTACTCCAGCCATAAAATTGTAATGCTTTTATTTTGCAGCAGATTACTAAGCATTACTTCTTCAGTGTTGAGGACTATTATGTGTGTGAATGCACAAAAACTGAGATGTGTGTTTATATTTTCATCTTAATTTTTTGAATCAGTATTGTTATAATTAGTTTTATATTTTATATACATATGATAACATTGTATATTCTATTTAAAATTTTACATATGCATTAAATGGCAAGACTTAAAGATTTTAAATGAGGTTTTTCTCATTCTACATCATAATGAGTGCTTCTTGAAGTTTTGTATTTTACAACTGAAATTTTAATCCAGACATTAAAATCACTTACAAAATGTAGAACAGTTTTCATTATAAATATTTATATTGCCTTTTGCAAAGATTGATCCAGATATTCAGAATATCATTATAAGTTACAGGAAAACAGTACAAGAAAGAAATGCAAAATGGGAGTTGATAAATATTTAAGATTTAACAGTCTTCTTATTAGTGTACTGTTTCCCCTAAATCTTTCTGCTGGTTCTCCTTTGGTAAATTTCCTTACTTGTTTGCAGTAATCAGCACAAAGCTAAGTACTCAAGGGGAACCCAGTGCAGCATGCCAGAGTACTTACTCTGTAATTTCCTTGCCTTTCCCCTATTCTGTCTTATATATACTCTAGTGTGTTTGGTCTTTTGGATTCAGCTTCTTCCCTGAACTCCAAAACTCAGCTAGGTTCAGTCTACTTTTCCGCTCTCTCCCCACCAGCCTTAAAACTCTTTGAAGATAGTGAGCCAGGGCAATACAAGTAGGGCTCACCTGGTTTGCTTCCCGCCTCTTAGGGATCGTTGGCTTTCATTGCCTGTCATCCTGTAGCTTAAAAATAGTTTGTCATATATTTAGTTCCACTCTTTAGCTGGTGCAGTCATAGGGTAAATCTTACTTTGTTTTGACTGGAAAACGATGCTAATTTAATGCTAAAGATGTTAACTTAAAATATTCATGATAAAGATTGGTTCTAATGCCAGAATGTGGCATTAATATTCTTTTAGGGGAAAAAAAACTGGAAAGGGCTGGTGTTCAGTAAAGAAGTTTCAACTTAATATACCATTGCCTATATGATAGTGATGGCTGAATAGGTTTTTCTTCAAGGTGTGCTATATTTTCATTAGGAAGACTGGCTTTGCATAGCTAAGTAATGACTACCTCAAAGTTAACTTTAGGATATTCGGAGATAAAATACTGTATCTTAAGTTTTTTATAATTCAACAATATAGTGCTTATATGCTAGAGATTTGAGGGTATATTTCCCAAGTTTATTAATAAAGCCTTATAATTAAAACATTTTCTTATACTTCTCTAAAGTATTATGGAAAAAAAACTCCATTTTTAAAACTGACCTTTCCAAAGTCAATTTAATATTAATATTAAATTTGTTTTTCTTAATTCTTATAAAATTGATATTTTTATCACAGATATACATAATTCAAAATAATAGCAACAGATAATTTAATTGGTAGCATTAGAGAGTCTGTTTCAGCATGTGTCATAGAAGAATCTAGGATAGGAATCTGAAATTTCAAGTCCTAATTCTACCTCTTTTAATGAATGGAAGTTGTTTACATCTTTATTTTTATAAAAACTATTTTATTTATTTATTTTTTTACATAGTAGAGCATGAACCTAGGAGCACTCTACCACTAACCTACATACCCAACCCTTTATTTATTTTTATTTTGAGGCAGGGTCTCAATAAGTTGTTCAGACCTGCCTTGTACTTGTGATTCTCCTGTTTCCTGAGTAGCTAGCATTATAGGTCTGTGCTACTGTACCTGGCTTCAAAGTACTTTTTTTTTAGAAAAGTCATTTTGAAAGATTAATATTCTTTTCAACACTCTAGAGTAGTGCTTTACAAACCGTATTCTGCAGAAGACTGCTAAAACGTCAGTGTTCAACAGTAAAGGAATGGCCGCCTGGTCAAATAACTGAAAAAAATAAAGTTAGGTGTCCCTAATACACTGTACTTCATGAAACTCCTATTGTATATCACATCGGTCATTACAGTGTTTTTACTACGCTTTTAGTTGTTGCTCTTCATATTTATTCTTTGATTTTGTGTCTGCTTCATTGCATTTGAATACAATATTTTCAACAAGTTTTTCACTGCATTTTTATAGCTTATACAAATCCTGTAAGGATTAGGACAAGATATAAATAAAGTAGTCTTTGTCTTTCCTTTAAAGATCTCATGGTTAAGACTTTGACAACAAAGACTTAATATATAAATGTTAAGCATAGACCATAGGTTGAAAAAACTAGGTAAAGATATTTAGTCCTGTTATATGCTTGGTACTGTGTTAGCTGTTTCACATTGATACTTGGATGTAGTTGGTAATGCTGAGGTTTGAAGAAGTTAAGAAAAGCTGATACATTGGGATTAAGTTACTTGTCATTTTGTTTTGTTTTGTTTTGTTTGTTTTGTTTTGTTTGAGGTACTGGGGATTGAACCCAGGGGTGCTTAACCACAGAGCTATATCCATAGCTCTTCTTAGTTTTCATTTTGAGACAGGGACTAGCTCTGTTGCTGAGACTTGCCTCGAACTTGCTACCCTCCCGCTTCAACTTCCTGAGTTGCTGGGATTACAGGCATGCTCTCACCAGCCCTGGCTTTTTGTTTTTAAACACTGGATTCCTTTTGCTATACCATACTGCCTATGGAAGAAGTATGTCATGAAAAATGAAAAGAGTAAATTAAATTATGTTTCAAATGATGCTTGATTGGTGAAATCAGATATTATATTTTCCCAAAAAAGTCAGTTTCTTGATTATATGTTCATTTATTCCTCAGTATTTATTTACAGAAGGACTTGAGACAAGGCTCCTATTTTTACGACCAATTATAATGGCCTTAGAATTTGAGTTAATTTCAGAACTCTAAAGTTAGACTTTCTAAACTTGGTGTTTATTATAACTTTTATTGTTTTTTTTAGTGATACTATCCTAAAAATATTTGAATGTGCCTACTGTGTGACAGGCATTATTCTAGGTCTTTGGTGTGAGCCAAATTATCAGGGATATACAGCCACAAAACATGTCATTTTTATTACCTAAATATTGTTAGCATTATTATAAATATTTTTTTTGGCCTTACTTGTCAGGTAGTCTCTTGATTTCCCTAATCTTTTAACTTTCACTTCTTCCATGCCAGATCATTCAGCCCACACCCACAGTGTGTAGCTCCTATTACTCTAAAGAGACTTCAGGTTTTTTACCTCTCTCTGCATCTTTTGCAGTGCTTATTATATAAAGCAACAAGAAATATTGTTGATAATTAATAAACTTGACTTGGTCCTATTCATAGAGTATTTTATTGTTTATCCTTCAGCATTTGAATTGAATAGGGATTGAGGAGATGCAAATTTAATATTTTACACAGTGCTCTCCAGTCCCTGACTTATTACTTCCACCTCAGACTTAATTACACACATTAGTTTTTCTTTTCCTGTCCCTTTGCTCATGAGTTTCTCCTGATATACAATGTCTATATATAGCTTCCTGTTTGTTTTCTTAATGTCTGTTCACTTTTTCTGTTTGAATATGGGTATCACATCTGGCTATCTTTCCATTTCTTCTACTCTGCTACAGCCTGTGTTATCTCTTTTTCATTATCATGACACCTTTGATATCTCTATCATTACCCTTAGTGCATTAAAGTTTTTACTTAATGTGTCTCTCTCATGAGATTGAGCTCCTTTAAGGGATTATCTCATTTTTAATCTTTATATTTTTATTGTCTGGCATAGTGCCTGACCAAAAAAAGTAGATGTCTGATATATATTTGATGGATATATAAATTAATGGCATTGATTTTTATATTTATCGTTAAGATTTTAATACCAGTTTTAAATGTTTATTACAAAATATTTATCAACAATTATTTTATTCTTTTGAAAGTCTCATGGGTAGATTTTTTTTCTCTTAAAATTGTGAAAATGTCAGAAGCCATATTTGTATAATGACATTCAAGTGACCATGGTGAGATTGCCCCCTTAATCTCCACTTTTCCTCTACCTCTTCAGATACGGATCTTATGAATGAGACAGAGTAAAAGGACTTTAGGTTGGATAAAGATTAGGATTCCCTGCTGGCTTGTAATTACCAGAATCTAGATGATTGTTTATTTGGATGAACTGATGCATACATTGTATGCATCAAAAGTAAAGCATATGTGATTGTTAGAGGAATGTTTGAATTCCCCAGTGGGATGTCATGGGGTATGTTTATAAACTCACACTAAGCAGTAGTTCTACAATGGAATTTCACTGGCATTGAGATAATAATTTGCACAGCCAAATTACCTTCTTTACAAAAACCCAGGGAATCCTGAGGGCCTAATCCTTTATTAATGTCAACCCATAGGCTGCAAGAAAGCGGAAGATTGCCATTCGAAAAGCCCAGGGGAAAAATGTGGAGGCCATTCGGGAGCTGAATGAGTATCTGGAACAGTGAGTGTTTTACAAGAGGATTGTGTTTTGTTATTCTGATAAATCTTTTTTAATTAAAATGGAATTTGCATTTGATTTTCCTGTTTGCCTCCATGCTGTTCATTTACAGAATAACTGCACATTTACTTTTTTTCCCTCTTTCTCCCACCAGATTTGTTGGAGACCAAGAAGCCTGGCATGAACTTGCAGAACTTTACATCAATGAACATGAGTAAGTTGTTGAATACATAAAATTTTGTCAAAAGTGAAATTTTCATCATTAGAGTGGGTTTCCAAAGAATTGGTAAGAAGGCAGGAGACACCTGTCATTTTAAATGAGGAGCAAAGTAAATCACCAATTAAGTTTAAAAATAACAAATCAACAGTTTTTTGGTTATAATGTGTGAATAGCTTTAATGAGGTCATTTGTGTTTTGTTGAATTATTTTTGTTTGGTAAATTTTTCTTTCAAATACAGATAGCAGTCTTTGGAATGTCAGAGTTCTGCAATTTCAAAGCTAAGGTTATTTTTGGTGAATTAAAATTGTGAATTTTTAAGAGTTCAAATTGTTCTTACTACAAAGAGTGTAAATACTTCCAGCTGTTTAAAAATTCTGTCAATTGTATGCATTTATTAGCCCTAACACTAGAGAATCAACTCTTCCAAAGTAGAAAGAAGCAGTCAGTTGCCTGGGTTAAAAATCAAGAATAATCAAGAATGTTGAATGCTATAGGGAACTTGCTTATTGGATATATAATGTTTTTGTTAGCTTTTTTATTGCTGTAGTGACAGGAAGAAATTCCAGTGTGAAAGGATTAGTGCAAAGTCTTAGTGAACATTTTCTAATATCAGAGCATTAACCTAACCTTCATCTAGAGATGTAGAGTTCTTTTTCTTTTTTTCCCTTAGTTCTTCTAAATCCGAAGTATATTGCATTGTTTGTTTCCTCCTTTTTGAGAGAATCGAATCAGATTCTCAGGCATGTCCATGAATGGTTTACTTTGTTCTCATACTTGTAGCAGCTGAAACAGGAAATAAAATAGCATGAAGACACTTTGTCTGTTGTCTGTGCCCAAGTCTATGTGCATATTTGTATATGTGTGCACATATATACAATTTGAAATAAAGGATCAAGTAACAAAGGTTCATCAACAACTAATAAAAATATTTTTTTAAAAAAGGATTAAATAGTTATTTCCATAATTTTAATAAAAGTGGGAGCTAAAATAAAAGCAGTAGCTGTCATTTAATGAAATGTGTACTATATTTCAGGAACCATTCTTTAGTTTTCTGCTATAGTCTGGCTGTCAGAGTCTCTGTTTTTAGTTAGGAATCTATAGATGTGTTTATGCTTGTATGTGCACATATATGAACACACTCATTCAGTGTATAGTGAAAAAAGTAACATTAGTTTTATTCTGTTCCTAAAACAAATGACAGTCATTTTAAGGTTTTTTGTTTTGTTTTGTATTTTTGAAGGGTTTGTGACTAAAAGTATTTTAAAACATTTTAGTTCATAAAGGAAATATTTTTTTTTCAATTGAATTACCTAATGCAGAAAATTTGGAAAACCCAATGAAGCTTAAGAACCAAGATAAAAATTATTTGTAATTCTATAATTCTAAGTTAACTACAGTCTTCCTTTCCTATTTTATCTTGCTTTATGCTCTATAGAACCAGACTCACAGTCCTCAACCCATTTAAATCTCTAAGAAATTTATTTCTAGCTTTAACATGAATTTTTGGCATCACCTTAGTTGAAGAACACATATAGAACAGAACTGTCTTTTGATAAAGATGGATCTTTGGGTTAGAGACAACTTTCCTCTTTTTTCTTTAGAATGATAGATATTAAATAATCATAATACTTGTTCTGACATTTAGTACATCATTTGTTCAAGTCATTTGTTTAGTCACTTATTAAATGCCTTGGGGTTTCAAGAATTAATGCTATAAATTGGATTTAAAAATGAAAAGGGAAATAGCTGCATGAACCTGGATGAGAATCTGTTCATAAGATACTTCATAAATCTAAAGTGTTGTAGTCATTCCTAGTGTGCAATGTGCAATTAGTTCCTTGGGCCCTTTGGATTTGACTCTGGTACCCACTTTTTATGTTACCATTGACAGCTTCATCACTGTCATCACCACAGATTTTCATTAAGGGGTAAAACATGTCTAGACAGTGCATATTAGGATTGCAGGCTGTCTGGAGGCGCCCAGCCTCGTATTCAGTTTATATCTCTGTTGCCTCAGTATTCTCAGCCTTAGAGTGATCTGCTTTTCAGAATTTTTATAGGATAGAATATGCATAATACTCTTAGAGTAGTGTACAACACATATTGAGTACTTAAGTTATATATTTGTGAGTATCTGTATTTCCAAAAGTATTTTTTGCATGGTTTTAAACATATAAAATATATTAAAGTAAATTATAATGATGACATGGTTTAAAGCTATTTTCCAAAGCCATTTTTGTCAATTTTCAGCAGGATTTTCATTTCACCACCACATGATTTGAAGTAGTAAAGGGCATATCAAAAGGAACCATTCATTGGTTTGAAAGATGTAATTTAATTTTAATTTGATATTTGACAGTGAACTTAAGTAATGAGAATCTTTGTAATAGAATAGGTTGGCAAATATGTCTGTGAAGGATTTTTAATGATTAGAGAGTATTTGATAAAATGTGCATTTCCTCTTAACACTAGCTATTTGAATATTTTGTTAAATGATCTGTGGACCTCCGAAAGTTATTTTATATGCAGATCCAAGGTATGAAAAGTCTTTGTTATTAATAACATTTAGATATCATGGTAGTAGCCTAATTTTTAAAAAGGTATTCTCTGTCAATTGTTCATAGACTGCTTTAGGATTTAAACAGTTTGTTTATTCATTACATTAAAATTTTAATATTGGTGTTTATGAATTTAGGATAAGTACTTAATAAAGTTATTTAAATTGTTTTGGAGACAAAGTATTTTAACATTACTAAAATTGTTTTAAAATTATTTAAAGGCATATCTAAGATGAAAATTTGCGATTTTCAAAGTTAGTATGTCCTCTTGATATTCTTCAGCTATGCAAAAGCAGCCTTTTGTTTAGAGGAGCTTATGATGACCAATCCACACAACCACTTATACTGTCAGCAGTATGCTGAGGTAAGTGTCTTTACAAACAACAAATTTCTATGATTTTATTTTTCTTGCTGTTGGGTATTATTGTGGTACTATTCATTTAGGCAAGTGTCTAAAAATTTAAAACAATGGATGAATATTGAGTAGGGGAATAAGAAACTCAGAATTTTTTATATTACAGTACAAATGCTGACTTTTAATTAAAAGTTGTATTTAATACAGCAAATTCATTGTTTTTTTATACAGTATTTGTATACTGTTTTCTTTCCTAATATGAATTAATATGTCAAAATTGTCACCATTTAATTGCTGTAACATTTAAAATGATTATGATTTTTAAATCCATATTTTAAGAAATTAATATTAAAGTCAGTTTTTTTGGGATGTAGGAAGTATTTATTTTAATCTGTCTATGGTTAAGAGTAACAATATAAGTTTATGTTTTTAGGATAGAAGGACTCCATTATGAAGGAATGCAAAAAAGATAATTACTATCTTCATGATTAAAGTACAAATGTAAAAGGGCAACTCAGTGTCCAAGTCTAGATTTGTAATGCTAGTAATAGAAAATATACTTAGAAAATATACTGATGTGAAGCACTTGCAAGGCAATTCAAGTAGAAATTTCACTGAGCTTTCTTATTGTGCCATCAGTTTTAGAAACTACTCAGTGATTTTAATGTTCATAGAATAGAATATCTTCTTAGGGGAGGTTATGTTAGATTAGATTTAACAACCATAAGGTGAATTCTTTTAACATCTTGCATTTGTTTACACAATATCTGTTTCAATTACTTAATGCCTATGGTATGATGAAACATGCTATATTTCAAAGTAGTAAAATAAACAAGTTTCAGCACTCTGCAATTTTTAACAGGTTAAATATACCCAAGGTGGACTTGAAAACCTCGAACTTTCAAGAAAGTATTTTGCACAGGCATTGAAACTGAACAACAGAAATATGAGAGCTTTGTTTGGGCTTTACATGGTAAGTTGAGGTGCATGCTTAATGTTGTTTTGCAAAATCTGTATTTTAAAATCCATTTAATAATCTTCAATCATTCCATTTTTTTATATTTTATTAATCATATGATTATTTTTCTCTAGTTGATTATGAACAACAAATTTAAGGCAGTTTTATATTTGAATGTTAATACATCCTAGCTATTTGACATTTTATTGTAAAATATCTTAGAATTGAAATCTACTCTTACAAAATTAAACAGTAATAGATAACAAAGTATATTAAGTATTTTTAATTGTTTTGATATTCTTGGGTTTATGCCCAACATTATTATATTTGTTACCTAATTATACTTGTATGAGATGTTTTAAAACTATGCTAATAAAAAACAGTAGAAAGTAGAATCTCTAATATATCAAATTAAACCATTTTTTATGGCATAGAAAAACAGTTTAGAAATTGTTGGAAGTATGGAGTTATCTACTATTTGTTTATGCCAAATGAAGAGCTTAGAAAAGCCATATAATAAAAGCTATGGGAAATAGAAGAATTTGCTGAACTTCATGTATAAAATGAGTACCTCTGCAATCAGAAAGACTAAGAAAGTAAACTTAAATATGTCAGTTTTTTGAAATTTTAGTTTATCTTAGTCTTTCTATGAACTTTCAGTTGAATATCTTCTTATAGCTTAGTGAAAAAAACTTGATTTAAAAAACAGTGATGGAAGAAATACAATTTTTAGAAAGGAATGACAAAATATGGCTAGAATATGGTTCAAAGGAATTTTAAGAAAATTCCAAATTTCAAGTGCTTGGAGATATAGTTAATAATAACATGTTACTAAATAAATTAAATACCTATTTTGAAAATTGTATGACAATACATCATTATTAGTAATAGATTTATATAGCACTTTATGTGCCAGGTATCATTCTTGCATTTTTTTTGTCTGTTTTGCTTTAGATCATTAAATCCTCATTTGAATTAATATTCTTATTACAACCATTTCACAGATGGTAAAATTGACATAGATTTAATTAATTTACCCAAATATGGACACAGAGCCCCTAAGTGTTTAAGTTGGGATTCCAGTCTAGGCATTTCAGTACAGTCTTTTAACCACTGCATTTACCAAAATTCATATTAAACAAGAGATAAGACACAGAAGTATAAAACTTTGTTATTGACGTATAGATGCCTCATTGACAGTGGTGAAAAAACTGACCTGTAACACCCACATTTAGGTATAAAAGAAAAGCTTAACTTTTTATGAATCACTGGGACAGATCCTTTTAATAATAAGATATATTTAAGAATAAAACAAAATTTGTACTTTATTCTCCCCAGAAATACAAGCATACATTTAAAAATTAGGATATGATTTGGGGGATTTATAGATATTTTTTTTTATGGATCGCAGATTAAGAATTTCTTATTTAAATACATTTTTAAAAAGGAAAAGGTATGCTTGGTGCAATGGTGAACACCTGTAATCCCAACAGTTCAGGAGGCTGAGGCAGAAGGCTGGCAAGTTCAAATCCTTAGCAAAATCAAGGGCACTAAGCAACTCAGTGAGACCCTGTCTCTAAATAAAAACACAAAATAGGGCTGGAAATGTGGCTCAGTGATTGAGTGCCTATGAGTTCAATCCCCAGTACCAAACAAAAAGGGAGAAGGCATTATGTATTATATTTATTAATGAATTCTATAGAACACAACTTGAAAGTTCTTTAGTGAAAAGAGAAATGAGTTAGAGTTCAGGATATTCTTTCTTTCAAAATCTTCTATTAATTTATTTTGGTCAAGTCAGATCACTCCTATTGGACTGGAATTTTTTTCACTTGTTAAAGGAGATTGGACCAAATTATTTTTTGAGATTTCTTTTATTAATAGTCAGTGCTTCTGACGTTGGAAAGCTGATGCTATCCAGAAACAAGAAATAACAGTACTAAAATTCTAATGATAAAGTACTTTGTGGTTTACAAAAGTATGTTTCCATGGCTTCTTTATTTAAGTGATAGGGGATTTGGGGATTTTTACCTTTAAGAGTTGTGGTAGCTGGGCGCGGTGGCACACGCCTGTAATCCCAGCACTTGGGAGGCTGAGACAGTAGGATCAGGAGTTCAAAGCCAGCCTCAGCAACTTAGCGAGGCACTAAGCAACTCAGTGAGACCCTGTCTCTAAATAAAGAACAGAATAGGTCTTGGGATGTGGCTCAGTGGTGAAGTACCCCTGGGTTCAATCCCCAATACCAAAAAAAAAAAAAAAAAAAGTTGTGGTAGATGTACAATTAAATTATTTCAGATTTTATCAAAAATACCCTTTCACCTCATTACTTTGGATTATGCTATATTTTAAAATGTTTTCATTTTTAAACACCAATTTCATTCAACTTTATTTTTTAAAGTTTTCGATTCAGTTTTAAAAAATTCTTTGTTAACAATTCACTGCACGTGTTAACATTACATGTTTTTTATTGACTAGAATAAAAGAAATTTTGCTTTTGATGTTTCTTTTCTCTTTTTAGTCTGCAAGTCATATCGCTTCTAATCCGAAAGCAAGTGCAAAAATGAAAAAGGACAACATGAAGTATGCTAGTTGGGCAGCTAGCCAAATAAACAGAGCTTATCAGGTTAGTATTGATAATTTTGTTTTATGTAGGTTAGTTAATGTATTTCTTAGTGATTTTTTTCTCTACAAACTTTGGTAAATATGAAGTCATTCTCAAAGTCCAGAAAGGATAAATAGCATGATTGATGCATTTGAAAAGCATATTGGGTATGTGAGTGTATTGTTAATTAGAGGTATCCCAAGAAATAAAATAGGAAGGAAAACCATTAAAATAAATGTACCAGACTATTAAAGTTTGTGCAGTCTGCTTATACTTTAAAACTTTACTAAAACTTTATTCATTTCTTAGTTTTCTGAAGCTTCATCTCTAGGAGATTTTTCAGAAAATATATTTCATGGAAAAATATCTTTTTGTATCTTCCATTGCTTATAACCAGCAGCCTTTATATTTAAAGGGTAATTTTTTACTATTTACATACTGTTTGGCTTATATTTACCTCACTTATATATCTTAAGCATATGGTTGGTTCCATTGTTTTTTAGGATAAAATGGTGCTGTCAAGAAGTTTAATACCATCCTGACTTTCTCTCCTAAGTGATTTAGACTTTTATCTGGTTACCCAAAAGAATTTTTTCTTTATCTTAAAAATCCAGCAATCTCACTATGATATGTATTGTTGGTTATTTTTGTATAAATTTCCCTAAATACACAATATACTTGTTTAGTATGTGCATACAGTCATTTTATTTGAGAAAAGATACGTTTAGAATTAGTTATAAATATTCTCATTGCTTTAGTTTTCTTTTTCAGGGCTCCAATTATAAGTATATTGGATTCCTTTCCTTACCTCCTATTCATTTTCTCTCAAAATTTTTTCTGTCATTTTTTAAAAATTTTATTCTTTTTCTCTCTAATGATTTTATATAGAGTTAATTTTATTTTCTTTTTCTCCTTTTTTGCGTATAATAAAGCAGTATTACTGGGCTGTTAGGAGGAAATGGTTTTGGAATGCTGGGGAGTGGAAGATGGGATAGCGGAAGATGACTATTCTGTGTCTTCCTCCTTTTTGTTACAGACAACTCAGTTATTGCCTTTCTTTATATCCAGTGTTTGTCAAAATCAAGATAGGATAGTTACTTTAAGGTAACCCTCTATTATATCCTACAGAATTCTAAAAATCTTGGATTCTGAAGTGCTACTCACATCTTTAAATGTTACATAGTGTTGTGACAGTTTTTTTGTTTTTTCTGTTTTGTTTTGAAATAGCTGTTTCTGGGCTTTACTCCCTCCTCACCCTCCTTATCTGAACAGTCTCTTCCTCTTAGCTTAGTTTTTCTGCACTAATTAACTTCAGTTTTTCTTCCTGGTATGAGGTTTGGTGTTTCTGGAAGAGGGTGTTGGCTGAATATTTGAGAGATTTTTGAGGCCTTAGATGTAAACTTATTTACTTTCTCATTTGCACAGTTTATTACACTTGCTTTTGATTTGGAGCTTGTGAAGACTTTCCAAGTTTTGCAGGCAATTTAAAATAGTCACTCAGGTTTCCTTGTTGAGGGGATTAATGCTTGTTCATGATTTTATTTTGGGTTTCTTAAAAAGAGTAAATTATTCTTTGTGTTACTCCTATTGCAGAACTGTTGATCTTTGTAGTTCTTGCTGATACTGGTGACATTAACACATTCTAGGGTTTTAGAAAGTTGCCTGTAATCTAATTTTTTGAAGATGTCACATGCAGGCTTGTCCTCTGTTGTGTTGGTTTTGTTTTTGGTGTGGTTTGTTTCTTTATTTTCATACTCCTGGTTAGAGAAGATAGGGGAGAATTAAAAGATTAATGTCCTCTGAATCACAACTTTTAAAATCACCTTTGTGTGCTTATAAGTTGCAGAGAATGTTACTTTTTATAGCGTTTTTTAAGTCAAAACATTTATAAACACTCACTAGACTGTGCTTCTTCAAATGCAGTTTGAGATAGCTCAGGTCTGTAATAGGATTCCATAATAAGTAGGCCAGCTATGTGTGTGTTTGTTTGAGTGAGTGATCTCAAGATAAAGATAAGACTTGTATAATACAAAAGTAACAGTCACACACACTACGTCATTGTTTTAACTTAGCTTTGAGAAACAACTACCTGCTCAGTGCTTTTTTTAAAAAAAATTTTTTTAGTTGTAGGTGGACACAGTATCTTTATTTTATTTATTTGTTTGTTTGTTTTTTTTAGTGGTGCTGAGGATCAAACCCAGTGCCTCCCACGTGCTAGGCAAGCACTCTACCACTGAGCCACAACCCCAGCTCTCAGTCATTTTTTTGACATGACTATATTTTTTAAATCAATTTCTATTAAATTGTAACATGAATAGAAAAAAGAACACAAGTCATGAATGTGCATTTCAATGAATAATGCAAGGTAAATGTACCCAGGCAAATATAAACATCACTTTCTGAAAGGTCCTCTCAATATCTGCTTCTGTCCTCAAAAGTAGTGACTTATAACTCCATAGTTTGTGGAATCATACAGTATGTTTTCATTTTTGCCTGACCTATTGCACTCACTGTTAGGTTTATGAAATTTACCCTTGTCTATGTCTATAGTTTATTCATTTTTATTGTACTGTAGTATACTGAATGAATATATCACAGTTTATTCGATTGTTGATGGGCAGTTGGATTATTTTTGGTTTGGAACTATTATGAATAGTGCTACACTAAATTTTTTGTATAGGACTCTGATCAACATGAACATACATTTCTGGCGGTTATATACCTTTGAGTGGAATTTTGGGTCATAGAGTGTGTGTATATTGAACTTTAGTAGATAGAGACTGTTTCACAAATTAGTTGATTTACTCCTACCAGCAACTTTAAGAATTCTCATAGTTACTTCTTCATTAACACTTGGTTCTGTCAGTCTTTGTAATTGTATCTGTTCTGGTATGAGTATGGTGGGGTTTTTTTTGTTTGTTTGTTTGTTTTGCATCTTCCTGGTGTTGAGTGAAACTGAATCCTGTCATGTGTTTACTAGCCATTTGGATATCCTCTTTTGTAAAGTTTATCTTTTTCTTATTGGTTTGTATGACTTTTTTATTTTTTTAGTTTTCTGGTTATGAGCCCTTTTCTGGTTATATTAGCGTAGCAAATATCTCTAATTCTTTCCTTCTCAAGTGAGTTTGACAAATATAAGTTCTAAAGTTAAATGTGATCATATTTATTAGTAATTTCCTTTATAATTTGTGCTTTTTGTTTTCTGTTAAGAAATATTTACTACTCCATGATCAAATGAGTGTCTTGTATGTTTTCACAAATTCTATTCTTTTACTTCCATATTTAAATATATAGCCCACTTGGAAAAAGTTTTTATTTATGATGTAACATAGCAGTCAGTTTCATCCCATATGGATATCAAAGTTTTCTGTCCTTCTCTGTATTTTACTATGAGTCTTGGTTCACTGAAACTAGTTCCATGTATTAAAGAAGATACAGATGGGAGATTGATATTGTGGGTTCAAAATTTGGCTCTGACATTTATTAACTATACAATATTGGATAAATTGCATAGTATCTCTGGACCTAGATTTTCTTCTGCAAGATGATCATAATAAAAATATTCTAAGGAGCAGAATAGAGGAAAGGCAACAGGGAGAGGGAAAGGGGAAGTAATGGGGACTGAATTGGATCAACAATATTCCATGCTAAAGAGTTGATTTTCAGTAATGGAAAACCCCATTGATCAGGTCTGTAGGCAAACACACCCTTCCTGCTTTTTGAGATGCACTTTGCCATTAGACATGATTTCATTACTCAGTATTTTAAGCCATTTTTGATAGAACAAAACCCTGGTTTTGGTCCCATTTGCACCCTTTCTTTCATAAAGTCTTATAAATTCTCAATGTTCAGAAAAGAACTCTGAAAGTACCACTAGTGCTCCTTAGGCCTTGACTATTGCACCATAAATTCCATAGTTACTCATAGATGTTTTACACTTCTTACTAAAGATGTAATATGCCTTTTCTTCATTCCATGGGAAAGATAATGCATGGAAATTTTCTTGTCAGTGTCTCAGTTTATTTTGAATATCACCCTAGGAAGCTAACACACCTCTCAGTTGGTCCTATCAGGTTTCTGTATAGTAATGTGTAATACTTCTTTGAATTAGGAATCACCTCTCATACAAAATTTATTTCAGCACCAGTAAAGTAACAGATTTAAAAAAAATATTTTGGTGTTTTTGAAGTTTTCATATTCTATACTTTCTCTAGGATAGTTCTGTGTATTCTTTCTGTAAACTAAATTTCATAATTATTTGTATCCATTACCTTTTGCTAACTTAGTCATTTAAAATTCCTTATATGCTAATGATTCTGTAGGTGGGCAGTTTAGGATGAGATTGCTTGAGTAATTGACTTAGTCTTGCCTGAGTTCATTCATATTTCTGCTGGTATGCCACAGTCAGTGACCTCACTTAAATAGCTGTTGGTTGACTGTCAGCTGGAGATGCTGGGTCTTTTCTCTCATTTGGCAGGCTTACTTCAGCTTATTCACATGATAGTTTCAGGATTCCAAGAGGAGCTAATGGGCAAACTACAATATGCACAAACTTTTTAGGCCTCTAATTATATTATACTTTGCTAATATTACATTGGCCAAAAAAATCACTTGGTTAACCCAGATTCAAGGGAAACAGTTCTGTAATTCTCTAAGTCACATCCTTTTAATGTTTTTTTTTTCAGTTTATTTTGCCTTTTTATCCACTTGTTGCAGTACAGTTATGTACAGTGCACACATTTATAGTATAAAATGAAGACATACAGCATTTTCGTCACCCCGGAAAGTTTCCATCTGTCACTTTGTAGTCTGTTCTCCCACCCACACATAGTAGGCAAGCAGTGATTTGATTTTTATCACCCCAAATTAATTTTGCCTACGCCAAAACTTTATATATCGTATAAATGAGATCATAGTTTATGGGTTCTCTTGTATCTGGCTTCTTTCACTCAGCATGTTTCTGAGATTCAACCATCTGCTGTTCCATTTCACTTATCCTATTACTTTTTCTACCCATATATTTTCCATAAATTGTGGGAAGCAAATTTTAGCTCAGTGTATCCCAGTGGTTACAATGGATAAAGCATTGATTTCTAAATTTAATATGTAAGATTTTATTGTTTGGTTGTTTTATTATTCTTTTGATGAGTTTTCTTATAGATCCAAAAAAGAAGTATGAAAGAAGAGTTTACTTAATTACATATAACTGAAAAGAAAAACAAAATTTGTGAATGATGTGGAAAAGTACAACTTCCAGAGATTTGACATTTTTTGTGATTAGATAAATCCTGGGATCTGATTGAGAACTTCGTGACTCATATCTAGGCATGTAAATTAGTATTAAGTTATACAATATTCCTTATTTTAATGTTTTCCTAGATATTTATGAATGAAAGAAAATGAAGTTTAAAGGATTGCTTTCTTTATTTCCACTTAATAATAAAATAATATGGCTACTGCTTGCTTTTCAGTTAAATAATTGGTTTAGCATATTCAATAGAGGCAGACATGTTTGATTAATGCTCATGAAAATCTTTAATGTGAACCTACTAATAATAATTCTCCAGATACATGCTCTTTGGCATACTGTTATATTCATCTATGCTAGTAATCTATATGTTATCTATGAATACAGTGGTAAGTTTGTTATTATCCTTGGAAAATAGAAAATTAAATCATAATTTGATGAAAAAAATATGATTCCAGTGTTTCAGCTAAATTGCCATTAATTCTGGAATAGACAAAGTAATCGCATGTCAGACAAAATTTTTAGTGACAGATTTCTATTTCCAATTTTGTTTTTATTTGTTCTGACAGAAATTAGGTTGCTTTATTCTAAATTGCAGTGTTGTCAATAGTGTTTGATACCATCTTAGGTGTTTGTTTTTTTTAAATCAATGTTTAATGGACATGGGCCATAAAAATTTGACAGGAAATTTTTAAATGAATTTTTTTTCCCAAAAAACATCTGTAACAAAATTAATAGGCAAGAAGGGTTGGGAGAATTTATTCTGTTTTTGTTTTTATTTATTTATTTATTTATTTATTTATTATTTTTACAGACTGCATTTTGATCCATTGTACACAAATAGGGTGCAACTTTTCATTTTTATGGTTGTGCACCATGTAGATTCATACTATTCTTATAATCATACACGTATGTATATAGGGTAATTTTAAAAATCATACTTCCTATTTGTTTGTTAGGTACAAAAACCAAGAAAAATGCTCTATCTTTAAAATACACATTAAATAACTAGCTTTCTACAATTTTTAAATTTTTACTTCGCTGTTTCAAAACATTGAGTCAATGTTACCTAGTGGTGTCCTATTTTTGTACCCCTCCCCCAACCCATCAAAGCTTCTCTTCTCAGAATCAGACCTTTAAGTCTGATTAGGACCATTCCTGTTTACATTGGTTAGGCAGTGGTATAAGAAAAGACTTTCTGTTCTTTGTAGATCCTTGTGAAGGTGAATTTATCAACTGGATAATATAAGTAATAACCATGCCTCACATCCTTTATTTGCCAAGGGAAATGAAGAAAAAAAAATGTTTCAAATGTAGTGTTACTGTTACCGTATTTCATAATTATGACTTGTATTTTTAACATTTACATTCTTAAGTTAGTGATGCTTTAACTTAGGGAAAAAGAAAGGTGATCTTGATTTTTATAAGCTTTTCTCTTTTCTTGGCATTTCTCTTAAAAAAAAACTCAACTTTTTATTTAGTCTATCAAGTAAAGAATCAACTACAGAAATTAATGTTTTAGGAAGTAGGGGAGCTAAAATGTTATGCTATAGCCAGAAGGGTCAGAGACAGGTTACCAATTTGTGAAGCCTGTGCCTCTACGTTGTTACCTATACTCGATCACTTAATCTTTCTGAACAGGTCATGAGAAGTTTGCTAAATTAAGTTAATTACAAAAGAGAAGAAACACATCATAAATCAAGTACTAAGTACTTAAGACAGCATTGCTATTTGAAGGAAGAATCAGTCACTTTAAAAGATATTAGCTAGAAAATGCTAGATGTTACTAATACCACATTTTGATCAATACTTTGACGAAAGGAAAACAGATAATATAATAAGCTGTCCTCCGTCCTCATAACAAACACTTATTTATCTGGTAAATCTGTTGCGTTAAATCAGTCTGATAAATGATGAAGATTGTCAGTCAGTCAGTTAGAAAACTCATTTTGAAATCAGCATGGGGTGTTCAACAGCATTCACCTCACAGATTTTGTGTACTATATTGAATTTAAGATACCATGAATTTGCTTTTGCTTTTATACAGATAGTACTTGTTGTACTCTTTTTGTTTTCATTATAAAATCCAATCCCGGTTTAGTTTTATAAAGTAAATTACAATTTCACAAACTAGAAATGGATATTTTAAAATATGTTGCATCATTTTAATATGTAGCATGAAGTGTTAATTGACAGGCTTCATGCTATACAAACATATCATTATTAGCCAACTGATAAATCTGTAAACTTAAAATATGACTAACTTTGATTTTTTAGATTACTTGCAACTTTAAAATGTTTAATAGAAGTACTTTAATTTACATTATGCCTTTGTTTGAAATCATGAAAATCTGTCTAGAGGGGAAACAAGTGGGAATGGACTGTGTTTTTTAATAAATGTATGTTAACTCTGTCTAGAGGGGAAACAAGTGGAAATGGACTGTTTTTTTTTAATAAATGTATGTTAAATTTCTAAATTTTATGCTTGCTATTTTGTAAATGTTTGGGGCTGAATATGGGATAGTTTTAAAATCAAATGTATGATGTTATAATTTTTCATACTACTTAAAACTGACCACGTATGCAGTGAAACCTTTTTACACTTAACTGGGGATAAAACCTTAATAAAAAATGTCCTAAAAACTCAAATTTTGCTCTTATAAAGATGTTTGATTTCATGCTAGTTGATAAAATAGTGTTAAGTTTCATTGGCAATATGAAGGTAATATTGTGATTTTTTTTTTTAACCTGTCACTGAAAATTGAGCCTAATTGAGCTTCCTTTTGTTGTTGTTTAATTAGTTTGCAGGCCGAAGTAAGAAGGAAACCAAATACTCTCTCAAGGCAGTTGAAGACATGCTGGAAACATTGCAGATCACCCAGTCTTAAGGTTTCAAAAACTCTTTGACATTAGATTTCACAACTGCACAATTGAAATTATTGGCCTGTGACTTATTTACTAAATGCCCAGTGCTATTTATATTCTAATTTTCTGTGAAGAAGGCAGTTGTAAAGAATGTGTTTATATAAACCTAAAAATGCCTTTTACTGCTAAGCAGGGAGATGGGGGAAATCCATGGAAGAAAGTTTTAAGACCTATTGATTGTACATCGGTCTCTTCATATCACATATATATATAAATGCTTTTAATCCACATTCTGATGTAGAAATAACCTTGTTAAATAAACCACAATGATTTGTTAAACTTGCATATGAAGGTCCTAGCTTCTTTTTTGTTATACTCATTATATTATTATAGAATTCAATTTCTAGTTAACTCTTCACTGGTGATTGGAAATACACAGCATACCTAACTTGCAGAAGCAAATTATTTTGTTTATAGTATTAGGTTGGATTTTGCTTTGCATTCCATTGGCCTGTTTAATTTGTTTTGTCAGCTATGTTGTTCTGAAATCGTGCTTAAAGTATGTCATTCTCTGAAGTTCAGCGATATCTCTGTGAAATTTTTGTTTTGATGTAGATATTTCTACCTATAAAATGCCTTAAAGTTAGTCTATGCTATAAAACTTCAATTTAGCCTTTGCACAAATTTATATTTATTGAAACTTACATTTAAATTACATAAAGGTATATTTAAGTACCATGGAGAATAGGGATTAAAGAGTTTGCAGTGGCTGAGTTCCCTGAGTTTAGTTTTGGAAAATCAAAAAATCTAAATTATCTTTAGAAATAGAATTATTACAATTCTCATATTCTGTTAACTTCTTAGTTATTATGTTTTCTTACTTTCATGATAAGCAATCATTATTCTTTCTTCAGCATATTTTACATGTTTCAGTAGAAAAGAAATGACTTTAAACATTTTATTTTGACACAAATCAGTTTTTAATACAGGCACTTGCTCATGCAGAACAAATATTTATTGTTAGTATTAGTTTGTAATTTATATATGTATGTTTAAATTAAACTTATTTTTGCTAACAATATACAGAGGCTTCTTCAGACGTGTCATTGCTGGATTTGGTCAAGTAGGGACTGTGGAGAAAATTAGCAACCTGGAAGTTTTTAGGAAGAAAATTATTGTCAATGTCCACTTCTTTTAACCTTTTGAATAATTCTATTAGTAAATCATTCTCCATATTTAGTCTAATCTTCCATGTTGCAATCTTTTTCATTTTATTCTTTAGTGAATTAATGAGCAGCTGATTAATATCTTCTGTGAAATAGCTTCTCCCATATGCAGATAATTCTTCCCTACTGATCTTTGTTATCACAGAGATGTACTCTTTGTGTACATGAAACTGGTAAATGTATTTTCACCATGATCAACAATTCCAAATTTACATTTGCTATAATGAAACTAGTGCCTGCACATTATCCCACTACCTTTTTCCTTCTGACCACTCCATCAGTCACTAGATTAGTATTTACTTTACCAATTGTACTTGTGTAATAAGTAATTTCTTGCCTCCTAGAGCTGTCAGTCTTAGTTTCACTTCATTTTTACTCATAAAAAATAAAGTTATTTTTTAGATTACTTCTTGCCAAGAGTTTTTACTTATTAAGTACTTTGTCAATGGTAATAACTTATAAACTTCAACCTAAAGGTACTGATACTCCCATTGTAGCAGACAATTCCCAACATTATTGCTACATTTCAAAGATAGAGCTTAGAGATTAGGGAGAGCCTGGTTCCACGATGGCATTGTTGAGCACTTGAACCAACATGAGCAAGCCAACCTCCGCACTTCGTTATATGGAGAAAAAAGTGACTCCTGGTTGTTTAAGATACTGTGTTTGGGGTTCCTAGTTTTTTTCTTTTCTTCTTTTTTTTTTTTTGCAGATTGGGGGAGCAGTACCAAGGATTGAACTCAGGGGCACAGAACCACTGAGCCACATCTCCAGCCCTATTTTGTATTTGTTATTTAGAGACAGGGATTCACTGAATTGCTTAGCTCTTTGCTATTACTGGTTTTGAACTCTTGATTCTCCTGCCTCAGCCTTCCAAGCCACTGGGGTTACAGGTGTGCGCCACCACACTGGCTTAGGGGTTCCTGTTTTTTTTTACTGTATATGTTTCTGAGTAATGTATTCACCACCATTCAGCCTTTTTTTTTTTTTAAACACACAAAGCTCTTATTTTACATATGTCAGGAATGCTATTTCAGAATATAATTGTTTAAAGCCAGCAGATATTTATATATAACAAAAATCTTACTGCAGCTCAACATCCAGCATTCTAAGCCAATAGAGGTGAAAAAAGGATATTTATATTTATATAACTTTAATTATAAAAATAATACTGATTTGGGGCAGAGAAGGAAGCAAAGAAAACAAGTAAGTATAAATAGAAAACTAATGCTATGTGCCAAAAACATATAATTCTATTTTTTTTTATTGACAAATATTGCAAAGAGTCTCTAAAAGTAACTTCATGTTATGTCATTTCATAAGAGTAGGATTTTAAAAGGGATATGGGAGATGATTTAGTTTTACTCCATTTTAAAAAACAAATCTGAGGCTCAGATTTCTACTGTCCTCTGTGACAGTGGGAACTAGCATGATGATGGCAGGGGCTCTCAAGTCATTGCTCTTTCTGGTATTCTCTGATACATGAGTCTATTTTGTGATGTTTTTCCATTTTAGGGTGACAAAAATGGAAGCCAAATAGATGTAAGGGTTAGAGTTTGTTAGCAGAGCAGGGATTAGAATTCAGATTTTCTGATTGGTAAAACAAATTTTTAATTAAATAGTCAAATTTTTACTTTAAATCAAATTTAAACTGAATTACCTATTTAAAATGTTTTATTTATAGTCATTATGAGAACTATTACAAAATACCTAACTGTTTTCATCCTGTTTGACTTTGAACCTCTTGTGCCCTATCTCCCTCCTCAATCTTTTGGCAGGTAACCTCTGTTATGAGTTGAATTGTGTTTCTCCAAAATTCGTAGTCATTCCTTCCACACAGAATAAAGCCTTTCTTAACTCTATCCAAAATATTAAGGTCAGGCCTCTCTGTCATACACTTTCTTTGAGGGATGTTGTTTCTCGCCTACTGGTAACTTGTTTATAATGTTTCATTTTGAAATACTTTAGGACTTACAAGAAGTTGCAAAATATTAGAGATTCTTCATATGATTAGTACAGCTTTTCCCTTTTTTAATATCTTATGTAACTATAGTACATTGTCGAATTGGGAAACTGACATTGCAGCTATACTATTAACTCAGGTACAGACCTTATTGAGATTTTACAATTTTTACATGCCTTTTTTTTCTGTTTATGAAATACTCTATTATGTGTAGATTCATGTTACAATCAGGATGTGGAACTCTACATCTCTATAAATAAACTCCTTAATAGTTATGCCCTCATCTAACCCAATACTCAGCATCCACTGTCTGTTCTCCATAACTATAATTTTTGTCACTTGAATAATGTTATATAAATGGAACCATAAAGTATGTAAACTTTTGAGACTGACTTTTTTCATCCATCGTATTACCCTTGTAAATTCTCAGTGTTGTTTGTCAGCAGTTTGTTCCTTTTTATCACTAATTAATATTCCATTTTGTCAATGTAGCACAATCTCTTGATCCATTTACAACAGAAGGGTATTTGAGTTATTTCTAATTTTTGCCTATTGCAAATAAAGCTCCTGTGAAGATTTGTTTACTGAATCTTGGATGAACATGAAATTTTCATTTCTGTAAAATAAATGAATACTTGAAGTATGATTCGATTGTATGGTAAATGCATGATTATCCTTATTAGAAATTGCCAAATATTTAAGAATAAATAAGAGCAGTTTTATTACGTTATCTCTTCCAGAAAGTACAGGAAGAAGGAATTCCTCCCATAGTAGTCAAAACCAACATTATTCTGACAACAAAATAAGAGAAAGAATTACAAGAAAAGAGAACTAGAGACCAATGCTTTCATGAACATAGACACAAATTATCAGCAGGTTGAACATGTGGAAGAATAAAATGCCAAGTCTGATTCAATATTTGAAAATCAATGTATTTTATCACATTAGGAAGAAAATCAGAAAAAACATTTGGCAAAATGTAATATCCATTTATGATTCAAAACCAAACCAAACCTAAGAAACAAAAGAAAACATTTTCAGCTTAATAAATAGCATCTATAGCAACCTAATGATAAAAGGCTGAATGCATTCTCCCTAAGACTGGGAATAAGAAAAGGACATGTATTGTCATTGCTTCTATTCTACTTCCGTTCAGCATAGCACTTTGCATTTTAACCAGTGAAAGTCTAAGGAAATAAAAATCATACAGATTGAAAAGAAATAAAATGTCCCTGTTTGCAGATAACATTATTATCTACATAGGAAGTGCCAAGAACTCTCCAAGAATGTACTGTAATAAGCGGATTTAGTAAAATTACAAAATATAGAATAACACCCCAAAATCTTAATTTCTATATGCTAGCAATGTATACAAAATTTTATAATCAAATAATTATACTGGTATAAATTTACAAAACAAAGGATCTAATTGCTGAAAACTATAAATGCTAATAAAAGAAAAGTAGAGCAATGTACCCTTTTTATTGGCTGGAAAACTTAATGTCAGTTACCCCCACATTTGAGTGAATTAAAAGAGAAATACTGTGCACACTTAGTTATACTTTATTTAACCAAGTGTACTTTCAGAAATGATTTAACTCAGTTTCCTGATAAAAGAGATTATAATTGGAAAGTCATTGCAAAAATCCATGAACAATACTGTAACACTGCCATAAAGATCATCTGTATGCCACAAAAATGATAGGAAAAAAACCCTACTTAAAAATTTGACTACTTTGAGAAATATAAGCTAGAGGAATTCTTAGTATCCCCAAAATAATCCCCCAACTATAAGGACCTAGAAAGGTCTGGATAGTGGTTCTCAAAGTATGGCCACTTGGAAACTTTGCATTGTAAATTGTTGGGCCCCAGTATAGGTCCACTGAATGAGGTTGGGATCCAGCAATTTGTTTTAAATGGATATTCCTAAGGCTCACCAAAATTGGAGAGCTATTGGTGTACACTAGACTCAGTTATTGGAAAACAGATTGAAAAAAGCAAATGATTCCATAGAGATCAGAACATTTCTTTGTTCCTTATATTGTGTTTAGACATTCTTTGTATTATGCCCTCTTCTGCTTTGTATGTTTCCCCCCCTTTTCTCATTCAATTTATTTCTGCAACCCCATTCTTCCTAGATGCCATAATAAAGAACTAAGGTATACTTGTTTTGTATTTTTAATAGATTATTTTCGTCTATGTAATTTTAAAATTAATGAGTTGAATTATTTACTATTTCTCCTCAGAAGTCAAGCTTAATTCTTTTGATTTATATGAGTAGCCATTAATAGCTTTTTAAAAAACTTTTTTTACAGTTAAAGATCACTAAGTAGTCTTTAAAAAAGATAAAGGATAAAGAGGATAAAGATGAGTAAATAGTCTTTAAAAGAGAAAAAGTAGCTGGGTGTGGTGGCACACGCCTGTAGTCCTAGCAGCTTGGGAGGCTGAGGCAGAAGGATCATGAGTTCAAAGCCAACCTCAGCAAAAGCAAGGCACTAAGCAACTCAGTGAGACCCTGTCTCTAAGTAAAATACAAAATAGGGTTGGGGATGTGGCTCAGTGTTCAAGTGCCCATGAGTTCATTCTCCCATACTCTGCCCCCGAAAAGAGAAAAAGTATCTATACACACATGTATAATATGTTCATATATGCACTCGACACATCTGTGTGTACATATGACTATATACATGCATAGTATACATGCAAATTTGTGTTTATTTTGCACCCAATTGTAATAATCATAGTGGGTGATAGAAGATAGATAAACTTTGTATCATAGTGAACATAGCAAAAACAAGAATTAATATTGATTTCTATACTCATTGTTTCTCAATATTAAAAAAACTGATTAATAATTAGATTTAGGTGCCCCCCAAATTAAATTAACATATTGGAACAAACCACTTTTGTTCACAAATGAGTGAATTCCAATAGGGTTAAGTACATACCTACTACTCAGTATAAGAAAATTTAAACGTAGTAATATACAACTCATTTTGAAGACTTTAGATCTCCCAAAACTCTTCTACCTCAACAAATAAGCTGGAAATAAGCTTAGAACATTAATCTTGCAAGTAAGTCACTACTGAGGCAACATCTCCCTGCAGAAGTCCAAATAATGATGAATCTTTCAAATATAGAATGGATTAAAAATGTGAAGATATCTGAGCTCATGCCCAACTGACTTGAGAGATGAATTTCCTTTAATTGTGAATTCAGTTCTTCTTTTAGGCAGCAAATATTACATGAAAACATGAGTAAGAATTATGTGAAATGGTGAGTATATCACATTTTTGGAAAACCTTAGGTAGCAATATGTGCTGTCAACATCACATCCATTTAAAATCAAATTGAAAGTTTCCAGAGTGGTAACTGTAGCCAGAGATTTCAAAAGTGGGGCTCAAATGACAGCTGATTTTAGATCTAGTTTCATTATACTGGTCTACCTGTCATACTCAGTAGGTCAGAAAGGATCAGAGACAATACAGCCCTATTGATTGGTAATTCCCCAGTGACAAAATAAATAAATATATATATATATATATATACCTGCTTGCATATAATATGACTATCATTCTTTTGAGGAAAACCAAAGTTGGGTGATTCCAAATAAAACATTTGAAGAAACAGTATATGAGACTCTTACTAAAAAGAACTTCACATAGCACCATATAAATGATAGTTGAAGAAATGTAATATCATTTGGGAAATAGGCATGGCGTCAAACAAATAGTTGCATCCCTAGTGGCAATCAAGAGCCAGAGCTGCCCTTAGAAACAGCCCTTATGGTGTCAGAAGCTCTGGTTAGTGTACGAGGGTCACCTGGCAGATTTAATATTGTTTGCTTTTTATGTATACAGAATAGTTTTCAAATAGTAAGGGCAATGAGACATGTATATTTGGAAATGTCACCAATGCCTGCACAAATGCAGTCTTACAAATATTAGAAGGAAATTTTTAATATGTGAAAGTTAAAGATGTTAAAATAGTTGAATATGATGTTGTTTCTTTTCATTTTGAAGTAGGCACTATTAAAATGTTTCTTCTGCATGAAACTCATTTCCCATAGGTAAATATTCACTAATCTAAAAAGTCTCAGAATCTTTTGTGGATTTTAGTTAGATTAAGAGCTTTAAACTTAAAATTAATTTTCTATTAACAAATCTCAAATGTCAGTGGACTGGTTGCTTGATTTATAGTTTCAACAGTCATTGATTACAAATATTAAAGTTTGTTCAATTTCATGTTTCCTTCTTCAAACTTGTAGAAGTACGCCATCTAGAGTTTTAAAATTTTTAATGATTAAAAACTTCAGGCTGGGTTGATGTTATTTTAAATTATAAAAAAAAGTGGCCACATTTTAATCAAAATCATGCCAAATATTAGAATAATTACTGAATCTGTTACATACATAATCTTGGTTTTTACTTTCTTAATATCACTATAAAAGGAATAGAATATTTTTGATAATTGGTTCAAATTAAGCACTTCAACCTGTATGCCCACTTGAGATAACAAATCAAATTCAAAAGTTATAATTTTAAAAGCCTGATTCAATAACATTAGGATGAATTTTAATGTTATCAATTTTTAAAATTATGGAAAGATACTGCATATATACATAAACACACAATGACTGTTAACCTTGGCATGGTCAAAGGTTTTACATTGGGTTTTTACATTGTAATTTTAGATAATATAGCCATCTAGTAAGCTTTAATGCTAGAGATTTTCACACCAGTATCAGATTTGCATACATGTCATGTAACATTTTTCAAATGCTTATAAAATGAAAATAAAAAGAATCTTATTTAGTCTCATGACTTTTCAAGTAGACATTTTCAAGAATGTGCATTTATTTTGGAGGAAAAAATGGGGAAAACTGGTTTTCAAATTTATCTACTGACCTGAATATTTTTTCTGAGAATAAGTAAAATGTCAAGACCTTCCCAGGCTTCTTCAACTAGGCGATGCTAAAAAACATTACCCTGTCATAATGATTGTGATAGGGAAAATGTCATAAAAATTAAATATTTTTGAATTTAAAACCAGAGTTACTTCCAGAGATCAGGATCCTCAGTAGTACCTCTGCTTTAAAAGATAATTTTCTTTCCTGATTTTTGTATCTGATGAAATGTAATACTTGAAATTTTTCCATTGGAGTGTTCAGATTTTGAAGCAATTGGGGCAGATGATATTTCTTAGAAGTTGATCCACAAGATATCAATTCTTTAGTGAAATACTGCTTTGTTATTTGTTAGTGTCCTGTATTAATGATTAGACTAGAGAAGAAAATTCTGGTTTTTCCTTTCCCCTATAGTACCTAACATATATTAGCCCAACAGTGGCTAGACTAGAGAAAAAAATCCTGGTTTTTCCTCTTCCCTATAGTATCTAACATATATCAGCCCAACAGTGGATGCTTATGAATATTTGTTGATTTCATATTTTGTCTTCATGCCAACTGATGTCAGTGAGAAGTGTCATGGTGCTGCTAAACTTTAACACTCAAATTAAATTATCAGAATATGAATTTAATTAACAAAGTTCAAAAGTTATTTGTAGATTTCTTTAAATTGAATATGGCAAATTTTATTTAAGGCTTGGCAGGAACTCGTTGATAGCAATTACATATTGCAGAAGTTCAGAATGAAAGATTTATGAAATTTCCCAATCCACTATGAATATGAACCAGACAGAAAAATTACCCATTGAGTTACAGTAAATGTCAGTGCTAAAAAACCAAAAATTTATTTTCAATTGTAAGGATGCATATTCTTTAGTTATAAGATCTCCTCAAGCTTTTAAATATGTTACCCAGAATATCTTCTAGTTGCTATGGGGAGTTCTGTTATTCGTCAATGCAGGGTTTCCTACTTGGCAACATTATGTATTTATGATGGCATCTGTGTTTGCTGGTTGTTGCATTTGCAGTGGAATTTGTATTTCGGCCAGTTGAAGAAAGAGGGGAAAAGAAAGCAAATTAAACTTGACTTCTTGGCAATGAAGCAGTAGCTTCTTGTTACTTGCATCCACATATTCCAAGAACACCAATGCAACTGCAGTCGTGTTCCCTAGTTACTCCATATCGAACGGATTTGCAGTATAAGAAGCTTTTATAACAATATTAAGAACCAAAAGTTAAAAACAAAATATTATGCCTCATCAGTTGACGTGGCCCTTTTTTTTTTTTTTTAAATCTTTATTTGTTTTTGTGGTGCCAGGAATTGAACCTGGCACCTTGTGCATACCAGGCAGACATACCACTGAACCACAGTGTATAAGAATGAAAACTCTTTTAGTTTGTAATCAGTAGGTCAATGTGAGTGAATCCTCATTGCTTAGTAAATTAATGTTTACAATGTGTATGTTCAAATGAAGGTGCAGCTGAAGGCTGGAGGGTTTTGTAAAGACTTGGGGGGAAGTCCCTGAGGTTTCTTATTGAAAGCTGTATAGTTTTAGATCAGAACTGACATTCTAGGTAGGGGGAACAATTCATAAAGGAGGAAAGAATATCCTTTGGAAGCACAAATGAATTGATCTTTCTCAGAGAATTCTTAAAAGCAAATAGAATAGTGGGAAGTGATAGCAACCTTATGTTGACTTAATAGAAAATTGTTGACTGATGATACAGAAGGAATTTTTACTCTTACACTTTGTCTTTCAAACTCAGTGTAGCTCTTTAAGGGCAAGACCTAAGTTCTAGATCTCCATCTCCACATTGCCTCCTGTTTATACATACTTGCTCCACCATTATATTTGCATATTAGAACAAATATTGTAAAGTACATTACAAGTTATAAAGGATGTCTATGTAATTTTAATTTAATCGAAATATCCAGTGCACAATATCATTATTATTCCTACTTTAAAAATAGAGAACTATGCTATCTATCCTTCCTCCATTCTTTCCACCCTTCCCCGCTGCATTATGCATCATCATTCATTTATCAGAGAGATCATTCGGCCTTGGAAGGGAGGGGTGGGGTTGGGGTGGGGGGTAAGAATAATAACAGAAATGTGTGACAGATACCATTGCCCTGTGTACATGCATGAACGCACAAATGGTGTGACTCTACTTTGTGTACAACCAGTGAAACAATAGCTGTACTCCATTTGTGTTCAATGAATCAATCAATCAATAAAAAATAATAATAAAAAAAATTTTAAAAAATAGAGAACTAGCCTTTCCCCGGGGACACAGCGCTGCGGCTTCAGTGCTGCGGCTTCAGCGCTGCGGCTTCAGGTGAGATTTACCCGGGAGCGGAGCGGTCTGCCGGCCCCAGCGGGAATTTGCGCCCTGTCGGCGCCATTCTCCAGATTCCCTGGCGGAGAGTCTCCATCTTGACCTCGGAGCCCTCGGACCTAAGCCCACCCCTTTCCCCGGGGACACAGCGCTGCGGCTTCAGTGCTGCGGCTTCAGCGCTGCGGCTTCAGGTGAGATTTACCCGGGAGCGGAGCGGTTTGCCGGCCCCAGCGAATTTGGGCCCGGTTGGCGCCATCCTCCAGATTCCCTGGCGGAGAGTCTCCATCTTGACCTCGGAGCCCTCGGACCTAAGCCCACCCCTTTCCCCGGGGACACAGCGCTGCGGCTTCAGAGCCCTCGGACCTAAGCCTACCCCTTTCCCCGGGGACACAGCGCTGCGGCTTCAGATTCCCTGGCGGAGAGTCTCCATTTTGACCTAGGAGCCCTCGGACCTAAGCCCACCCCTTTCCCCGGGGACACAGCGCTGCTGCTTCAGCGCTGCGGCTTCAGAGGGGAGGATATATGAGCAGCATGGGAAGACGCGGGAAGAAAGTGTCTCAAACAAACCTGGATGGTGCATCAGGAGATCCTAAGGACAGCACGGTAGAGGGAATGACAGAAATGGAGTTCAGAATGTTCATAATTAAAATGATCCGAGAAGAGAATGAGGTGACGAGAGAGCAGATTCAGGCTATGAATAATCAACTATTAGAGCAATTTCAGGAAGCAAAAAATCATTTTAATAAAGAGATAGAAGCTCTGAGAAAAAAGCAAACAGAAATCCTTGAAGAAAACAAGGAAATGAAGGAAACAATCAACCAAGTTAAAAACTCAATAGAAAGCATAATTAATAGAATAGATCACTTGGAAGACAGAACCTCAGACAATGAAGACAAAATATTTAATCTTGAAAACAAAGTCGAACAAACAGAGAAGATGGTTAGGAATCATGAACGAACCCTCCAAGAAATATGGGACATCATGAAAAGACCAAATTTAAGAGTTATTGGGATTGAGGAAGGCACAGAGATACAAACCAAGGGTATGAACAATCTGTTCAATGAAATAATATCAGAAAATTTCCCAAATATGATGAATGAGATGGAAAATCAATTACAAGAGGCCTACAGGACACCAAATGCACAGAATTTCAACAGATCCACACCAAGGCACATTATAATGAAAATACCTAACATACAAAACAAAGATAGAATTTTAAAGGCTGC
>JAJEJO010003234.1:81900-127589 GCA_020662805.1 Glaucomys volans
GTTCAATGAATCAATCAATCAATAAAAAATAATAATAAAAAAAATTTAAAAAAATAGAGAACTAAAGTAACTGGGAATTATTATTACAAACTTTAAATGGACAAAGCATAAATTTAAGTATTGATGATCTAGAGAAAAACAAAAGTTAAGGCAGGGTGGATAATGGGTACAAGAAGAGTGATAATTTATAATTTATTTAATCTGTTTAATGGTTTCAAAAATGATATTAAAGATTCTTAAAATTTTCTTCTTTTTAAAGAGAAGGTAAAAGGTTTTATTTAGCAACCCATATCTTCTATGGAGGTGAACATTTGTTGGAATTTGAGTATGCTTTCTAATTTTTAAAAAATTAGTTAAAAATGATTGTTTACCCAATTCTTCTTAAATTCTGTCAGTTCATATGAAGAGTACTTTTCTAAATCATACATATTTATAGAGCTGCTCAATCTAAGTTGGTAATGGCTATTTTTTGATGATAGAACAGTGAGAGATTTTTCTTCCTTGCACTTTGATGTACTTTCTAAACTGAACACACATTATTTTTTTCCTAAAAAAAAAATAAAGATGTGATTCTTAAAATTGAAAATTTTCATGCAGCTACTGTTCTGAGGAATAATATACTTTGGAACCACTGATGTATTTCCCACCCTTTTGGATGAATGGTCTGTTTCACAATGATGCATAGTCTTGCCAACTCAGGAATTTAGAAAATTATTTTCCAACGTTTCTATGGCATATTAATAAGGAAATTTTAGCAAAAACGTTTTCAGAATTATTATATTCTCAAATGACAACATAAGAGGCAATCTTATTATCAATGTAGTTCCACAAGTGTAAATGCCACTTTTACTCCCAATTAAAGTCAAGTGGGGCATAATTGTCACTGAAGTTTGTTGTATTAACATTACTTCCTTGAGGTATAAGAAATATTGGTGCACTTGCAAAGAATTATGAAGAGATGAATGGGTCTAAGGAATATCATTTTAAGGTCAATTACATATTTATATTTGTACTCCTTACTAACATATATTTCAACTTTTTTTGTTATCTTTCATCAACCATTGACTGATTATGGGTATAAACTAGGTATTTAGAAACCCAAAATGGATGATCTTAAACTAAGTAATAATTAATACCTTGCAATGTCCAGCTGTGCTCTGTTGAGCTTTAAAGAGACAATGACTGCACCTGGAGCACTTTTGACTGATTTCTAATAGTCATTGTCATTCTTACTGTGCTTATACTCTCAGACTCTGCACATGTTCCCTTTGAAATGAATACTTCAAAAAAAAACTTACATTTTTAAAAAGGTTCTGAAATGGGTACAATTTTTTTAACATCATCTTCAAGAGAAATTTTGTGAATCTTGAGGATTACTATTTGTGAAATGACCAAATAGGGGAACTAATGAAGGCATAAGCTTTGATGTAATTCTTAAGGAACCTTAAGAGAGTATGGAGTGGAGAGCAGAAAGTTAAGGGCTGGAGTTTAAGGATTGTTAAAATTTGAGGAATGGAAGAAAACAATTGCAAAGTAAGAAGAACTAAAGACACCTAATAATTACTGATCTACATTAGATGGGAGATCAAGCAAATTAAGACCTCAGAAAAGGTGACTGGAATTGCCAGAGGTCTTGGAGGGCAGGTTTCAGCATACAAATGAGGCAAAGCCACATTCTGTGACATTCACAGCACGTTTGTCTCTTTCACATTGGAGTTGTGCTTTATCCTTCAAGTGTGTGTTACTTTTCCCCCCTTGTATCCCTAAGGTTTAGCACAGAGTTTTGCATAGAACAGGTACCAGACTGTAATCTAGATAGTGCATGACAGATGTTGATTGAGGATTAAAATTGTCTTGAAATAATCAGTTTAGGTCTTAATATTGAAGACCCACACTCTGAGTTGTGATCCACAGGACTGATGATTTAAAAATGGTGTTAAATGAAGGCAACATGGGTGTTTTCAACAGATGAATAGGTAAAGAAAATGTGGTATATGTATACACTGGAATATTACTCAGCCATAAAAAAGAATAAAATTATGGCATTTGCAGGTTAATGGATGGAGTTGGAGAATATCATGCTAAGTGGAATAAGCCAGTCCCAAAAAACCAAAGGCCAAACATTTTCTCTGATATGCAGATGCTAACCCACAATAAGAGAGAGCGGGAGGGGAAGAATAGAAGTCCATTGAATTAGACAAAGGAGACTGAAGGGAAGGGACAGGGAGAGGATTAGGAAGGACAGTAGAATGAATCAACCATAACTTTTCTATGTGTTCATATATTAATATGCAACCAAGGTAACTACATCATGTAGAACCACAAGAATAGGATCCTAATTAGAATAAGTTATACTTCATGTATGTATAATATGCCAAAATACTTTCTACTGATATGTATATCTGAAAAAAAAGAAAAAAATGACCTTCCAAACAACAACAACAAAAATTAAATGATAAAAAAACAAAGATTTGTGGTAAATAAGTCATCTGGATTTGCCTCTAGAGTCTAAAAAGATTGTACTTCCCACCTCTTCCCTACTCTAGCCTTTCTTCTTGTAGCCACTGTAAGTAAGACCAGTGAAAAACACATTTAAAGATTTTTTTCCTATCTTAAATTGATGGCAACTTAAAACTTGAAAATTTTCTTATATAAAATTTATTAATGCTAGTATTTGTAATACGATGAAGAAAACATATAATTCAATACACATTTATGAATTTTTAAAAATCAATAAAAATGAGTAAAATATATGAACACATAGCCCATAGAAGAAAATACTTCGCCAACTCAGTTCAATAAATATTTATTGAATAAAAAGCAGGCTGCAGTAGGAATTTGAAAGGAGAAATGGAAAGTAGCCAGATTAGCAATAGCCTGGTATGTCATACTGTGGAGCTTGGACTTAGTCCTGTAGTGATGGAAATCTACTAAAGTACTGTCCACATTGAAGTAATATTATCTTATTAGCACTGTAGTTGGTGTTCTGAAAACATATTTGAGCTGGCAGAGAAAGGATACAGGCAGAGTAGTCCACATGAGGAAACATTGGAACTGTGGTAGGGATAAAAAGAGAGAAAATGGGCAGATTTAAGAATCATTAAAACATAGAAGTTGTAAGATTTGATAATAAACTGGATGTTGTAGGTGAGAGAGAGCTGGAGTCTAGTAGAAGTTCTGTTTCTCAGATTTACATGACTATCTCAGTGATGTAATATTTAATAGGAAATAACAGATACATGCATTTATTATGAGATTTTGGAATCATGCTTGAAAATCTATTTTAACAAATTCTAAATGCACTTGTCTTAAATTGAAGCTATATGAGTTCTGAAGTTTTATACTATGTAGTTATATAGGGGATGCCATCCATCCTCTATACAAAAATTACAACTAAGATAAAGTTGGCATAATTTAAAAAAATAGCTTGGAAGAGTAAATGCTTATTAATATATCTATAGCAAAGAATAGACATAGAAAAAGTATTTCCCTTCAGTGTGATTGAAAATATTGTTAAGGTTCTGGCCATTAGATTCAGTTCTGGATAGAATTTAAAATAAGATACATATATTAATTTTACTTAAAGAACTTAGAGACCCTCTGTTGCAGGTCTCATTTAACATTTTCCTTTTGTATCAGGAAGCACAATTTTTATTTAGAGATTCTGATAATAATATGGTTTCAGTTATAAAGATGTTTTTCTAATTCTATCATTCAGTTTTTATGGCATATGGAAATGCTCTTTCAAGAAGGTATGTAAGACAGTTTGAAAAATCTGTTCAGTAACATAAAAGTACACACAAAAAGATGACAGATGCCTTTTACTTAGGGACTGTCACTCTCCTAGATTTGTTAGAAAGGTAATTCACAGGAATTCTATTTGTGAACATTCAAATTTGATTCAGTTTAGAATACTATCAAATAGATTCAGACTGAATAAAAGAAAACAAAGGATACCAATTTGTGGCACATCTGTTAAGGATGACACTATATTACAAGCTTAATACACCATTTCATTTAATTTTAGTTTTTTTTATGCAACACTTAAAACACTGGCTCACAGTAAATTATTGAATCTGGGTAACAAGGAAATGAATAAGATTATTAGCATTGCAACAAAGCCCTGAAACAAAATATCACTTGGTAATAGAAAGCCAGTTATATTCCAGATGAGGGAAGAAATCAGAAACACAAAAGTTCCATCAGAGCCTTACTTTTGAAATGAGTAAAAGGAGTCAATATATTACCATATAAAATGTTACCTTATACTTACTAGACCTTTATTTCTTAAGAACAAATAATATAATAAGATCCAGATTTTTATAGGGTGGGAGTAGGAACTGGTGTTCTTTCTGTTGTATGTAAAGATATGTCCTGCCTTGGTACTTTAATGTAGGACGGTTTCTTTTGCATTAAACATTTAGGAAGACCCATACAAAGGAAAAAATTACATCAAAGGGAATCTGGAACAGATAAATGACTTTTAGGACCTGAGTTAACGTATTATGTACTTGAAAATACCAATCTTAAGTAGATTTGGGGTTTTTTACATAGACTCAAAGTCTCATATTTTCCTTACAAAAGCAGCTAGGCAAAAAACTTTTGAGGTGAGGACTCAGTAAAAAATCTCGAATCATGGACAACCTTACTCACCCAAATAATAAAAATAAAATACACGGTTCTATAACAAATTATTGGTCTTACAGAAAACCTTCTATACCATAAACACTGTATTTTTAATAATTTTAATTCCCAAAAACGATATTAGTAGGAAGGTAATTCAACAGTATCAAAACCTGTTGACCCTAAGATACGAGATGGAATCTGATTTCTACCCCTGGTGAAAGATGACCTCCTTAGCTTTCCAAGTGTTTAAAGGGTCACTAATTATTTTTCTCTTACTAAATTAGTAAGTGCAACTCTGATATGCTATGGTATTTGCTGAATTCTTAAGACTGTTCAGCTTCTTTTTCATGAAATGGAGGGATTAAAAATATAGTTTTTCTTTGATTTGAATAAATCATTAGTTCTCACATCTTGAAAGTTATTCTGCCATTTGCTTGCCTAGCTGTTTTGCACTCAGTATAATTTAATGAGGAGGATGTTTCACATGTGGCTGATTTGGATTGCAAGAAATAAGATAGTCAGGTGGTGAATGCCAACTCAGGCCACACATTTTTAAGACTTAACTGCTGAACCTGCATGGTGCATGTAACTGTTTTGGAGGTTGCCAAAAAAGAGTCCCATCCTACATGCAGTAGCATGAATTTGGTCTAAAATAACCTGAGCTTGCCAAGTTTCCTGCTTTTAATCCCCTTCTTTTTGGATCACACCTAAACAATTTTCTTCACCGTTTAAACTTCTGTTAGTTCTGCATTTCCTTATGATTAACTAATGGAGAAAAATTGATTCAGGGAGATTAAATCTACGAGCCAATCCAAAGTTTGTACCAAAGACAAAGCTTAGTGACACTAAAATGCTCAAGTCTGTGTTTGTGTAGATTTATGATGAGCAAAATAACAGTATCTAATTATGCTCAGAAAGTACATAAACTGTAATATACTGAAATCCATCAATCTAATCTTTTTTTAAAAAAATTTTAGTTGTAGATGGACACAATACCTTTATTTATTTATTTATTTATTTATTTATTTATTTATTTATATTTATGTGGTTCTGAGAATCAAAGCCAGTGTCTCACATGTGCTAGGCAAGCATTCTACCACTGAGCCACAACCCCAGTCCCTCAAATCTAATCTTTTGAGTGAAAGTTGAAGTCTTCCTTCAGTTGTATTTCTGCTTCATTTCTTAAACACACATGATTCTACTAGTTTGTACATTCTAACTTCTCTTGAAATGCTAAGTAACAGTTTTTGTAGAGTCCGAACTAGTTTATTCTCTCACTTCTTAGATGCTTGTTCGGAGCTGTTTGTGCGCAATTCTATCAATGGAGCTTAAAAGTTATTTTCTAATTCCATGTGACTGTTTTTTTCACATCAAAATATAAAAAAGACATCTATTAGAAAGTTGGATTAAGAACAAAACATTGTTTCTAACATGAAATTTCAGGGTAGACAGGCAAATTATTGTTCT
Source organism: Glaucomys volans (assembly GCA_020662805.1). NCBI lineage: Eukaryota > Metazoa > Chordata > Mammalia > Rodentia > Sciuridae > Glaucomys > Glaucomys volans. Next base: position 87,994 of record JAJEJO010003234.1, read on the forward strand.
TTGATTTTTTTAATTTAAGGGATTTTATTTAGTGTAATACTTTATTTGCTATTATATTCCATATCTGGGAAATCATACAACATTTCTCTGCATAAAAATAAAACTTCTGTATACCCAAGTTGATAGAGTTATCATATACATATTGAATTTTTGCTGCTTTTATGGATAGAGATGTAGCTCATTGGTAGACCACTTGCCTACCTCTTGTGTAAGGTCCTGGGTTCAATCTCCAGTACTGCAATAAGTAAATAATTAATTAATTAATTAATTAATGCTTTTGGTAACACAAAAAAACCACCATATTTCTGAGGAGGCAGGTATATCCTCACTTTCCTGTTTCTGATGTTAATTCCCTCCCACCTGCTTATCTCTCCTAATTCTAACCTTTCCTTGATTACAAGAATCAACAGTCTTGACTGAACTTGGTTCCTTTAGTGAAATAAGTGTCATCAGAAATTCACATATACTTTTGGACACGTGCGTATTTACTGAGAAGCATTTATTATTATGATAAAACCAATAATTTTGATTTCAAATAAATAAGCCTTTTATGATAACTGTACACAGTGCCCTAGTATGTAAATTTGCTTCTTATGTACAATAGTGTTTTAATTATCCAAAAATCAGCCTTGCAACAACATTAAACATCAGTATAAAGTACTGACATTAAAAAAAATAAAGAAAAGCACTGTATCTTCAGAGATCCATGAAAGTCCTCTTTCTACTTTAGAGAGAGCAACTTTGGTTTATTTGAATTGACTTACTGTGTGTTATGGTTTAGATATTAGGTGTCCCTGAAAAACTCATGTGTGAGACAAAGCAAAAACAACATTCAGAGGTGAAATGATTGGGTCACGAAAGCCTTAACCCAATCAGTGAATTAATTCCCTGATAAGGATTAATTGAGTGGTGAATGTAGGTATGTAGGACATAGGCCTTGGGAGCCTGCCTTTGGGGTGTATATTGGGTGACCTGAGCTTAGTCTCTCTCTCTCTTCTTCATGATCATCATGTGACCCACTTCCCTCCACCACACTTCTGCCATGCCCTGCATAATCACTAGAACAGAGATGAGAGAGGAGGCATATTACAATATGGGAGGCAAGAAAGTTGAGTTGATCACTAAAAGGAGATGGATATCTATATGTTTCTGAAGATTGGATACCCACAACTGCTTTTTGAACTGATTTTTTAAAAACTATATAAAATAAAACATCCCTATACTTTTAAAATGTATTGGTGAGTTGGAAAAAAAAAAAACCTCTCATCCCTCAAAATAAACCAGAAATCATAAGAGATAAGGCTCAAATCTAATTTTTGTTCTGAGAATTTCCACTAAACCCTGAATGCTGTTTTTCTATTTTGGCAGCTCCTTGGAACATGGAGGATATTAATTAAAATTCAGGGTCCACCTTTGGTAGAGAACCTAATGGGACACCCCTACACAAAGGTGAGATGTGTAAGTCTGAAAAGAAAAGAAGTATTCCAAAGAAACTTGCCTGTATTAACACTAGAGTGAGGTAATTGTGTGGAGGGGTAAGAAGTTACTTGAAAATATATAAGTATGGGTTAGCCCTTGATGAGTCTGAAAAGAACCTCAAGTGAAGTTAACCTTGAATGTTCCTGGATTATAAATCCACTCAGACCACTGGCAAGAACAAAAAATCATTTGGAGGAGTTCACTTCAAATGAGACCTCAACCACATTCTGCATGTAGAGTTATAAGGAAGGTAAACACTGCAATCAAAAATCAAAAAACACCCAAGGAGACATCATAAGTAAGAATCAACCAAAACATTAGGCCCCAAAAGTAGACCCCTCAAGCTATAAAAACATCAGAGTTATCCAACAGAATGTACAACTGTGTTTGATATGATTGAAGAAATAAAATAAAACCTTGAATACATAGGTAACAAGTACATTTTTAAAGTAACTAAACAACTTCTAGAAATTAGTAATAAAATTTAAAACTCAATGTAAGATCAACCAGCAGACTTGGACACAGCAGAAGAGAAACCTGGTGCAGTAATTTATGAAGAAATTACTTAAAAGTACAGTGCAGAGACATGAAAGAAGACTGACAGAAAAGCTAAGAGTTTCAGAGAATGCAGGATTGGGAGGAATCTAAAACATTTTTAATTAGAGATCTGGAATGAGATTCTAGCATCAGTGGGAAAGATAGTATTCAGAAAGAAATTCTCCAGAATTGTTGAAAGACATTAATCCTCAAATCAAGAAAGCTGAATTCCAAGATTATACTAAGAAGGTCCCTTCATCAAAATCATCATGAGGGCTGGGGATATAGCTCGGTTGGTAGAGTGCCTGCCTCACAAGCACAAGGCCCTGGGTTCAATCCCCAGCACCAAAAAAAAAAAAAAAATTCATCATGAAGTAGAAAGATAACCCATTGGAAGATCCTTGCAATACATACACATACACGTACAATACACACAGGATTAACAGTTCCAGTAACTATCCAGAATATATTAATGTAGCTATTATTTTATATGTTTACACATAAAATATATAATTATGTATAATAATAGTATTTGAATATAGTATATATAATCATATGTGTGTTTATATACACATATTTTTTTTTCTTTTTCTTATGAATCAATAGGAAAAACTACCTAGTGGAGAAATGGGCAAACTTGACTACTACTGCTACTGCTGCTATTGCAACTCGTTGTGTTCTTATCAGGAATTTCCTTAGAGATTTCTAGTAATTTCTCATAATAAAGCAAGCAAGAGAGAGATTTTCTCTCTTTCAAAATCTTTCAAGTGAATTTCCTTGACTATTTTCTTGCCCTATTTGAAGGGCCTGGGATGCCTTTTCTCATTAAATATTCTGCCTCAGAGACAATGTAAGTCCTATGTCATTGGTGTTAAAAATACTTTATATCAAAGCATGTAACTATAGGACTTTATTACTATATATTTTACTCTTATCTCTCTAGTGTGTTCACAGACTTTTAAAATGCAATCCAAAGTAATTGCTTTACATATTTTATTCTTTTTTCTGAATTTTTTTTCATCATGTTTAGCACCATGGCTTAATTCAACACCATGAATTATAGATGCTCAAATGACAACATCATAGTAATTTGTCTAGGTGTTAAGTGACTACACAAGGATAAATAAAAATCTCCTAGATGTCCATAAAATTTCAGGGAACTTAAGATTTAATTCTTAAATGTTCAGTGGCTGACTGATCCTGATATTTTCTTATTCATTCATTCATACCTCCTCAGGATGTTTTCTCGAAGAAGTCTTTTAGAACTTCTGCCTGATGTTGGTTTTTGAAATAATTATTAAATAATACAGGTTGACTTAGGGGTAGCAGGACAAGAAGAAAGAAAAACCTTTAGTTAGTAAAAATAAATAAACAAAAACAAAAACCTTTAACAGCTGAGATCGAGTCCCAAATTAACAACTCCCAGTAAAGGCAGTTCTTAACACTAGTTGTGCCTACATACAGAGAATTATGATGGATTGTTTGGCAAATTTATTTCCTTGATGTACACATAGGCATTTGAAGGTATCAGATTAAAGATATTTTTTGTTACTTTAGGCTTCTGGAAAAATCTCAAGTGAAAAATGACCATCATCATACATGGAAGTAAAACTAATTCTCTCTTTCCTAGTAGAGCTAATTTTTGTTTAAATTTCAGATATGGCTGGAGAAATATGTGCAGATAATTTTTAATTGATCAAACATTGGTGTGCATTTTAAAATTTGTTAGAATTCCCCTGAGGGTAATGTTGCAGGCTCAGGTGGTCTCTTTTGGTCCTGGACTGTGTTGGTTTGAGTAAGGTATGGATAAAAGCAAAGGAAAATCAGTCTTGTTAACTATGTCAATGTGGCTCTTGGCTTTGTGCTTGTTTTGGGTACTACAGTGTCTTAACTGGATCCTAGAATTCTCACAAAGATAGTTGGTCTGGGTATCATTGTTAAATTGGTGTTTTGTGGCAGGTGTGTGTGAGATCTTCTGCTTTCTGTTTTGCTACCTTGATGATGTCACTCTGCAAAACACCTATTGAACATGCTCATTAAAATGTACTTCTGACACCTCAAAGTTGCCCTAAACAAAGTGATATGCCTTTGTCTTATACCTGTGCTTCCTCTTGGATAATTAACTTGTAATCCTTTTAATCACCAAAGTATAAACCTTGGACTTTCTCTCCTTCATGATTATTAAGTTTTGCAGTTCTCCCTCTGAAATGCCTCTTGCAATTTTCTTCTCCATTCACTTTTTATTTCTTTTCTTTTTTTTATTCAGAGCTTTACTGAGGCATTGCATTCTTTTCCTAATTGGTCTATCTCTCTAGATTCCCAGCATAACTTTTGATAATTTTGATTATTTCATATTGATTACGGAGTTAATTCCTATTTTATTAATATGGCCATTAAGATTCTATAAAACCTTAGTGTTGTTATGATTGATGGTCAACTGGAGGGCTTATAGAGTCTCACCAAGATGGATGAAAATCCTGTTTTTACCACTTCCGTATGACTATTTAGGCAGGTTTCCTAACTTTACTAAGAATTTCCATATCCACAAAATGGTATAATGACAAGAACAATAGTAATTTCCATTTCCTAGAATTTTTGTGAGGATTAAAAGAGCTATATAATCTATTTAAAGTGTTCATCATGTGGCAAACATTGAAAGCTGCCCTCTTTGTTGCTTAAAATTTTTAGGGCTGGGGTTGTGGCTCAGTGGTAAAGTGCTTGCCTGGCATGTGTGAGACCCTGGGTTCACTCCTCAGCACCACATAAAAATAAATAAAATAAAGGTCCATTGACAACTGAAAAAAATTTTTAAAAAAGAATTTTTAGTAGATATTATCAATTCAAAAAATGGGAATTTGGCAAATTCCACGTCATTTTGAATAGAAACTGTCAGCTAAGTGCAAACATATTTCTCTTTGGCCTTCTTTTATTTCAGAGGAGTAGAGAAAAAGCAAGAATAGACATGAGGATTTTTTTCTTTTTAACATCAACATCTAAAATAAGGTCAACGCTATAGTCAGTTTTAAGTCACCTTAAGGTGTCTTAGGACTGTCCTGTCCTTAGGTCTGAAATGCTGGCCAGTGGAAACTAATTTTTGTAATGATGATCCTGAAATACTTAAAAAACTCTTTCCAAATCATTAAGGAATAATGACACACCAACAAATTTTTACTGATTTTCTATGATGTCCCAACAACAAGAAATCTTGGTATTGTTAGAATGTTAGACTTGAGTTGCACTTTTGGGATGAAGTAGAAATTGTATAGGCAGAGTGGAGAGAGAACACAGTAAGATTTGGGAGTAGCAAGAACAAATAATGCAAGAAAAAAAATTTGCAGAATGCAAATTCAGAGTACTTCCAATGTTGCCTACATGTAACATGACTTCTTCAAGTAGAATAAAGTAACCTGACATCATATCCCATTTATGGACAATAGACTTTTATTATGAAAATTTATTTTATACTTTAAAGAGTTGGAAAAGACCTTTAAAAATCTGTCTTAAGAATGTGGGCACACTGAAGGTTTGTAATTCATAGAAAATTCTTGAATCACTCCATTGCCCATCTGGAATTCAGTCCTTTTTCTTACCCCCACACTGCTCCAAACAGGTGAAGTAAGGGTAATGGGGGAATGGGAGTGGGAGGAGAGAAAGGCTACAAGTACTGGGTATCTTCTGACTGTCTCCCTGTTTAACGATTAAGCAGATCCCATTCTGCTTAGCTTCCAAGATTTGCAGGGCTGTCAGATAGAAAGAAAAAAACAAAGTACATGAAGTTTCTTTTATAGTGCACTTGTGGTGGAGCAGTGTTTCCTTTCTTGGCTGTTTGAAAGCACCTTCATTACTGTGCAAAGGAATTTTTCTTGATACTGTGGGGATTTATTGGCACAAGTTACAGTGTGTCACAGAGGCACTACTTCTCTCTATAGAGTTATGTCCAATAGGTGCCAAAACAAATGCACAATAGACTTCTGAGATAGGATGTACAGAACCTGAAAAGAAAGGAGTGTGATGACTGAAAAGTAAGAGAGAAAAAGGGAGCAGGGAAGTAAATTTGCTCTTTGATCTCATCCTTGTACTTACTATGGAAATCTTGCTGTTAAAAAAAAAAAAGTAGCTCATTGTTAACAGACATTAAGTTTTTGGCTAGAAGATGAGAGCTGCTCTTTTAGTAGACAGACCAGATGGAATAGAAGGAAAATGTGGTTTAAAGAACTACCTGACCTAAGAGGATTCTTGGAAGGTCATTCAGGGGATGCCCTTAAAAATCTGGTTGGGAGGTCTTTGAAAATAGGAGTGATAAATTTTTATGTTCTTTAATATTTTTTAAAATGTAGATCTGCCTATGTATGGATGCAGAGAGTTGGATTAGTGACTTCTATTTCAGCTTTCCAAACCTATGCCTAAATTCAAGTCATTTAACCCAACGGAACTGGCCTTTAGATATTTATAAATATTTAACTGGAGACACATTAGGAAAGTCTATTGTGTCAAAGTAAAATTTCCCAATTATTAATATAGTTTAAAAAATGGAGGGACTGGGGATGTTGCTTAGTAGTAGAGTGTTTGCCTAGCCTGCCTAAGGTCCTGCAATTCCTAGCACTGCCAAAAAAAATTAAAAAAAAAAAAAAAAAAAAATCCTAGGACAGAAATTTCAGAAAGAATTACTGAAGCCTTTGTTAATTGAGAAAAGTATACCTATATAAATCTTGCTTTCCTGCAGCACCAGGGAGGTAGGAAACCTTGAGATATTCTGTACTTAAACAAACATATAAAGAAAAACTCAAAGAGAGCCATCTCCCTTAATATATTGTGACTTTGCCTTGCTTTGCACTTTGGGCATACATCCCTAAATAAATGGGCAACTAATCTTCAGGAAACTGAGGTATTCTGTCAATATAGAAGTTATACTTCAAAGTATTGCATGCTACTGCAACGTTTATGGAATCTTTATCTATTCTGATTACCTTTTACATGTGCCTCTGGTCAAAGAACAGAACTTGCAAACAAATAGAGAATTGTTGTCGAAAGCCTTGTTACTTCCCGTCCAGCTCTCTTGGGCTTCATTCACCTACTATGTAGCAGGTATAATTCAAATCATTGACATTATGGTGAGAATATAATGGACAAGGTCCTCATCATCAAATATTCTTTGCCTGGACTCCCAAATTCTGTAGACAATGTTGTATCCAGTAATAATTTAATAGAGTTAGAAGATTCCTTTGTATAAAGCTAGATTATTGCCAGAATTATTGAGTACTTACAATAGAGAGTTTGGATTGGAAAAGTCTTGTGAACCATTCCCTTTTGAGTCAAGTATCCATTTAAAAAAATCACTAGTAGTTCTAGGTAAATCAGATTTTCCAATTTATTCATAATGTGGTATGATAGAGTATATTTTTGTAGGTCTGCAACAGCAACACTGGTAAAAGAGGCATGCAACAAGAAACCCGTTTCAATCTTTTTCTTATTTCTAAAATGGTTTTCTGTCAAAACTCTGGAAAACCAACACCCTGAATTTTGTAAATTATCATTAGGCAGCTCTGGCATAATTTATGTTAAGAGGTTTTGGCCTGTTTATGTACCCTGGAATTTGCCAAAATTAGTAATGTGATATTCCATATTTAGCAAACCTATAGAGCAATAAATAATGACACATGCCTATTGGAGAGTGATGTTTGTTTAAATTTTTTTTTGTGGCATTCATGAAATGCAGGGGACTTCCAACTCAAATTCTGCAATATTAGGCAGCAAGTTGTACTCTGAACCAAACCAGATGCTGATCGGCTCTATTCCTATTATCAACTCAATACAGCGATGGTTACCAGACCTTACTTGAAAAGTTAACATTTGGAACAGATTAGTAGCAGTTAGGCTGAAATGAGAAACCTTCATTTTACTAAAAGGTTCAGAACGTATCATACTGTAAAATCAGAAAGACTAGTAAGAAAAATTATGAGGGAAAGAGTTCATTGTCTACCTTGGTCTCTCCCTGCAGGATGTGTTATTTCCCTTTTGTGAGTTCCTCTTTCAATGGAATGTTAATGGGGGGCATTGGGAGGATTAGGATCTATTAGCCCATCAGTCTCCTGAGTTGCCCCTGCCCCATTCCACAGCTTGTTGAATTTATCTCTCTGTATCTATGATCATTGTAGGCCTTGGGCAAACAAGGAGGATTGCTTGTACTTACAGGGAATTTTCTTCACAAGAAGTTTATATGTGTGTGTGCTCAGACACACACACATACACATGTGCGCACACACACACACACAAAGTGCACACACATGGTACAAATTTGGAGTTTTACCCAGTCACTGAAATTCATGAAACATTTGAGCTGCCTAAATTTGACCTGTGAATCTGAATATAGTTGGCTAAATGCTTTGCCTGTCTGTGTATACTATGTGCTGTCTACTTTTAATAATCCTATTTATTTATATACATTTTGATAAACATATATTAATTGTGCATATTAAAAAGATTCAGTATGATATTTCAACACATGCATACAACATGCACTGATCAAGTTAGGGTAATTAGCATTTCTCTCAACTTATTTTATTATTATTTTTGTTTGAAATCTTCAAGTATCTCTCTTCTAGGTTTTCACCAAAATAGATAATGGACTATTCTTAACTACACTGTGCTATGGAATACCAGAACTTATTCCTTCTGTCTACCTGTAACATAATTCACATTGGCTAAACTATGGAATCAATTTATGTGCTCATGGATGAAGGGACATGCACAATGACTATTATTCAGCCATAAAAAGAATTCTGTCATTTGCAGCAAAATGGATGGAACTAAAGAATATTATGTTAAATAAGATAAGCCAGACATAGGAAGACATGTTCTTTCTTGTATATAGAAGATAAAAAAATAGTTGAGCTGAATGCAGAAATAGTGTAAACTAGATGTTAGAGTGGTGAATAAAGGGAAGTTGCATAATGGGTAACAATCATTTCTTTCTGGCATCTATTGATCAAATTCATTCTTAGGACTTTATAGCACCAGGACAAATCAATTTGTGCAAAGTTAAAATCAAATTAAGATTAAATACTAAGGCCAGCAACACTTAAAGATACAGCTATCAAAATGAAATGTTGAAATAAACTAAGTTCAACTTCTGTTTTACAACAAAGAAAACTGAAGTACTGAGAAGTTAAAGGATTTTTTTCAAAGACACAATTGTTGTGGATGATAAAGGTGATAAGGAAAGAGTGTGAGCATTGCTAATCTATCAATATTCTTTTATGACTGATTCAGAGATAGAAACAGAAAGGTATCTATTGAAGTACCAAATGGTGGCACAGCCCTCCCCTAGCCATGTAGCCTGCCAAAGGATCCCTTTAGAGAGGGGTCAACTGCTTTTTGTGCACTTTTGTGTGTTCTCTATCCAAGACCTTGCTGCGTGCATGATTGAGGAGCCTTTGCATGTTTCTTGGTGTGGTAGGAAATATAAATTCATTTTTAGTTATGGAATTTGGGAGGCTTTTGTAATATACAGAATTAGAAAGAATCAAACTAATCTTTAGTTCCAGATAGATAGGAATACCTCACTGTGTTTGCTTGAACTGATTTTGGGGTGCAATATCAGAAATGCAGACAATAGAGTCAAAGAGAGACCTGAAGGAGAGTTCTAAAAGGAGAGACAGAGAGAGAACAAAGAACAAAGTAAGCAGAAAACAATCATTGTAAGTTGCAAGGAGATTGTTCTTTGTTGTAAAAGTGGAAAAGAACTTGTAAGTATTTTAAGTGGGAATAGCGTGATAGAACTTACATTTTGAAACTATATAGCTACAGTCTTGAAGAAGAATTTTTGGAAGTCAAGAATAGATGAAGACCAGGGAGCAGATTAGTTCAGTAGGCAAGATGAATGAACTTTGACTAGGGTGATTCTCCAAGTTTTTATTCTAGTCATATTTTAATCTACATATATCTATGGCTATCCATTTTTAAGAAAATCCATTATACCATATACTCCTTTTAAACACTTTGATTTTTTAATCTTGACAATTATAGTGAACTTTTAAAATCATTTAATGTTTTTCTACATTAATTTTAATGGTCACGTATTCCCTCAGGTGGGCATATTATAGTTTATTGAATTATCCTATATTTGTGGACATTTGAGTTTTGATATTTCAGTAGCTATTTACCTTACTAACTGTTATTGTAAATATATCTTTGTCCACACCCATGACAATTTCATTAGTATAACTTCCTAGAACTAGAATTTTTGGATCAAAGAGTAATTGAACATCTCAAATTTTTCTGGGTATTACCACACTGAGTGTGGCAGCAGTTCAAATTCTTTTCTGGAATAGCTGATACCCAAGGAACTGCAGGAATATTGCATGAGTGAACTGCTTTCCAAGCCTTGTTAGTTTAATTCTTTCTTGTGGTGCAAAGTGCCTTATAAGCAATCAGTGCACCATTACTTCTTTTGTTCCACATATTAAAGTTAAAATTTGAAATTGGAAAAGACTTGTGAAATTTGAATTGAGAATCTGTCTTGCAATCAGCGATAGCTCTAGATTTATCAGCTTCCCCAATTTATTCATGATATGATAGGATAAAAATGCACGCATGCTTGCACCCATCCATCCATCCTTTCAATAAATACATTCACTAGACATGAAAAATATAATCCTTGTCCTTAAATATTACAAATAATTTTCAATAGATTATTTTTATAGCTGTTTTAGATTTATAGCATTAAGTATTTCATAATTACCAAGAAGAAGAAGAAAGGGAGGAGGAGAAGAGAAAAGAAAAAAATTAGGGGCATAAATAGATATACATATGTGCTTTTGAAGGAAAAAAATTATTTCCTTTAAATATTTTATAGGGAGATATTATGAGTGGTTAATAACTGGAACTTTGTACAATGAAGATTTGTCATTTTGTACAAGTTTCAATTATAAGCATTTTTATCTGCTTCTGAATCTTGAGGAAATCATGGTGAAGGTAAATGAAATTAGATAACAGATTTTTTAAAAAAAACTAGTGGTGTCTCATGCCTGTAATCTCAAGGATTTGAGGGACCAAGTTTGAGGTCAGTTCGGGGAACTTAGCAAGACCCTGTCTTTAAAGAAAGGGTAGGGTTGGGAGGATTGGAGGTTTATCTCAATGGCAGAGTGCCCCTGGGTTCAATATACAGTGCTTATTTTTATTTATTTGTTGGCAGAGTCTGCCAACAACAACAAAAACAGACCAGCAAGACTCTAACCAGTTGTCAGATAGGAGGGTTATCTTAAGGCCATTCAGGTCTTCATAGATCTCCAATAGATCCCTCTGTTATTCTACTTGCAGAACACCAGTCCTACTGTGGTGTCCCATTAGGCAAGAACTTTTTCTCTGTTAAATCCTGTCAACTAACACTTCTGTTATGGTTTGGATATGGAATGTCCCTCAAAGCTCATGTGCATTAGGCTTGTCCACATTTTGAGGTGGAGCTTTTGGAAAGTAATTGGATTATAAGGGTTCTGATCTCATAAATGGACTAATCCGTTGTTAGATTCTTAATTTGATGGTGTCATTTGGAGGTGGGATCTAATTGAAGGGAGTGAGTCCTTGGCATTTCTTTAGGGACTCTATCTTGTCCCCATCTCTTCCTTTCTCTCTCTCTGCTTCCCGGCTATCATGAGGTGAGAAGCTTTTCCCTGCCATGATGACCTTCCATTATGATGCATAGCCTCATCACAGGTCCAAAGAAATGGGGCCAGCCAACCATGGACTGAAACCTCTGAAACTTGGAGCCAAAAAAAATTTTTCCTCCTTTAAGCACCCCCCCGCCCCCCCGCCCCACTTTCTGGCATTTTGTCACAAGGACAAAAAGCTGACTAACAAATTTGGAAGGAGAGTTTTAAGTATTACTATTTTTAGAAGTAACTGAATTTTCATTAGGGAGAACATTGAAAAGGAAGAAACCTTTGTGACTCAAAGTAGCAGTGTATAATAAAGTGGATTTTGGACAATGACCTGTGGACCCCTTTGGAAAGTCCTTCCTAAAGTGTATATATAGAAAGGTCCTTCCCAGCATATCTCATGTGATACTCAATAAGCTGATGCCAACTTGTTTAAAGTTGTCTCTCCTTTCTCTCCTGAAGTAAAGAGTTGTCTTTTGTTCTATTACCTGCCTCCTGTCGCTTACTGTTTTCTTGAAGTTTGTGATTTCCCAAAAGGCAAATATGGTGGGCACTTTTCAGCTGTCATCCAACTGACAACTCCTTGGTAATGATTTCCTCTCTCAAAACTATCTTGCTTTGGTTTCAGCATATCATTCTCTGGGTTCCCTTTTCATCTCTTCAACTATTTTCCCCAAACATTCTCATCAGCCTTTTACCTCCTTCCCACACAGTAATTTTGATCCTATGTAGTAAATATGTTGATGAATCAATGTAGAAGGCAACCTCTTTTTTTTTTGTTTCTCCTTGTGTGATTTCTTTTACTCTTTAATCTTTAGCTATTATCTCAATGCCTGCTACTCCCTCCCAGTTCACCTCCTTTCTGGAGGTTCAAAAAGTCTTCTGGACATTGTTATTTATATACATTTTAGATTTAAATAACACAACCCCATCATCAAGCTCAGTATATTTGCATATCTTGCATTCTATCTTAATTACTGGCATCACCATTTATTCAACATCTCTCCTCTTCCACACCTGCTAGCTATTAATGTGTATCCTTGAACTCTCAGTTCTACATTCAGTTGACCATCAGGTTCTTTTGTTGGTCCTTCAGCAGCTTCTCTTAATCCTCAGGGCTCCTCCTTCAAGCTAGACCTTCACCTCCCCTGTTTACCAATTTTAGGCAAAATACCTAGTGTTCTCTTTCTACTGTAGTGTTTCCGTCACACTGCTGCCGAAAAAGATCACTAAATTCCTTTTCAGTTAATATTATGGTGTCTATGTTCACAAGACAAAACAGGCCCTTCCTTCATTTCAGAAATCCAGTGAATATTTACCATAAGACTGACAGTGGATAATTAGTGAACAAAGAATGGTTTTTCTCTACCTAATGATCTAACTCCAGTTTAATTCTTTGAGTTCATTTTCTCCTTCCCAGTACCCTTCTTCATTGCCTATACCTTCCTCTGCTTCATTCTTTGAAAGGTATTCTTTACTCTAGCTATTTGGATATAGCATATATTCTGTTAACAAAGTATATTCTACAATACTGGTGGAAAATTTTTGATTTCCTCTCACCATATAAGAATGGACCTTGGGGGTGGAACACTTTCTCAGTAAGAGATAAAGGGTCTTCACAGCTCATGCTGGTCTTGTCACCTTGTGTGGGAAGGTTTCCTATTTCAGATTTAATTTATACTCCTTTTTTTTAAAAACTTAAGTGTGTATATGGTATGACTCCTGCTTCAAAATGTGTGTATATGGTATTACTCCTGCTTGTTCAGAGAAAATTGTCCTTGGATCTTTTACCTTTCTTTATGTCTGTGACTCACTACCCTTGTTCTAGATTATCTTTTGCAGGATGCTACTATGGTGAACAGTCTCAAAAGATAGAGATAGTGTCTCTGTCTGTAGTATAGAACATTATAAAAGAGTTCGGTTCCCTAAGCTCAGGGTTTTTGTTTGTTTGTTTATTTTGTTTTTGTTTTTAATCTGCAATGAAAATCACTGTGCACCAAGTGTTATCTGAGCCTTGTTACATTACTGTTGGGAATTTGGACTCAGGGAACAGGTGTGAGGAAGTTCTGCTACTGCTACTATGACTATGGCTGAGTAATATCTTCCTGGTCAATGCAGCACCTCATATTTTCTGCCAGCATCCATATAACTATGTAGGCTAACTAGTTAGCCTGTCAGTAAGGTGAACTTCCAAACTGACTTTCAAGATTCAACTTAATGTTTCCTTTTTGATGAAGATATCATTGATTCTAATGAGCAAACTTATTCTTATGGATCTGTGTGGTCTTGCAGAGATTTGCTCTTTATGGTGATTGACACATGTTGCAATTGTCTTTGCAAGTCTGTCTCTTTGCTAGCTTAATAACCTTTAGAATAAGTTACAGTTAGCCCTCTATATTGTGGCTTCTATATTTACAGATTCAATTTTGCATTAAAATATTCAGAGAAAAATTGTGTCTATCCTGAACACAGACTTATTCTTGTCATTATTCCCTAAACAATATAGTATAAAAATAATTCACATATCATTTACATTGAATTAATTATTAGTAGTAATCAAGAGATGATTTAAAATATCCAAGAGTGTGTGATTTAGTTATATGCAAACACTACACCATTTTTTTTTTTGATAAGGGACTTGAGCATCTATGGATTTTGGTATCTGCTCAGGGGCTTGGTGTTCCTGGAACCAGTCCTCCAAAGACATTGAGGAATAACTGCACTGTTGGGGAAGTCAGTCTCACGTGTGTAATCTTTCAATTCCCTCTTACTACATAGGAATGGCACTTGGACCTGGAATTCTTCCTTCCCAAGAGATAAAGTCTTAACAGCCTGGGTTGGCCTTGTTAACTTACGTGGGAATATTGTTTCTATTTCAGACTAATGTGTGCTCCTTTGTTCCAACTAAGCATGTGTGTCCTATGACACCTGGCCCACCACACTTTTATATCTGTCTCATGTAGGGAAAGGATGGGGTCCTTAAGTTGCAGTGTGAGAGGGTGCTTGTGAGCTAGTTGCCCTGCATCTAGCTGGAAGGGACCAGCCATCCATGGGAGGGCCAACACCTTCTACTGAAGTTGATCTTCCTCTGTCTTCTATGTAAGGAAAGCCTTGTTCATCTGCTGCTTTGTTTAAAAATTGTGTTTTTTGGTTACTCCAATGCCAAGATGCAGTGAGCAGAAGATTTTTACTCTTTTTAATAGGCAATAGATGCTACTTGCTCAACAGATACTAGGTTACAGTTACCTGATGGCACCCATACTAAGATACTAAATAAACTGAGGAATCAATGAATGCAAGTGTCTTCTTTTCCTGATTCCCTCCTAATCAGCCTCATCTCTCTAACAGCCTGAGTGTTGAGGGTCTTTAATGTTTTCCTTTCAAGGCATATCTACTTTTTATCATTCTCCTTCTAGTCTCATCCTATAATCACTGGAAGGCATGCATTCCTCTATACTTTACCTGATCAGAAATTTCCTGACTTTGGAAATACGTGTATGTTGGAATTGCTTTTCCATTTGTGATATAAGGCTAAATTTCCATGAATATAGCAAATAACACAAATACTGCATTGTTGAATATCCTTGTTTTCAAAATTGTGTATGAGAGTAAGCTAACATTTATTGAGCACCCTCTGTGGAAATCCTATGGAATTTCTAGGCTCAAATATATAACAAACAGTACTATACACTGAGTGGTTAGGTCCAAGCAATTTAAAATGTATTTATAGTCAAACAACTTAGTAGCTGTTTGGAAACAAGAATACACATAGGTTGAAATAGAAAAACGTTTTTATTTTAGTCTTAACCACAGTTACGAATAACATGTGAACTTCTTGGACCCTGTGTAGTTCTTAAACTTTGGAATCAGATTGGATACCACTACCTTCATTTCCTATTACACATCAATTTTCAATACTCACTTGCTTTTTATTCAGCAACCACCAAAACTCAGCATGGAAAAGATATGACATCACCAACTGGAATGTAGAATGATCTAATGTTGAATCTGTGGTCTACCTTGAGCTAGTAGTTCACACAGTGAACATAGATTTCAAATATTGCTTTATTTCCCTTAATACTTTAAAATATCCCCAGACACTGTAAGTATGCTGCAGTGTCCTGGGGTGCCTTATTAAACACTTTGGGGACCAAGGGCATATTGGCCTAGGTGCTATAGATACACACTTGCTTTCAATAGTCCAGAAGGGAGGTGTCATGATTCTCAAGTTGGATAAGGAAACTAAAGTTTGAAGAGGTCGTATAAAGTCTACCCTAAACCTCTCAGTAATTAGCAGAGCAGAGGCCTGAACCCAAACCTTCTGGCTCCAAACCCCATTGCATCATGCCATGTGTCATGAGATTTGCAGGATTAAGGTTTTCACAGCTTCCTCTCCCCACGACCTTTCCTGGATTTCAAGCAACATTGAAATGACTATTTTTTTAAAACATGTGGAAGTGCTTGAAACTCATGGAAATGATTTTAAGTCATGTCTACTTTTTTAGCTTTAAGGCACACCTGGTAGAAGATAAATTTTCTTGAGTAAAGATTAAGGAACTTTACAATGGCCTTAAAATGGCCCCAAGAAAGACTATTTAAGCTTTGAAATCAAGATAGTAAATTTCAAATTAACTTGTAATTATTTTACTGCTAATTTTTAATGTGACATTTAGTAAGAACCACATATCACTTTTCTCTAGCTGTCAGGACAGTTCCTATAAACTGAACCTTCTTCACCAGCTGTTGCCTAATTCAGTATGGTTCAGGTTGGAATTTTTCCAACTCTTCCTGCACATAATTTCCACATCTCAACAGAGCCATGCAAAAATGAACCGTAACTATAATCTTTCATGTTACTCATAGCTCTATTTAATTATCTGAAATACTACCTGATAAATAGTGCAATCAGAAGAATTTCAGCTTAACAGTAACTACTTCCACATCACTTTTCTGCTCTCATCTAATTTGAAACAGGTCTTGGATTACTACCTCTAAATTATGTAAACTCCTAATCAATGATTAATTTAAGAATCTTCGAGCTGCTGCTGTGTGTGTGTGTGTGTGTGTGTTTCCTAAGTGTCAATTAATCATAGGGAAATTTTTTTTTTCTTAGCTGGACTTTAGGACTTTATTTTATCCTGAATTTGTTGAGGGGATGAAGGATGAATGGTTGCAACCAAGGAGAGTAAATTCTCACAAAAGGAAAACTGTACTCATAGGAAATGTCACTGACATTTCTGAATTAAAAGCACATTTGTGTTAAATATCCTTAAAGCAGATTATAGTTCAGAAAAAAAAATCTGACCAGTGGAAAAACTGTTCTCCATTTAAAAACCAATTCATTGGCAAATGGAAACTATTATTTATGGAGCACCCTATAAATGCCAAGCATTTTACATTTATCATTTTGTCTGACTCTAGTCTTAACAATGGAAAGTCACCTTCATTTTACAAATGGAGAAACTCATAGCTGAGAGTTTGAGGAAATCTCCTAAGTTTATAAGTGAATGAATGTTAGCACTCACATTCAAACTCCTGTGTCTGACTTCACAGCCATGGGGCTTTGCCCATAGAACTGTGCTGCCTTTGTGGGAAAGGGTTTCTTTCTTGTATGTTTCATAATGTTGATTGCAAATGAACACGATGTTAAGTTTTTTTTTTTTTAATAATTAGCTGGTAAATAAACTGGGACCAGAACTTTTCCAGAAGTTAGTTAGTACGAATTGTGAATATTGGACATTCATTAAGCTGTATAATTTACATGCATTTTTCTAAAAGTTATTTGTTTTCAGCTCCTCTGTTGTTTTACATTAGTGATCTCGATGAATCCCAGTGAGTTGGTGAGGATCTACAACAATGGAAAATATTGGACCAGATCCCAGGAGACCTGCATTTACTTCTTCACTATCTGTCTCTATGATCAAGAGAGCCAGTTGTTATATCCATGAACCAGTTTCTTTATTTGTACAATGAAAGTAAGGAATATCTGACCTCTGAATGTCTTCTGAATTCTAGGATACTGTGATTTTACTAAGCACAGGCCTGTTTTATATGTTTTCCCCAATGATCTGCAAGAATACGCTGAATACACTGGTGAGTTATCTAACTCATAGCTGAAGTTACAAGCTTTGGGTTTGACTTTGGGAAATAGAAATGAGGCACAGTGAATGGAGCCTTTAAAACACTAATGATTTGCATTAGTTTTCTCTTGCTACATAACAAATTACCACAGATTTTGTTGCATGAACAATCATGTATGTATCTCATGGTTTCCCATGGCTCAGTTGTCTTGGCCATGATTTATTTCAATCCTCTATTCTGAGTTCACAAGGCTGAAATCAAGGTTTGGTGGGGTGCACTCGTATATGGAGGTTGGTCCTTTTCCAAGTTTGGGTTGTTGGCAGAGTTTATTTCCTGATGGTTGTACAATAGAAGTCCTCATTTTCTCATTAGTATTAGCCAGTAGTAGGCAGCTCTTAGCTTTTGAAGTTTACCTGCAATCTTCTTGCTATGTGGTCCTCTCATAAGCCCACTCGAAGTCTTGGAGTTTACTTTTCAAACTCAGTATACTCTTTTCCTCTTGTTTGCAAAAACAGCATCACATAAATACTGGATTAAATAATGTGTCCCCCCACCTCCAATTCATGTCCACTTAAAACCTTACAATGTGCGCATATTTGGAAATAGAGTCTTTGCAGATGTAGTTAGTTAAAAGGAACTCATACTGAGGTAGGGTGGGCCCTAATCCAATGACTTGTGATGTTATGAGAAGAGGAAACAGATACACAGACCCAAAGGGAATATGACACATGGCAATGGAGGACAGACTGCAGTTAGGCTGCTATAGGCCAATGAACACCAAGGATTGCTGGCACCTTCTAGAAGCCAGGAGAGGAAGGGAGGAAATACCTTTCCTAAAACCTTCAGAGGGAGTGTCTGTAAAGCAACTTGATTCAGTACTCCTATACTCCAGCATTATGAGAAAATAAATTTCTGTTCTTTAAAGTGACCAAATTTATGAAACTTTGCAGCAGAAGCCTTAGAAAATGGAAACAATAAAGCAAAATGTGATCATGAGAATAACATCCCATTCAGTTGGACAAATAACCATAACCCAATCAAGGGAGTGTCATCCTATCACCTTTGTCATATTCTGTTGGCTAAAAGCAAATCAAAGATTCCTCTGACTTGCAGGGAAAAGGATCATGCAAGGGAATGACTTTCTGGGGATTGTTTTAGCATTGTCTGCCACGTTGATGCAAGGTTATATTGTTTTTTCCTGTAAAAGTGGGTCCCTTTATTACGTAGGAATTACCTTGAACAACTCTAACTTTGTTCATAATCTCTATGTCTATCAAAGTTATCTGCAAAGGTATTTTATTCAAACTTTCAGAATTTCCATGTAATTTTTAAACTTATACTTTAGAAATGGCTCTTTTCTTTAAAGTTCATCAGTGGCCATTTAATTGTGCTCTTAGTTGTCTTTTTGAAAATAGATTTGATGATACATTGCCCACAGTTATTTTGTGGATAAAAGTTGATCATTTGAAAGTATAAATCAGAGAAACAGAAGTTTTTAAACTAAACTCTGCCCTCTGAAAAACATCATTAGTACTCTAAGAGATATTGGTCAATGGAATTAATTCCATCATGCATCTGCCATATATATTCAGCATTGTACCTGCTGAATATTTTACTATGTATTCACCATTTCAAATGACACAGTGATGTGGTTAAAGGAGAGTTGAGACCAGTCACCCAGCAAAATCATTACCCTCAGACTACTCTAGCCAGGACACACTTACACAAAATGTACTAGATTCCAACTGTATTTATTAGAGTCCACAGAACTGCTGTTCAGGGTTAGCAAGAACCAACAAAGATAAACAATGTCATTATTTAGCCATAGGTACCCTGTGGTTTTCATCTTGGTTCTTAAATTTGAACTTTTACCAATACTATGAAATGCAGTCAGATTTGTGAATTAATGTTCCAGACACATCTTTCATATTTTCCTATGGATTTATTTGTGGCTGTCAGATGGGCATATGTTTTTCTTTGGGTTCTGCCATGAACTCCCTTATGGGATAGATTTCAATCCTTAGTCAGCCTTGGGGAAAAATAAATGTTTCCCTATATATGAACTTAGTACATATCACGTTGCATGACTAGTCTCCGTTCATAGTCCCTGAACATGTTGAATGTTCTCTGGGGTTCAAACTTTAAGAGATAACCTGTTTAAAAATCTATTTAATATTGTCAAAGACAGAGACTTACATATGTAAGGGCTGTCAAAATCAGGTCCCTAAATGATTCTTGATTTTGTAAAGACCACAATTAAAATTTTTTCTTCCTGCCAAATTCCTATCTTTAACACTGTGCAAATAATCCTTTAGGGTATTAGTATTTAATGCTGTGAGAAAGAGGTATTAAATGCTGTAATCTTAGAAATATTATTTGGGTAATATCAAAAATGGAAAAATAAAGTACATTTTAAGTCTCTAAATTGAGAATTTCCATGTAAGTGGTAGTGAAGTGTTACTGCTTCATGAAAAGAAGTTCATGTGGTCAGGCTCCCCAGATCTGGATTTTAGCAAAGTACAGTGAAGTAATCAATCCATAGGTCTCTAATGAAACATAGATGATCAAAGTCAGCATTTCTCCTCCAAGATTTCAGGAGGGTCTCTTAATGAGAAAGGTCAGAATCCTATAGATAAAATTGCAAACTCTGGAGTCAATTGGCTTATTTTCAAAATTCAAGTTCTGACATTTTTTTAACTGTAAAATGGGATAGTATGATTGCATAGAATTTGTCATGATTAAGTAATGGATGTAAATTGTATAGCATGGATCCTAGCACATGGGAAGTACTCAAGATGAAAGAAGCAATGAAAATAAAATTTCATCTCAACACTTTGGTGAAGCAAAATTAAAGTGTGGAGAAATTTACAAATGATCTTGAGTTTTTTCTTTCATTTAGACTAATTTGGCACTATCATCCGGCTAGAAAGGGAAAAACATTCATTGGCTATCTCTTGTGTGGCAAATGGTGTACTAGAATTTTACATAGAATTGATTAAATTCTCAAAAGAAATCTGAGATATATTTGTACTTAAAAAAAGGAAATTAAGACTAAAAATATAATAAAAATAAATTCCAGAGCTGTGATTTAAGTCCGCATGTGTTTGACTCTATAAGCAAAGCTCTCCTTGCTCTACCATGCTGCTTTTTGGAGACCAAAGTCCCTTGAAATTCATGATTTTTGTGTGCTATAAAGAGAAAAACTTAAGGATAGAAAGTAATGGAGATTTCACACACAGGTAAACTGATGCTCCCTGTGAAAAGACAGAAGTGATTTTAAATGGTGAATAAGCCTAAACACTTTGGCAGGGGTGGGGATACATAATTAGGGGTATACAATCAGACACATTCTCAGACTCCTTCATGGAGATCTTTCTCTTGGATTTCCACCCTCATGTATAATGCAGTCCTATCATAATTATTGAAAGATAGCCTGATTCTTCCACATAGAAATTGGGAATTAGAATGAGTGTGGAACTATTCAAGACTAATATGGAGGAATCATCTTACTTGAGGAGGGGCAGGGAGGGAACAGGAGTATAGTTAGTTTTTGGTGGGGTGGGGAGAGTACCAAGGATTGAACTCAGGGGCACTCGACCACTGAGCCACATCCCCAGCCCTATTTTGTATTTTATTTAGAGACTGGATCTCACTGAGTTGCTTAGCACCTTGTTTTTGCTGAGTCTGGCTTTGAACTAATGATCCTCTTGCATCAGCCTCCCGATCTGCTGGGATTACAGGAGTGCACCACCGCGCCCAACAGGAGTGTAGTTACGATGGTGGCAGGTACTTTAGTTGGGTAAGATAAAAATTCAGTTTAGTTAAATTATGCCAGAAATTTCCTCATTGTCAGAGCTTGAGTCCTTGATGTTCCCAACTTATCTTTCTTTGTATTTCTGACAGGATTTCCTTTTTTGTGGTGGCAATGGAGCTAAAGACCTAGTTTACAGAGTGTGTGTTTAAAGAATATGACCTAATTTAAAGATGAAGAAGATCCTGGTACAAAGAAAGCAGCATAAAACTTCTGTTTCTTAGAGTGAGAATACATTATTTTGTTTCTGTTAAAGGCCGCCAGTGTTATGGGTATTCCTTCACATTTTCCTGCTTTAAGTATTTTTGAGGCATAAACAAATTTTTTTATTTTTAAAAACTGTATTTTGCAAGTTGATAAACTGTGATGTTGATTTGCTTTTAGCATGCAGTTCTATGAACTTTATCACATGTGGATTAAGTACTACTGCCATCGGAATGCAGAACCAATCTGTTACCCCCTAAATTTTGTTCCTGCTAGATGGACCTTCTCCCACTTAACTCTTTGGCACAATTGATGAATTTTCTGTCACAGTATCTTCTTCTTTTGAGATTTTCCTACAAATAGAATCACAAAGTGTGAAACTTTCTGAGGTTGGCTTCCTTTACCAAGAATAGCACCTTTGAAATTCATCCGTGTTGTTGCATACACCAATAATTCATTCCTCTTAATTGTGGAATAAAAATATACCATTATATAAATTTACCACAATTTATCTATTTACCTATTCAAAGACAATAATATTTTTAAATATTTGAATAGAGCCACTATAAAAATTCCTCTAAAATTTTTTTGTGAAAATGTTTCTTTTCTTTAAATAGTCAGGATTGTAATTACTGGATCATATTTTAAGTATGTACCTATCTTGCTAGGACAATGACAAACTTTTCTGGAGAAGCTGTACCATTTTTTAAAAACTGTATCATTGTTTTAAAACCAAAATGAGATACATACTCACTGGAATGGCTGACATTTAACATCCTGACAGTTTCAAGGGCGTGGAGTAACTGGAACTCTAGCCCACACTCAAGGAGAGAGAACACACCACAGCCTGAATACCAGGAAGGGGATTGCATTTGGAACCATTTGAGAAGTCTGCCTCCTATGGTAGTTTAAAGAACATGAGAGAAAAGAATAATTTTTATAGAGAATAATAAACTAATGTAGGTATTTGTTATTTTTATTGCTCTTCCTTATTCCTGATGTTTCAAATTTTCTTCTGCTATCATTTTTTCTTTTGACCAAAAAGTCTCCCCTATCAATTATTTCAGAGAAAGTCTGCTGACAATGTATTTCCTTAGTTTTCCTTCTTCTAATAACATATTTCACCTTCATTCCTAAAGGTTATTTTCACTGTACGGAGTAATTTGGATTAAGACTTATTTTTTTTCCTATCAGTTCTTAAAAATATTATTTAGTGTCCTTCTGAACTCCATGCTTTCTTCAGAAATAATGTCATTTTTTCCGGTTGCTTTCAAAATTTGTCTTAATTTTCAGCATTTTGTGATGATGTATCTGAGCATGGATTTTTGTTGTTATTGCTCTTATAGTTTCATCTTTGGGATTCACTGAGATTCTCAATTCTGGAGGTTTATGTATGTCCCCATATTTTGGAACATTTCAGCCATTATGTCATCATTTTTTTAAGCAGTGGACTCTTACTTTCCTCTCTGGGACTCCAGTGAAAATAACCTACTTGACCTTTAGCTATATTTCTATAAATCCTTCAAGTTCGGTTATTTATTTCCCCAAATTTTCTCTCCATTGTTCACTTCAAAAACTTTTCTATGGATTTATTTATAAATGTTGGCATACAAGGTCCCAGAACTACTATTTTCCTTTATTGTCTCCAATATGCTATTAAGACTTCAAGTAAGTTTTAAGTTTTGGTGGTTGATTTTTTGTAGTTCTAAAATTTCCATTTGTTTCCCTTTTTATTTTTCACCTTTTTTTGAAACACTTTAAAATTTTTCTTTCATTTCTAGAGTGATTTTTGTTATTCGTTGGAGCAGTTTTATAATATCTGCTGTAATGTCTTTATCAGAAAATTCCAATATCTGTCATTCCATGTTGGTGTCTACAGTTTGTCTTATCCCACACAAGATGAGATTTCCTAGTTCTTTATATGCCAAATAATTTTACATTATAGCGTGAATATTTTCAATGTAATACTATGTGCTTTTGGTTTTGTTTAAATCCTATGGAGAATGATGGCACTTTTGTTTGATCCAATTGAATTTAGGTTGCAAATTCTCTCTGGCCTTCTGTGCATTGTGCTCTCAATGTCAGTTTCGTTTTCAAAGGCTTTGCAGTACAATTCTGTACTGTCCAGTGTGTATACCACCCAATGGCCAGTAAGAGACCTTTCTCTAGGCTTAGTTCTCATAGTCTTTTTCATGCTCTTTTGGACCCCAGCTATTCATATGCAACCTGAGGGGGAGCCTGGGAGTTTATAAGTGTGGTGTTACTTTCCCAAGCTGCTTCTTGATCCCCAGCACTTTCAGGTTTTCTGATATTCCTATTCCTATATCTTTTGGCTAAAAATCTTCAGCTTTATAGAAACTTTAACCTGATTTGCTGCCACTGTTCATGAATGTGCCTGCATTTGGAATCCAATGATTTGGGAGAAGAGATAGAGAAAACAGCAGGAGTTTATTGCCATCCTAAATGGGATTGAGTTTCCTAAGTCACTGAGAATTAAAACACTTTTTTTTTTTTTTAGCATGATTAGTTTCTAAATGTTTTGGAATGAGTTTGAAAGGGAAAGTGATTTTGCTAAGCAATTTTACCTTATTTGAATTGAAAGACTATACGTTCTGGTACCAAGTGTAGGAAATAAATGGTGGGTCCAGTTGTCTTGAGTAAGTACCATGTACAGAGGTAATTCTTTGCAGGATAAGTTATCTTAAACCAAACATTAGATGAAGGATCAGAATACAGGAGGGCAAAGATAAGAGAACAAGAAAGAAATAGTTAATGTATCTAAAAGGTACTAGCACTGGGGTGGTGACATGATGTTGGAGGTAAAACACTACCCAGTCCTAAACAAAGTTAGGTTCACATAATTTTGAGTTCTCTTAAGTCTTTAAGAGACATAAATTCCAAGTCCTAAAATGGCTTCACTTTTTTAGGCCTTATGTTTATTAAAAAAAAAAAAAAAAAAAAAAGAACTGCTATGGGTTAACAATTCAAAGATGACATTTTGATGTTTCTGGTTTCTGAGAGGTCTGTGGAACTTAAACTAAATGAAAACAAAGACTTTCAACCATACTCTTACCACCTTTCCAACACAAGGACACAAAAGAATCCTATTCATAATACCCTTTAAAGATCTAATTTTACGTGAATAAAACATGTAATAAGTATTGTCCATTTTAATTCTGAACTGGATATTTAAAGCCATGTGATTGGTTATCAGAATAAAAGCAAAACGATTTTAAAAAATAAACGAAACCTCCTAAATGGTGCATAAAGATGATGTCACTGAAATCTGAAAACTCTCTTTAACAGTTTATGTTTATACAATGATGTCCTACTGATGTCTGATGTAACAAAAAAGCAAAAACTGCTAGAGAAAGTTAGCTACTTGAACCTGGACTCTTGAATGCATTTAAGTCCCACAATTTGGCAGAATATTACATCATCTAAATGGGGGAGATAAACTTGAGGTGTAAGGGATATGAAATGCAGTTTGCGTTCTCGACTTCCCAGACAGTAGATTTCAAAAGGTGATAAGTTAAAGCTTCTGAGGAAAAAGGTAAACTAACTTTGGAGCTGCCAGTGACATATCCTGGCTGGACTGAAACCAAGACATTTTCATTAGTTGAAAAAACATGGACTATTTTGTTTTATTTAAAAATTTTTCCTAGGGCCAGGGATGTAGCTCAGTAGTAGACATATGCTTAGCATGCATGAGGGTCTGGATTCAATACCCAGTACTCAAACAAACAAACAAACAAACACATATGTATATGATTTCTACACTATGATTATATAAAAAGTCTTTCTTATTGAAGATCTTGAACTTGGGTACAAACTAAAAATGGCTCATTTTTTCAGCAAGGAGAAAAAATAACCTTGAACATAAATAACATGAAAATAAATAACATTTATCTAAAGAATGAAGAACTACAAAGCATTACATCTTAAAATAATTCCCTTACTTTCTTCATTATGAATATGCATGAGAGGCAAAGTACTCCATGCATCTTTGAGGACAAAAGGGATTTGTTCTGTGGAAAGTATTGAAGCTCTTTAACCAGTCTAGTTTTGGGTATATAATTGGTTAAGGGAAAAAAGACACTGTTCTGTTACTACTAATGTAAGAATTTATGATATTCACTTCTTGGTCTATGCCTAATTTGCTGAATTTTGCTATAACAATATCTTTTGGGCAGTGTGGTATGGTTGCTAACATCTGGGTTTCCACTGTCACACTCTCTAGATACCAATCCTGGCCTCACTATTCATCTTAGCCCCATTGTTTGTTCTTTTCTAAACTGTATTTACCCAATCACAAAATTGGGTTAGTAGTGTTTATCTCATAGGGGTGTTGTGAGCATTAAATTATCTTATATGAAATGCTTAGCTCAATTATCTGGCACTTAGTTAACACCAATAAATGTTAATTATTATTACACAAAAATTCCATAGAAAAAATCATGTTATTCAGTGAAAGCTCTTTTCCTGAAAAACATTATGCTCTAAAAGAATTCTACCTTAGACATAATTTAATCCAGCAAGTTTGGGATTACTGGCTTCCAGTGTTTTAAAATCTGGTAGGTAACCAATATAATTTAAGTACAATTTTAGAAATTGTTTAAATTATATTTATAAAATTAAGTTCTGTTCAAACGTTTACAGAAACTGGGAGATTTGCCCATGGACTCTTGAGTTTCTTAAGAACTCAGTTTGAAAATCTTGAGTTAAGCCGAATCTTAACTTCTTTTCCCTGTACATAGTAAGAAAGTCATGTAGAATATTTAGTACCAATCTATTTGGCTCCTCATCAGGATATTTATCTTACTCTCCTAAGACTACGTCTCAGATGGAAGACTTGAAAATCTCTTTGAATTGACTTTCTATTTTTTCCACTGGTCATCAGCATTTCAGCTATTTATCACCATTCTTTTTTGTACACCAGGATGGTGGAGCAGAAAGCAATGTTTAAATGAGTTCCATATTTAAGTGTGAAAGCCATTAATAAAGGAGTGCACAATGGTTTCCTCTGATAAACTCTCCTGAGGAGAGTTAAGGATGAGTTGGTACCCCTGCTGTATATTCTCCATAAGGCTTGAGATAACTGTGTTCAACATATACTTTCTGAATGATTGAATCCTATTCAGATTTGCCTGCACTTTCCTTTATGTTTCCTCTCAGAATAACAGGCTCCTCTTCCATTTGTCTGTTAAGGCTCAGCTCTTCTCTGGGAAAGTTTGCCACAATGTTGTAGTAGTATCCGTGGCATCCTCTGTGCAGGTATGGTATGGTATGGTATGGTATGGTATGCTTTGAGATAGTTACATAGAAGTTCTTGCACTATTTTTATTCCATCCGGTGTTGCCAAGCTTCCATAAGCATGGGCTTAAGGCCCTACAGGAGTTTGGGGTTTGTGTATCTGACACTGTTACCAGGGTGCTATTTTGTTCTTGGAATGAGAAGCAGAAATTCTACTTACTTTATTATCTCTGAAACAGAGGACTTAGTCTGATTTAAAAAAGTAATTTTTTTCTATGTCAACTAAATGGCCATGAGAGGTTCTTTGGACTCTTTTTTCTGTAATTAATATTGTGTGCCTCTTCCCTTAGTGTTCTTTTGTGGGAATTACAACTGTGTTTCAACTTTCTGGAGTTCAGTACAAGTTGGAAGAGTTTACATCTCAGCAATCTATGACTTAGTGAATGTAATAACAGAATGAGAACTGCTTCCTCAAAAGTGGGGTTAGAAAAGAGGAAAATGAGGTCATGAAGACCACCTTGGCAAAGCAAGAAAAGTTCACCCAAGCAGAGATTTTTAGCAATGAGGACAAAGTGTCCCAAGATTTCAGGGAAGGGCCCCTCCCATGGTTTTGCTCCTATACAAGCCACACTGCTCCTACGTGAGTGTATCAGGAGCATAACACAGAGATGCTATTTGGACTGCATCCAGCAGGTTGTTCCTATGGTCCTTTACACAAATTATCATTTTCCAGCTAATTCCCTCATTTACAGATCCTACAAATGAACAGTGTTCCTGCGTGGATAACTAAAAAGTAGGCAGAAGATAGCAGCAAAGTGACTGTAATGATAGAGTTTTGACATTCCAGCAAACACATGAAGTACTAGATTCCAAAGAGGATGCAGACTAAACTGTTGTGATAACGTGTTTCCAAACCCATGTACAGACATATCCTGAACTTTTCTTTTGTAATAAAATCTTAAGCTTACTTGGTCTCTGCAGATGGAAGGCAAATTCTTTAGTTTGCTTTGAATATGAAATTGTAATTGAGTTTGCCTCTGGCTATCACAAGGGTCAAGGTCTTTTGTAGAATTTTCTTCCCAAATACTGGAAGCATTCTTTCTATCCCTCTAAAGTAACTTCATTTATTTACCTTTGAGATTAAAAATGCCTAGGATATTGTTGTTACCAATATCAACCTATGTGCTAATCACTTTGATCTCTGTCTAGAGAATAAATGGTAGCAAAAATAAAACAAAACAACTCCCCCGCAACTCCCCCAAACAAACCATTCTGAGTCAAAGTCCTGCACTTTTTCTTTGTGCCACCAAACTCACTAGGGTTAAAAATCCTGAGGCTATTTGAAGTCTGATACTTCTTAGAAGTAATGAAGTACATTGCTGGGCGGCAGCCAGCTGCATGCATGCAGAGTAGATCTCCCTATAAACTGATTCTATCATCTCTGTGAAACCCACTTGCATTTATTAGAAACTTGTAGGGGAGTGCCTACAAACATACACCCCCATACGATCTTACCAGGACCACTAGAATAGGTGGATGTCACATGTTACTTCTTAATAACCAAAGGGAGGAGAAAAGGGAAGAATTAAACTGTTGCCTGTTTGCTTAGACCCTGGGAGGATTTTCAGACTTCAGTAGGTGGGGAGACATACACCACTTCACTTCTTTCCCCCATTTTTCTTTGCTAGAAATATTGCCTGAAGTCATATTGCAAGTATGTCCATCTTCTTTCTCTCTCTTAGACACACACACACACACACACACACACACAAATTAACAATAAAAACTCAGTTCTATAACCACAATCATAAAAGACCCCATTCCTAATATGCTTCATATAAGACATATGAAGTAAAACTCTCTTCATCCAACCACACAAACTAGAGATTTGAGGCTATAAAGTGAAGATATGTTGATCAGAAATTCCTTCTTACATCTATCCCACTTCGGATATACTGTTTATATATTCAGTTTGATTGTGATTTCTTTTGTTTGTTAGTTGAGGAAATAAGAGCCACAGTTCTCTGAAATGGTGACTTCATGCCTGAGTGCTGAGGCTGGAAAGGAAGGCACTGGAATTGTGTCTTGATTTGCAGACTTTACAAAGAACTAACTCCTGGGAAGCAGGGCATCAGCCTCACTGAAGGTCTTCACCGAGTCTGGGGGAGGGTTGGATGGGTAGAGGGGACATGGAGGTGAAGTGTACCTCTGTCTTTGCTCCTCGCCATCTACTTGTCTATCACCCTGGATTTTTCCTCTACTGTTCTCCTCTCCACTCCATCTAGAGGGTAGTGCTTTTAATTACTCTTCAGATTCATAAAATCTCAGTTATAATGGCTTCACATTCACAGTATTACCAAATAGCATCTCTTCCTCTCTATGAATGCTATCCCTATTTTCCTCACAGAGAAATTTCCAGTAGGTTTTTTTTTTATTTACTTATTGATTCATTGAACACAAATGGAGTAACAGCTATTGTTTCACTGGTTGTACACAAAGTAGAGTCAAAAGTCAAGAACCACATGATTATTTCAAAGATGCAGAGAAAGCATTTGATAAAATGCAGCACCCATTCATGCTCAAAACACTAGAAAAAATAGGGATACTGCTCCAGTGGGTTTTAAGAGAGCAATAGTCTGTTGGCTGAACTGATTCACACTTTAATAATTGATGGACTTTTATTATTCCCAGAATGTTTGCATTTTAAGAGAGTCTTATTACCCCAAGGAATCAACAGTTGGAAATGTTTCAGAATTCTTGAACCAGTCAGTTGTGGAAGACTGGAGGTAGGGGTGGGGTAAAGCAGTGGGTGGCTATTTAATTTGGTCTTAGAAAAGGCAAGGTTTGTGTTAGTGCACAAGTCACCTCATGAAGGCTTATGCTGGGAATCCACAAAGCATGGAAAGTACCAGTTGACAGTTGGAAAAGAGGATTTCCTCTGGAAAAGGAATACCCCAAACAGCTTAAATCTAGAACATCTTTAGACATTGTCTAGGCCGCCTTTCTCATTATATTGGTGAGAAAATGTCAATGAAGGCTTGCTACTGCCTGAGGAACATTTACATCATTTATTGTCCACCAAAAAAGGAAGAATCAAGGATGGTTGACATGAAATCTGTGCTGCAATTTACTGTTGCTGGAGAATTCATTTTATTTTTGTGTCTACTGTTTCGTTGAATCTCTTGAACATCTTACAGGTTGAAGAGCACAGCAGGTAGAATGAGAAAGGGGGTGGGTGAAGATGTCAACCCTGACTTCTTACTCTGTGATCATGGGCACAGCATTCCGTCTCTGAGCTTTGGTTCCTCATCTGTTATGATGAATGAGAATGACAATACATACTGCATAGTTTTACTGTAGTTGTGGAGAGTCACTGAAATCATGCAGAGCTTAGGAAATGACTAAGTTGGGAGGTTCTCTCAAATGTTAGTTCTTTCTTCCTAAGTCCTTTATCTACTCCTTTTAGATGTATAGGGCACTTGACACTTGAGATGGAGAGCACCAACTGGACCAAGATGGACTTTATATAACCTTGACTTTTCCATTTGTCTGTTAGTATAAATAAGCAGGTGAAGGTAAGGGGAGCAGAGCCTTGGAGGCTTTAAGTCAAGGCCTTGGTTTTAGAACTGGAACTTGAGATAAATGCTAGTGAATGGAAGATTTGTTTTGCTTTGTGCCACCTCAGCAGAGATTCAGATTCTCATCCTTGCAGCACTCCCAGTTAGAATACCATACAAGTTAAGAGAGGAAACATTTTATGGCTTTGTTCAATCTTGTTCATTTAAAGGTGATAATTGCATCTTTCAGAAAGATCAGACAAGAACTTATGAATGTCCCTCCCTTGGGAGATTGCCACTCCTGCTGACTTGAAAAGTTTTAATTTCTTAGGACTGTACCATCAAGTTGCTCAGCTATTGTTTATCTCTGCATCTAGTCTCTTCATGATGCTTAAACTAACCCAGATGCTTCCTATGACTCTCTAGCTGTTTTCATCCACTCATCTATTCTTTTCCTTTGCACATATGTGATTTGTGTTTTCCAGAACCACACTGGAACCATAGTTGTATAAATATTTTTTCCTAATATGAGCCTAAAATTGACTGTAAGGAAATAATTCAATGAACTAGATTTTCTTTTGGGGAGTGGAGAGGATTAAGGGAAGCTTCTGTAGGGAGAGACAATGTCTTCCTGCGAAAATGTCAGTCACACTAGCACAGTTTCCCCTAAACAAGGCTACCGACAACTGAAATTAGAAAATCCCCGTAATTTCAAGTCATCACAAAAGAGCAAACTTGAATTACTGCCTAAAATATAGCACTACACATACCATTTGCCCACTTGTAAGGCCCCTGAAAGAGTCTCAGATATTTTCCCCAGGTAGAAAAAAATCTGCATATGTTCAGGTTGGTAAGATGGCTTAGGTGGCAGGGGATAGGGGGACAACTGGGTAATGGAAGGATGGATGTTGTGGGGTATCAGGTACTTCTTACTCCCATTCTCTGGAATGGTTAAGGCTATTGTTTTTTCTCTCTGTGGATTGTATATTTATATTATCTGCCAATTTTACTATTGTGTTTTCCATCTTTTCTTTCTTATTTTTAGGAGGTCCTTGTACAAGCTATATATTCTTTGCCAGATGCAAATATCTTCTCTGGAATCTGTCATCAGATATAATCAAATCCATCAAACTTTCCCTTTATGGGTTTGTGCATTTTCATCTTACATAAGATGTTTCATGATGTTGCAAAGATAGTGTTTTTTATTTCTAAGAATTTTTACTTCTGTATTTAATATTTAATATTACATCAGAGATCATACAAGGCAATAAAGATGATAAAATAAATTTGAGTATTGGAAATGAAAATTGATATAAATATGTAGAATATATGTAAGAATCAGCAAGACATTGTTGGAACTACAAACAATTTAATAACATGGTTAGACATAAAATCAACCAGTAGCAAAAATGAATTTAATATTAGGACACAAATCTAATTCAGCATATTAACAGAAAAAGAAAAACAACCAATCATATGCTCATCTTGACCAATGTAGAAAAGTCATTAATAAATTCAACATCCAATAATAAATATATTTATAATAAAGTGCCACAAAATCCATTTGAAATGGATTGTATTAGTGGCATATTATACCTGAAAATACAATTGTGTTTCTCTTTAGCAGTTGTTATTAAAAAGAATATATAATACCATATGTAATGACAATAAACTAACAAAAGTGAATTAGTTTTATTACAGAGAAATACTTTAACATGCTATTAGACAACACAAAGAAGATCTGAATGAATGGGAGTATTATATAATATGGGTTTTAGTCAGCTTTTTCACTGCTGTGACTAAAAAACCCTATCAGAACAATTTTAGGGGAGGAAAAGTTTATTTAGGGGTTCACGGTTTCAGAGGTCTCAATTCATAGACAGCAGGCTCCATTCCTTGGGGCTCGAGGTGACGCAGGACATCATGGTAGAAGAGTGTGGCAAAGGGAAACAGCTCACATGATGATCAGAAAGCAGAGAGACAGAGTCCACTCTCAAGATACAAAATATATACCCCATAGCCACGCCACCAATGAACCACTCTCTCCAGCCATAACCTACTACTTCATTTACCACTCAATTAATCTCTATCAGGGGATTAATTCACTGATTTGGTTAAGGCTGTAACCCAGTCATTTCTTCCCCAAGCTTTCTTGCATTGTCTCACATGTGAACTTTTGGGGGACACCAACATCTAAACCATGACAACATGAATGGAAAGACAACATGGTAACTTGGAAAGACAACATGGTAAAGGTAATATTTCTTCTTCATCTAATCTATAAATTTAATGCAATCAAACAAATATCCATGAATATCTACAGCAATTTGCAGAAGGGGAGAAAAGACAGAAGATCAACCCTTAATTTTCAAAAGTGAATAACAAATATGTAATTAATTACTCTAGCACTGTCACAAGAATGGACAAATGGACTACTGGAATGCAATAGTTCCAAAACCATACAAGGTTCCTAGGTACATACAGGAAATTGTTAAGGATAGATGAGCAAGTTAAATAATTTATGCCATAGAAGATGCTTTAAAAATAATGTTGACATATAATAATAACAAGAACAAAAAATGACAGCCAATACTGAATACTAACTATGTCCCAGCACTGCTCCATTTGAAACATGTATTTACTTGGTCTCATCACAAACATATGAATATTTTTAGCATCATTTTACTTGACCTATCTGAAGCATAGACAGAGAGATTGAATAACTAGGAGATCCCAAGCAGGAATTCCATCCCAGGCAGTTTGACTTCAGTGTCCATAAGCTTAGCCATTACTATTCTCTCTCTTTGGGTCAGGGTATTGAACCCAAGGCTTTGCATGTGCTAGACAAGTGCTCTGCCATTGAGCTACATCCCCAGCCCACTACTGCTATTCTCAATGACTATCTCAGGGTTATATTGGGTCACTGTAATCAGAAAAATATAAAAATTAGGTCCTTATTCTAAACTACATACACACAAATGGAATGAATTGCACTCCTGTTTTAAAGTCTATGATTTAATATAATATTTCTTGTCACTGGTATATGATGGAGGAGTGACTAACTCACCTCACAATACAAATCTAAAAACTCCAATTACCTGTTGACACCTGGATGCTAATTTTTAAGTTTTTATATTTTCTCTGTTCAATATCTAAAGAAGAAAAAAATTACTTTTCAAACTGTTGTTAACTATTGCAGGAAGAAAATAAAGACGTGATGGACCATTTCTAATCTCTATGTAGGAGCATTGTATACTTTTGGGAAAAGATAAGAAAGACTGTTTAAAAGGGGAATTTTTGACACATATTGAACTGAACACCCATGGAAGTTCTTGGGGTATGTTAGCTAAATATCGAGATGCTTCCTGAATACTACTTTGGGAAGGAAGCAAGAAGTATACCATCTATAATGATGTGGACTCAAAATAAGGGCATGCACCTAGAAGTGCATAAATTCACTTCTACATCTCAATTTAACCAAAAGATCATGCACCTTGCTCTATTCACAATTAACAACACTCAATCTCCAGTTATACTTTAATATAAAGAATAGAAAGAGAAAAAAAAAAAAACACAAACTAACAACCAGCCTCAAGTAGAAATAGCTGGGTTGGGCACTCAGGGTCTACTCATGGATATCCACTGCAAAAGCCAAAACAGAGAAAATTAACACAAAGGGTACAGATAAAACACCTACAAGGGGTTCTCAATTTAGACCACTCTAGGACACTTTGGCAAGTAAAGGAAATGCCCTAAAAGGAGAGGAAGAGACATCCATTCGAACAGATGCATAAAACTCAACACAGAAATACAAGAAGTATGAAAAAGCAAGGTAACATGACACCTTCTAAACTTCATAATTTATCAGCAACTGACCTCAAAGATACTGAAGTATATGAGTACCAGATAAAGAATTCAAAATAATTATTATAAAAAAGATCAATGAATTCCAAGAAAACACAGAAAAACAACTGAATGAGTTAAGGAAGTCAGCATAGGTTATGAATGAGAAATTTAATAAGAATATGTAGATATTGAAAAAGAACCAGGAGTTGCTGGCTCCGGCGGGGAGTTTGGACCCTTCGGTGCCATTTTGCAGCTTCCCTGGCAGAGAGCGACCATCTGCAGCTGCCTGAGTCCTCAGAGCTGAGCTCTGGTCTTCCGCACCATTCGCACCACTGTGCGGCTTCTCCTGGGAAGGTCTGGAGTCGCTGGCTCCGGCAGAGAGTTTGGACCCTTTGGCACCATTTTGCAGATTCCCTGGCAGAGAGCGATCATCTGGGGCTGCCTGAGTCCTCGGAGCTGAGCTCCAGTCTTCCGAGCCACTGTGCTGCGTCTCCTGGGGCGGTCTGGCCTGGAGCGACTGGAGTCGTTGACTCCAGCAGGGAGTTTGGACCCTTCAGCACTATTTTGCAGCTTCCCTGGCAGAGGGCAACCATCTGGGGCTGCCTGAGTCCTCAGAGCTGAGCTCTGGTCTTCCGGTCTTCCCCATCACTGTGAGGCGTCTCCTGGGGAGGTCTGGCCTGGAGTGGAGGGAGTTGCCAGCTCCAGCAGGGAGTTTGGGCCCTTCAGTGCTATTTTACACCTTCCCTGGCAGAGCATGACCACCTGCCACCAACTGAGCCCCCAGCGAGGAGCTCAGGCCTGCCTGGGCTCTCAAGCCCAGTGTCTCCATCACTGAGCACAGTTTTGTGCCCCCACCCCAACTTGGTCTAGTGCCCAGGTCCACACCCTGGCCCGGGGTCTAGCACCTTGCTGTATCTGATTGTCTTTCAACACCAGGCTGCCTCTGCCCAGAAGCATTGATCATTCCCAACCTGGAGGTAGTGGAACAGCTTGATCAAACACCTCTCAAACATCAGGTGAGTTACTGGAAATCTGCAGGGACACTTTAAGTCTTTCCAGGGAAATCACAGTCCCTCTGATTTGCACTACTAGAGGGGAAAATACACGAGCATCATGAGAAAACATGGGAAGAAAGTGTCCCAAACAAACCTAGATAATATATCAAGAGAACCCAAAGACAGCATGGTAGAAAAATGACAGAAAGGGGGTTCAGAATGTTCACAATTAAAATGATCTGAGAAGAGAATGATGTGACGAGAGAGCAGATTCAGGCTATGAATAATCAGCTAATAGAGCAATTGCAGGAAGCAAAAAATAATTTCAATAAAGAGATAGAAGTTCTGAGAAAAAAACAAACAGAAATCCTTGAAGGAAAAAAGGAAATTAAGGAAACAATAACCAAGGTAAAAACTCAATAGAAAGCATAATTAACAGAATAGATCACTTGGAAGACAGAACCTCAGACAATGAAGACAAAATATTTAATCATGAAAACAAAGTCGAACAAACAGAGAAGATGGTTAGGAATCATGAACGAAACCTCCAAGAAATATGGGACATCATGAAAAGACCAAATTTAAGAGTTATTGGGATTGAGGAAGACACAGAGATAGAAACCAAGGGTATGAATAATCTGTTCAATGAAAAAATATCAGAAAATTTCCCAAATATGATGAATGAGATGGAAAATCAATTACAAGAGGCTTACAGGACACCAAAGGCACAGAATTACAATAGATCCACACCAAGGCACATTATAATGAAAATACCTAACATACAAAACAAAGATAGAATTTTAAAGGCTGCGAGAGAAAAGCAGCAGATTACCTACAGGGGGAAACCAATACGGATATCAGCAGATTTCTCAGCCCAGACCCTAAAAGCAAGAAGGGCCTGGAACAACATATTTCAAGCTCTGAAAGAAAATGGATGCCAACCAAGAATCTTATACCCAGCAAAACTTACCTTCAGATTTGATGACGAAATAAAATCCTTCCATGATAAACAAAAGCTTAAAGAATTCACAAAGAGAAAGCCTGCCCTACAGAACATTCTCAAGAAAATATTTGAAGAGGAAGAAATGAAAAACAACAATCTTAGTCAACATGGGGAGGAATTACCCTAAAGAAAGAGTCAATCAAAGGAAAAACAAAGTTAAGCTAAAAACCCTAAAAAAGCTAAAATGGCAGGAAATACAAGTCATATCTCAATAATAACCCTGAATGTAAATGGCCTAAACTCATCAATCAAAAGACATAGACTGGCAGATTGGATTAAAAAGAAAGACCCAACAATATGCTGCCTTCAAGAGACTCATCTCATAGAAAACCATGCCCAGAGACTAAAGGTGAAAGGTTGGGAAAAACATACCATGCACATGGACTGAGTAAAAAAGCAGGAGTTTCCATCCTCATTTCAGATAAAGCAGACTTCAAGCCAAAGTTAGTCAGAAGGGATAAAGAAGGACATTTCCTACTGCATAAAGGAAGCATAAATCAGCAAGATATAACAATCATAAATATTTATGCACCAAACAATGGTGCATCCATGTATGTCAATCAGATCCTTCTGAATTTCAGAAATCAAATACACCAAAACACAATAATACTGGGGGACTTTAATACTCCTCTCTCACCATTGGACAGATCTTTCAAGCAAAAATTGAACAAAGAAACCATAGGATTCAATGACACAATCGCTAATTTGGACTTAACAGACATATATAGACTATTCCATCCATCAAAAAGCGAATACACTTTCTTCTCAGCGGCTCATGGTTACTTCTCTAAAACAGACCATATGTTATGCCACAAAACTACTCTTAACAAATACAAAACCATAGAGATACTACCTTGTATACTATCAGATCATAATGGAATGAAATTAGATATCAATGATAAAGTTAAAAACAGAAACTATTCCAAGACCTGGAGATTAAATAATATGCTATTGAATGATGCATGGATAAGAGAAGACATTAGGGGGGGAATTAAAAGATTCTTAGAGGTCAACAAGAACAAAGAAACAACATATAAAAATCTCTGGGACACTATGAAAGCAGTGCTAAGAGGAAAATTCATTGCAGGGAGTGCATTTAATAGAATGAAAAGTCAACAACTCAATCATCTCACATTACAGCTCAAAGGCCTAGAAAAAGAGGAACAGATCATCACCAAAAGTGCAGAAGACAGCAAATAATCAAAATCAGAGCTGAAATCAATGAAATTGAAACAAAAGAAACAATTAAAAAAATTGACAAAACAAAAAGTTGGTTCTTTGAAAAAAATAAATAAAATTGATAAACCCTTAGCCACACTAATGAAGAGAAGGAGAGAAAAACTCCAAATTATTAAAATTCGTGATGGAAATGGAAATATTACAACAGACACAATTGAAATACAAAACATAATAAGAAGCTACTTTGAAAATTTATACTCCAACAAAATAGAAAATCTGGAGGACATCAACAGGTTCCTAGAGGCATATGAGCCACCCAAACTGAATCTGGAGGACATACACAACTTAAATAGATCAATTTCAAGCAATGTAATAGAGGAAGTCATCAAAAGCCTACCAACAAAGAAACGTCCGGGACCAGAAGGATTCACAGCCGAGTTCTACAAGACCTTCAAAGAAGAGCTCATTCCAATACTTCTCAAAGTATTTCATGAAATAGAGGAGGAGGGAACCCTTCCAAACTCATTCTTAGCTAACATCACCCTGATACCAAAACCAGAGAAGGACACATCGAGGAAAGAAAATTTCAGACCCATATCTCCAATGAACATAGATGGAAAAATTATTAACAAAATTTTAGCAAATCGCATACAAATGCATTTTAAAAACATAGTGCACCATGATCAAGTGGGTTTCATCCTGGGGATGCAAGGTTGGTTCAACATCCGGAAATCAATATATGTAATTCACCACATCAACAGACTTAAAGTCAAGAACCACATGATTATTTCAATAGATGCAGAAAAAGCATTTGATAAAATACAGCACCCCTTCATGTTCAAAACACTAGGAAAAAATAGGGATAGTGGGGACATTCCTTAAAATTGGAAAGGCTATTTATGCTAAGCCCACAGCTCACATCATTCTAAATGGAGAAAAATTGAAAGCATTCCCCCTGAGAACTGGAACAAGGTAGGGATGCCCTCTTTTGCCACTACTATTCAACATTGTTCTTGAAACTCTACCCAGAGCAATTAGACAGACCAAAGAAATTAGAGGAATACAAATAGGAAAAGAAGAGCTCAAACTATGCCTATTTGCTGATGACATGATTCTCTATTTAGAAGATCCTAAGAATTCCACCAGAAAACTTCTGGAACTCATAAATGAATTCAGTAAAGTAGCAGGATATAAAATTAATGCTCATAAATCGAATGCATTTTTATTCATAAGTGATGCATCCTCTGAGAGAGAAATTAGGAAAACTACCCCATTCACAATAACCTCAAAAAAAAAAAATACTTGGGAATCAATCTAACAAAGAAGTGAAAGACCTCTACAATGAGAACTACAGATCACTAAAGAAAGAAGTTAAAGAGAATCTGAGAAGATGGAAAGATCTCCCATGTTCTTGGATAGGCAGAATTAATATTGTCAAAATGGCCATACTTCCAAAAGTACTATACAAATTCAATGCAATTCCAATTAAAATCCCAATGATAGACCTCATAGAAATAGAGCAAGCAATCATGAAATTCATTTGGAGGAATAAGAGACCCAGAATAGCTCGAGCAATCCTTAGCAAGAGGAGCGAAGCAGGGGGTTTCACAATACCAGACCTTCAACTATACTACAGAGCAATAGTAATGAAAAGAGCATGGTATTGGCACCAAAATAGACAGGTAGATCAATGGTACAGAATAAAGGGCACAGAGACAAACCCACATAAATACAGGTATCTCATACTTGACAAAGGAGCCAAAAACATACAATGGAGAAAAGACAGCCTCTTCAACAAATGGTGCTGGGAAATTGGAAATCCATATGCAGCAAAATGAAACTAAATCCATATCTCTCACCCTGTACAAAACTCAATTCGAAGTGGATCAAGGACCTAGAAATTAGACTGGAGACTCTGCACCTAATAGAAGAGAAAATAGGTCCAAATCTTCATCATGTTGGCCTAGGACCAGATTTCCTTAACATGACTCCCAAAGC
>JAJEJO010003235.1:0-98868 GCA_020662805.1 Glaucomys volans
AAAAAAAAAAAAAGAAATATAAAGAACCAGAATCAAGGAAAAAAAAATAATCCAATACATACACAGGAAAAAGAAATGAAAAATCATTTCCCAGGCATATGACTAGCAAACATGTGAAGAGAGGCTCAACTTTGTAACTACTGAAAGAAAGAAAAAAACTCAATAGCCAAACATTGTGCACATGCCTATAATCCCAGTGGCTCTGGAGGCTGAGGTAGGATCGTGAGTTCAAAGCCAGCCTCAGCAAGGGCAAGGCGCTAAGCAACTAATGAGACCCTGTCTCTAAATAAAAAAATAAAAAGGGGTGAGGATGTGGCTTAGTGGTTGAGCACCCCTGGGTTCAATCCCCAGTACCATAAACAAATACATTTTAAAATATAAAAGCAAGAAAGGGATAAATGCAGAATCCCAATATGCTGGTTTTCACAAGGGAAAGGCAAAAGATAGGATGGGGGAATATCTAGGGAGTTAGGATATTGTTAGTTGTTTTTTTAATTCTTTTTGTAGTTGTAGATGGACAGAATGCCTTATTTTATTTGTTTATTTTTATGTGGTGCTAAGGATCGAACCCAGTGCCTCACACATGCTAGGCAAGCCCTCTGCCACTGAGCTACAGCCCCAGCTTTATTGTTAGTTTTTATAGGTCTTAAGTTGAGTGTTCTATAAAAATATCTTTCTTACTATTAAAAGTAACTTAGTTTAAAAATAAAAAAGAAAGAAAGAATTAATTAATTAATTTTGTGCGGGGCACACTGGTACAGACCTATAATCCCAGGGACTAGGAAGATTAAGGCAGGAGGATTGCAACTTTGAGGACAACCTCAGAAATTTAGCTAGACCCTGTCTCAAATAAAAAATAAAAATGGCTGGGGATGTAGTTCTGTGGTGGAGCACCCCTGAGCTCTATCCCAATACTCCCCTCAAATAAGTAACTTAGTAAAGAAATATGATTATAACCCATTATGAGCCAAATAACAGCATCAAAACATCCTCAGCCAGACTTGTGAAAAAAGATGGTGGAGTGTAAACCTACCATGACACCCTTCACTTTTTATTTAGTGAAGTGAACAAAATAATTTAAAAATT
Source organism: Glaucomys volans (assembly GCA_020662805.1). NCBI lineage: Eukaryota > Metazoa > Chordata > Mammalia > Rodentia > Sciuridae > Glaucomys > Glaucomys volans. Next base: position 1,087 of record JAJEJO010003235.1, read on the forward strand.
ATGAAGGAAGCTGGGCGTGGTGGCGCACGCCTGTAATCCTAGCACTTGGGAGGCTGAGGAAGGAGAATCGTGAGTTCAAAGCCAGCCTCAGCAACTTAGCGAGGCCCTAAGCAACCCAGTGAGACCCTGTCTCTGAATAAAATACAAAATAGGGCTGGGGATGTGCCTCAGTGGTGAGTGTCCCTGGGTTCAATTCCCAGTACCCTAAAAAGAAAAAAAAATTATGAAGGAAAAGAATACTGTTATTACCAACAACAGTTTTCCAAGGAAGGAAACAGACTGAACTGTTAGTCAGCTTATCATTGCCATGATTACAAAACCTGACAAGAACAACTCAGAGGGAAAAGTTGGGGGCTCAGTTTCAGAGGTTCAGTTCATGGTCAGTCCAACTCTGTTGCTGGTGGGCCTGAGGTGAGGCAAAACATCATGATGGAGGAAAGTGGTTCAGCTCATGAGTAGGGGGAGAGAGGGAGAGGGAGAAGCCAAGGACAATATAGTCCAAGGCCATGCTCCCAGTTACCTACCTGCTTCAGCAGCCATGCCCCACTTGCCTACAGTTACCACCCAAGAGTCCATTTGAATGATGACTCCTTCAGATGGACTAAACCACTGGTGAGGATACAGCTCTCACCATCTAACCATTGCCTAAAAGCCCCGCCTCTGAGCCTTGCTGCACTGGGGATCACACTTTCAGAACATCAGCTTTTTGGGGGGAGTGGAGTGACATTTCTAGATACAAACCATAGCAACAACTTAATACCATTAACTCCAGAAAATGATAGTCAAGGGTAGAAGAGGAAGAGAGAAGAAAATGAACCCCAGTTGCAGGGTGGCAGACCTCCTAATGCTGTCTACAAAATTAAGAGTTTCCAAATCAAAAGTGGGTGGAGCCAAGTTTGTGTCCCTATCTTTTCCTTCTGACTAGAAGGTGATAGAAATGGCATCTGGTAGAGACCAGGAAAGGAGAAATGTGAACTGAGACAGAAGAGACGTTTCCCCTGCTCCAAACAGTATTGGGAGGATAAGCCAAAGGCGACAGTATGGTTCCTCATTAAGATGGGTGCAGCCGGGCGTGGTGGCGCACGCCTGTAATCCAAGCGACTTGGGAGGCTGAGTCAGGAGGATCGTGAGTTCAAAGCCAGCCTCAGCAACTTAGCCAGGCCCTAAGCAACTCAGTGAGACCCTGTCTCTAAATAAAATACAAAATAGGGCTGGGGATGTGGCTCAGTGGCCGAGTGTCCCTGAGTTCAATCCCCAGTTCCAAAAAAAAGAAAAAAAAATAAAAAAATAAATAAATAAAAAGATGGGTGCACACTGCACTGGGGCAAAGCAAACAGAATAACTTCAGCCTCATAGTATTTCCCTTAAACCCCTTTCTTAAACTTCGAGTGTCCTTTCAGGAACAAATTTTTTTTTTTTAATTTTGGGAATCTCTGCCTAGGAAATAATTTTTATGTGAGGAAAAATTTATCTCAAGTTCGACAGTTCCTTCATTTCACTTGAGAGTTTTGGGGTTTTGTTGGTGTGCTTGCTTATTTTTTAATATTTTCTTTTAGTTGTTGATGGATGTTTATTTTATTTATTTTTATGTGGTGCTGAGGATCAAACCCAGTGCCTCACACATGCTAGGCAAGCATTCTACCACTGAGCCACAACCCCAGCCCTTGATTTTTTGTATTATTAAATTCCATTAACTAAAATTCAATAGTTTGCATTAAGGAATAGCATCTTCAGTATAATTTTAATTCTATAAACTATTTCTCTATAGCTCATCCAATGTTAATTCTTTTCCTCCTGCGGTACTAAGGATTGAATCCAAGGCACTTTACCACTGAGTTACATCCCCAGCCCTTTTTACATTTTTTTTGGGGGGGGCGGGGGACAGGATCTCAGTAAGTTCCTGAGGCTGCCCTCAAACTTGCAATCCTCTTGTCTCATTCCCCTGAGTCACTCTGGTTACAGGCTTCTAGGTATTAATGATAATTCTTGATGGGTGGTGAGATTTTTGGATAGTTTATTGCTATTTCTATATCTTTCTTCATAGCTTGAATTTTTTTCTTAAAAGCATGTATTATTTTACAAACACAAGTCAGTGTATTCGTAGAGACAGAGAGATAGAGCCAGAAAATAGTAATGATGGCTTACACCCTGAGCTTTTCCGGGTCGTCAGGCACCATTCTTAAGCCCTTTACTTGTATTAGGTTGAATCACATGAAATTGCCAATGGTTGCTGTTCTTTTTTTTGAACCAGGGATTGAACTCAGGGACACTCGGCCACTGAGCCACATCCCCAGCCCTATTTTGTATTTTATTTAGAGACAGGGTCTCACTGAGTTGCTTAGGGCCTTGCAAAGTTGCTGAGGCTGGCTTTGAACTCGCAATCCTCCTGACTCAGCCTCCCAAGTCGCTTGGATTACAGACGTGCGCCACCACGCCCGGCTTGGTGCTGTTCTTGACCTACAAAAAACAGCAGTGCCACATAGCTCAAGTTATATTATTCTAATCGTTGAACAACCCTAGAGATGAAGATGGGGAGTTGTAGAAATGCAAAGAGAAATCAAGGGTCATCGCTCCCCACAGAGCCTCCACCCACCCAGCCCTGAGCCCTGCCTGGCCCTTGCACTCCTCCTCCCCAAGCCAGGCGCACACTCAGGCAGCGACGCCTCTGTGTCCCAAGACACCTTAAGAGACGGCATCAACCATCTACCTGAGTGCTGAGGGTAAGGCATGTGGCCTTGCTCTAATGCAGCCGATCCCCTGAATGAGGCCACTTGAGGTTTCCGGCTGGTACCCCAGAAACGAAAACCCACAGAAGAGCTTTGTTAGACCCGCAATCCCCAGACGAGTCCCCCACCCTGGCATGGAAGCAGGACACACTTAACAGTTTCATGTTTATTTTCAGAAAGTGATGAAAACAAAGAAATACATCGAGACACTGCTCTCTGTACAATAAATAGGTTTCCTCATCCAAAAAATAAAGACAAAAAAGACAAGGAAAAAGCACGTGCACGGACAACCACCACAAACAGGACCTTGCTGGGCAAGATGGGAACCATCCCCACTCCCGGCCCCTTCTTCTGTAGCCCCGTCTTGTCTCCAAGCAGGTGGGACCCAGGCCAGCTGTCCGCTCACCTGAGTCCTCTCCCTGGCCCTGGCTGGCCGACTCTTATGAAATCCATGTGTCTTTACTTTCAGATCAGGGATTAATACACTCACAGACAAAGCGATTGAAAGCTACTCCACAAAGAAGAAGAGCTGGCCTTCCCCACCTGAGCCTCCCACCCCACCAGAAGCCACGGAGCTCCTTCGTGTCCAAGACCTTGCGTCTGTTTTCTGTTCTCCATGGGACCAACATCGAGAAGCAGCACCAGGTACGTGACTGTCGTTTGGGCAGAGGGAGGAGCAGGGGACACTCCTCTGGCATTTTGTTGTGGACCAGGAAGTGAACCCCAGATCCTTCTTGGCCCCCCTCTTCCCCAACCAATCACTATATGGAGAAGGGACAGAGGGAGCTGGGGTCTTCTCCACCTTGCATCTGTTTTCTAAGTCAGTTGGCATCCTCCAACCTAATGACACTGGATCGGTTCATCTCACCTCGTCTTCAGTTCAATTGGGAAAATAGTTATAAAACTGGCTTTCGGCTTCCTTATCAAAAGGAGAAGGGGCACCAGCAGGGGAGGAGCTGTCGCCACTGGAAGGGTAGGGGGATACCCGCCTCCTCTTAGAGTCTCCTTCGCCCAGTCCTGAGTCACTGGGCTCTGGCCGGATGGGAGTGACTTCAGTCCACAGCAAGGGGGAGCCCTGCTCCTCTGGACCCTCAGAGGCTCCTGGACCAGGTTCCATGGGCAGAGTCCACATGGGGCGGAACCAGCCAGCTGGGCCCATCTTCGGAGGGTACTGGGGAGCCACAGACCAGCCAGCTCCAGATGCCAGGACCTCCTGGCCTCGATAGTAGGACACGGTGGGCCCAGGGGCAGAGGGCAGAAATGCAGGCTTCATGCTGACTGCTCGGAACTCAGCCTCAAAACTGTGGTCCCGGGGGGCCCCCAACCAGTAAGGCTGGGATACCACATCCTTGGCCTGGCTGGGAAGGTCAGGGTAGAAGCGGCTGGGAACGGGATACTGGTTGGACAGGAGAGGCGAGTAGGGGTCTCCTCCAAGCAGTTGACAGTTGGGTCCAGGTGGGGAAGGGACGCTGGTGTCAACAGATGTGTACATGCTAAGAAAAAAATAGAAAGCAGGAAGATATGAGTCACAAGCTAAACCAGTCATCTAGGTCCCCTCTGCTGCCCGTCCCTTCCCTGACCCTCCCTTCCTTGGCCTGCCCATTCTTTAGCACCCCCCCATACCCTCCAGGGCAGAGGAAGCACCAATCTAGAGTTTCATCTCAAGGGGGACCAAAAGTGAGTTGAACTCGGTGGCACTTACGACTCAAAGTTCTCCCGGAATCCTTTGGCAAAAGGGTTATTATCAATTTTCAGCTGAGTGATCTAGAGAGGGGGGAAACAGAGTCATCCAAAGCCTGAGTCTGGAGCCTGGGAACTTCCAAAATCCCTCCCAAGGAAGGCTGAGGGTGCCAGAGCTGTCCCTCTGCCCCACCCCAGGCTCAGGCCCTCACTGGCCAGGGCAGCCCTCACCTCGGCGTTCTGGTAGGCCGTCACAGCAATAAACTGGGTTTCTTGGAAAGTGAAGATGTGCGAGTTGGAAGCGTTGCAGGCGGTCTCCGGCTCGCAGTCATTTATCTCCACGATGTGCAGTCGAGGCTGGTACTTATGGAGGGACTGCAGCACGATCATCTGAAGAAGGAGTCAGGTGGTCATGGGTGCAGGAGGGAGTTCAATGAATCCCCCACCCCCTGTGATGGCTGGCCTTAGGTCTGGATGCATGGCCCGATGGATCCCTCCAGCCCCATCAATGACTGGCCCTACTAGGAGACTAGAAAGGACTCTGAAGTCATCTTGTGCCTTTCCCTGCCCTACCACCAGGTAACTTCTTTCAGGTCTTTCAGTCACCTACCTCTTTGGGGCACCAGTTCCAGCCTCTTTCCCCCTTTCCTATTCCCAGAAGTCCACTGTGACCAAGAGATTAGCCCAAGAGGGCCTTTTGGGGAAAGTGCACAGAATTTCTCAATATGGAAACAGTCTGTATTCACACCCTGGGACACTGGGACTGACTCTAGGCTCATCAGAGTGACAAATCAGGGCAGCCTGGGATTCCTTGAAGAGGTTCCCAGGTTGGCTTGGCCTGTGTTGACCTGAATTCAATCCCTGCCTGAGATTCAGCTTCCTCCCATCTCATCTTCCTCCCAAAATGGGTGGGAAAGAACCAGAACTGAGAGGAAGGAAAGGGACTCTTACAGAACAGAATCACCCCACAGGACCTCCTGTGGCCTAGGAGGTATCAGATTCTAGGCGGGCCACTTCCAGGGATGGAGGTCCTACCTGGGTCACATTGTTGGAGGCTCCCTTATTGTTGGTGAGCTTGAGTTTCCCGAATGAAACTTCCTGGCGCATCCAGTGGGCTCCAGTGTTGGGGGAATCTGGGTGGACGTACAGGCGGTTTCCTGTGGACAGTTAACCTCTTAGGTAAGCAGCCCCCAGGGCAGACCCTTGGTGATGTGGAGCTTTCCCTGTTCCGAAGGGGAGAAGAATATAGGGAAAAGACCAGACAGGGCAGGGCAGGGGGACAGCTCTGAAAAGTGAGGACAAACCCAAGGTAGGGTGGGGTGGGAAGGGACGTGGAATTCAGTCTTCCGCGCCAGGGAGAATGGCTTGGGGTATCCACCAGGGGGCGCCCGCTCTTGGAGAAAAAGCATGCCCACCGCCCCTAGGGGCACCTACCTGGCATGCTGCCCTCGGCCTTTCCACACTGCACCCACTTGCCACTCTGATACCGCCAGTGGTGCTGGTCCACCAAGACCACATCCACAAACATCTTGTAATGGCTGGTGGGCTCCAGCCCAGCCACAGTGAATGACAAAAACGGGAACATCCGCCTGCAAGAACAGAGAGCCCCCGAGGCTCCGTCAACCCCTGCTCTGCGCCAGTCGCCAGCGCGCACTTGGGGCGCTGCAGCCGCTTCAGGAAGTTTGCCGGTCAGTCGTTAAACCAGCCATAATTAAAATTCAATTGTATAAATTTACAATTAAATACATTCGATGAAAAGCCAAGGTAATCAATGCTGAGAAATCACTTCCCATTCCTTTACTAACTCCTGGGGTTTTTATGCCTATTGTACCCCACGCAGAAAACGTACAGAAGGTGGGGTGCTGCGCATCTCCCCGCAACTCCACATTCAACTACATACATCGGTGGCCTGAAATCAGTCATAGTAGGAATATTTAGACTATGACAATCGACACACACTTGGAGAGTTTGTTTTCTCTTTACCTCCTTCTCCTTCTTCCTCCCCCCCCCCCCCCCCCCCCCCCCCCCCCCATTTTTTTGCAGGGTGGAGATAGCGTCCAGGACTTCACACTAGCTAGGCAAACTCTCTTCCCCAAAGTTATACCCCCAGCCCAAGGACTTTTTAAAATGTTTTCCTTTCAGAGGTCTCTACCTTTAGGGCGTTTCCTAGGAGGGGCAAAGCACAAGCCAGTCTTCATAGGCCATTCCCACCAGATCCTTGTGCCTCAGTCCCCATCTGCCCTGTCCACTGTGACTCTTCCCACTTTATGCAATGTGCTCCCAGCCCCAGGGCACCCACCCACAGGCCCTCCTGGCCCCACACTCCTGGGCCTGACATCTGTACATAGTATGGCCTGCCCAGGCCTGGACCTTCAAAGGAGCGGTCAACATCCTAGGTGGTGGACAGGAAGTTTCCTGACCTCCTGAAAGAAGGTCAAAGTCTATCAAACAGGGCTGGAGTTGTGGCTCAGTGGTAGAGTGCTTGCCTGGCATGTGTGAGGCCCTGGGTTCGATCCTCAGCACTGCATATAAATAAATTAAATTAAAGATCCATTGACAACTAGAAAATATTTTTTAAAAAAGTTTATCAAACACAGTCTTCATGCTCAAAGTCTTGGTTTCCCAGGAGAAGTAGAGGAAGTTAGGGGGTGGGATGCTACAGTATCCCCCACCGTGCCAGAGTTAAAAATTCAGAAAAGGAAACCTCTCCTCCTTCCCCAGCCTCTCACCACTTCCACCATCACTATCCCCATCATCACCATCATTAACCACCACCACTCTGCAGTCACAACCACCATCACCCTCACCACCATCTCATCACTACAACCACCACCTTCACCTGCACAACCCCACCAACAGCACCATGGTGACAGCCGTCACCTCTGTGATCACCATCACAACCATGTCCCTCCAACCACCACCTCCACCATCACCACGACCACCACTTCACCTTCCCAGCAGCCACCACCTCCACTGGCACCAAGGCCATCCATCACCAGCTCCAATGAGCAACTAAGCCTCTCTTCAAACGCAAGCAAGAAGAGCAGGGCTGTCAGAAGTGGGCCTTCCATGCCCATACACTCCTCCTCCCATGGAAGTCCTGGGGCATGAGGTTTCCTGGCCTCTGAGTCAGGAAACCTGGGGAGGGAGAGTTGCAGGGCCCAAGGTACAGTTTTGAGTGGATCCTCATCCCCAGAAGGTCCCAAAGCCTAACCCTGACAATTTTGGGCAGGTCTCCGAGGAGGCTGCTGTCATATTCCCATCTTCCCTAGACTCCTCAGCTGAGAAAAAGAAATGTATTGGCCCCATGAACTCAGATAAGTTAATTCCCAAACTAAACCTTAGTTTTCTTCACCCATAAAATAACTCCTGTTCATTTTTCCTCTGAAATTGGTATAGAAGCTCAAAAAATGTGAAACTCAGCTCGTTTCTCTCCTGTCCAATCTCCATTCCACCTTTTCTCAGGCCCACAGTTATCAATTTCCCCTGGCCTTGGAGGATTCTGAGCAAAGAACAGAGCCCTGGTTCCATTCTCTAGGTCCTAGGGGTTCAGCAGGCCAATCAACTGGAGGAATCAAAGGTGAGGGATTAGGCCTTGAACAACCTAGAGGGAGACAATATTTTGAACACATTCTCTCACCAGTTCAATATGCAATGGTGGTAAGGTCACCCAAATATTTCCTACATTGTAACTAGTTCCCTATTCAAATTTCAGGAATAAAGGACAGGAAGGGAACACCACGTCCCCACCCCCAGTGCTGGGGACAGAACCCTGGGCCTCACACATACAAGGCAAGTGCTCTACCACTGAGCTACAAACCCAACCCTGGAACTCATTTACTGAGCTTAGACACCAGCCAGTTCATCAAGCTAAGTTAAGATATAAAATGTTCTTTTCAATTTTATATATGAAGAAACTGGTCTTTGGAGAAGTTTGGGGACAGCACCCCTCCTTTTGGGGGGGTGCCAGGAATTGAGCCCAGGGGTGCTTTCTCACTGAGTCACATCCCTAGCCTTTTTTATATTTTATCTAGAGACAGGGTCTTGCTGAATTGCTTAGGGCCTCACAAAATTACTGAGGCTGACTTTGAACTCAAAATCCTCCTGCCTCAGCTTCCCAAACTGCTGGGATTACAGGCCACCACACCTGGCTCCCATTCTGCTTTTGTTACTAATAGACAGAAATGAAGGAGACACAGATGGCATGCAAAAGGGAGAGTAGGAGGGAGGTCGCAGTTTCACCCTAAAAGTGCAGAATCACCACCAGCTGGAATCACTAAGTACCCCCTAATTTACATGACACTTGCCTGAAAGGAACTTGGAATGGAGAATGGGTCTGGTACCACACCAAGCCCACCAAGACGCTTACCATCCCACCCGCAGAGGACAGAGTCCGAGACCCTGTGCTGCTCCTGAGAGCCAGCCTGCCTCAGATGATCCACAGGTAGCCGTAACCAACCCCCGAGATCCTGAGCACCTGTCACATGCTCCACCTCACTGTTTTCACAGGCAAATTAAAATAACAAGGAAGTAGTTTTTGTTGGTCATATTTTAAAAATTGATAGCATCTACTGCTGAGGAGGCTATGGGAAAGAGAATCCTCTCAGAGACTACTGGGGTATAAATTGGGACCCCATTTTAAGAGGGTATTCTGGCCAGGAGCAGTGGCACACACTTGTAATCCCAGTTGACTCAGGAGGCTGAGGAAGGAGGATCTCAAGTTCAAGGCCAGCCTTGGCAAGTGAGCAAGATACTGTCTCAAATTTTTAAAAAATAGCCAGGCACAGTGGCACAATCTGTAATCCCAGTGGCTCAGGAGGCTGAGACAGGAGGGTGGCCTGTTTGAGGCCAGACTTAGCAATTTAGTGAGACCCTATCTTCAAATAAAAAATAAAAAGGGCTGGGGATGTGGCTCAGTGGTACAGTGCCCCTGAGTTCAATCCCCAATACAGAAAGCAAAACAAAAACAAAACAGGGGGTATTCTGGTAATGCCTTGTACTTACCAAAATATAAAATGTACTCAGGCTTCAAGACATCCCCTCCTACCAACCTCAGTTCAACATAATAGAAATCAGTTGGTGACGGGCAAACAGCTGCACCAAAAATCAAAACTGATCCAGGCATAGTGGTGTGTACCTGTCATCCCAGAATCACTTGAGCCCAGATGTTTGTGGCCAGCCTGGGCAACACAGGCAAGGTTCTCACTTAAATAAAATAAAATAAAATAAAATAAAATAAAATAAAATAAAATAAGATAAGATAAGATAAGATAAGATATAAAATAAAATAAAATATAAAATAAAATAAAATAAAAAGTTGTTTGCACCTGCCCCAAGAGAAAGGAAACTAGGCCGGGCACAGAGGCACACGCCTGTAATCCCAGCAACTTGGGAGGCTGAGGCAGGAGGATCACGAGTTCAAAGCCAGCCTCAGCAACTTAGTGAGGCCCTAAGCAACTCAGTGAGACCCTGTCTCTAAATAGAATGAAAAATAGGGCTGGGGATGTGGCTCAGTGGCCGAGTGTCCTGAGATCAATCCCCGGTTCCAAAAAAAAAAAAAAAAAGAAAGAAAGAAAGAAACTAGTCAGTCCTGATGAAAAGCAGGCTGAAAACTAAAAAATTATTTTATTTTATTTTATTCTGTGGTCCTGGGGTTTGAAGCCAGGGATGCTCTATCACCGAGCTACATCCCCAGCCCTCTTTATTTTTTATTTTGAAACAGCATCTCAGTTGCTGAGGCTAGCCTTGAACTTGAGATTCTCCTGCCTCAACCTTCTGAGGACCTGGGATTACAGTTATGCACTACTGGGCCCTGCTTAAAAAATAAATAAATAAATAAGTTTAAGATCTAAAAAATGCTGGAAGTTGGGAATACGGAGAAAGGAAAATAATAATGCTTGTGGGGCTAGAGAGACCCACGTGGGACTGAAATTGTTGTTTTGCCAACCCCTAAGTTCGCCACACACAAATGCAAATTGAGCTACTTAACAACAGAGCTCCCCAAAGTTATCTTAATTATAATAATCAACCAATCACACCCAGAAAAGTGGGGATTACCAGCAATTAATACACACCCACACACCCACAGAGACCCGGGCCTCTCTTCCTCTACTAAGAATGTCTACCATCAGCTATTATACACTTGCCAGCACATTCTCAACACATGGTCCACACAGAAACACTAGCACAAGTCTGTGCGTGGCACTAGCAGGGTGTCCAGTCTCTACAAACACACAAACTTAGACACCAAAGTTTCCCTGTGGGCCCATCCGCCATTTTGTTCTTGATTCCGGCTCTGAGCCCTATCTGAGCTGCCTTGACCAGTCTCCCCACACGGAATTATTCTCTGCTCCCATCTATTTCCACCCATGGGTGAGAGTATGACTGCTTTTGGTCCATACCAAGGAGTGGGTCTGGGGTGGGTGGGAGAGGAAGGATCTGGGACCAAGTGAGTCAGCCCAAGGTGAAAGGATGCGGGGCTGTGGGTGGGCCTGGGGTGGAAGAATTTTTCAAAAAGAAAGAAGGCTGTGGGTGATGTGATGGTGACTGGCAGGTCACTAGAACCCACAGAGGGACAGGCCAGCTTGGCAAAGCAGGGGGACAGAAAGGAAACTGTTCTCTGAGCCCAAAATCCTGAAGGAAGAGGAAATGGCCACAGACTTCCCAGATCACCAGAGCCCAAGCTAATACATGGGCTCCATGCGAGGCTGGTGGGACTGAAGTGGGAGTAGTGTGTCTCTTGTCTCCTGCCCTGAGCATGGGGCCCCTGAGGCCTGATCCAAGGGGAGGTGTCAAAGGAAAAAGTGAGGAGCTACTGCCCCCAACCAACAGGGACCTCGAATTATCCAAAGTGTACCCTTAAAATGGGTCCAAAAGTATGAGAATGTAAAACACACAGATAGGCACATTTTTATGAAATGAGAAAGGAAACTGGGTGACATTTAGGAATTTCTTTTCAAGTTTGCTAATGCTATTGTGTTTATTTTTTTAAGATCTATTTTTTTATAAGTGTGTAGAGAACTAACTAATTACTATATTACTAATACAGTTGTAGTTGTAGACAGGATGGGTCAGAGTGAGTGAAAATAAAGAAGAGACAAGCTGGGCAGAGAGGCACACACCTGTAATCCCAGCTACTGAGAAGGCTAAGTCAGGAGGATTGCAAGTTCGAGATCAGCCTCAGCAATTTAGCCAGATCTTGTCTCAAAAATTTTAAATATTTGAAAGGGCTGGGGGTGTAGCCCAGAGGTAGAACACCCTTGGGTTCAATCCCCACTACCACAAAAAGAAAAAAGAAAAAGAAACGACAAGATTGGATCAGTATTATCAGTATTAAAGATTCCTTTTTTAAAATGTATGTATATACATACATATGTGTGTATATATATTTATGTACATATATATTTAGTTGTAGGTGTGCATAATACCTTTATTTTATTTTTATATGGTGCTGAGGATCGAACCCAGGGCCTCACGCGAGCTACATGAGCGCTACCACTGAGCCACAACCCCAGCCTAGTAATGATGCTTGAAGCTGGGTGATGGGTAGATGGAAGCCTGCTGTATTTTTCAGTCTACTTTTCTATATAGCAGGCTTTTTATTTATTTATTTTTGATACCAAGTACTTAACCCAAGGGTGCTTTACTACATCCCCCCAGTCCTTTTTATTTTTTATTTTGAGACAGGGTCTCTCCAAGTTGCTTAGGGCCTCACTAAATTGCTGAAGTTGGCCTTGAATTTGCAATCCTCCTGCCTCAGCTTCCTAGGTTGTTGGGATTACCGGCATGCACCACTGCACCCAGTTTACAGTGGGCTTTCTCATAAGTAAAAAAATGTAATGGACACGGTGGCACATGCCTATAATCCCACTGACACTGGAGGCTGAGGTAGAGGATTATAAATTCCAGGCCAGCAAATTAGCGAGGTCCTTAGCAACTCAGTGGTACCCTGTCTCAAAATAAAAAATGAAAAACCCTGGGGATGTGGCTCAGGTTAAGCATCTTTGGGCTCAATTCCCAGTAGTCAAACAAAAATTAAGTTTTAGCATGTTGAAAGCCTTTGGTTCCATCCCCAACACCAAAAAAAAAAAAGGAGGAAAAAATGTATGGATCCAAAAGGGAGACAAGACTTGTCAAATGAGAATATGTAGCAGGAACTTAAAGGGAAGCAGGAGGCCACAGGAGTGCAGATGGTGATCCACACTTAGAAGCACAGAGAGGCACCAGTCCAGCTCCAGCCAGATCCCTGAAGTTCTGGCTGATGCTCCATTCATGCCAGCCCGCCACACTGTAGCAGCAGAAGCGGCAGAAGCCCGACAGTGCCATGGAAGACCCTGGCCAGGCCCCGTGGGGAGACCTTGCCAACCACACAACAGGGCAGAGGGTTAGGAGGCCCCACTTCTGATCTACTCTGTGTTGGAGTGCAAGCACAAGCTATCTGTGCACCTCAGTGTTCTTGACTGTAAAATGGGGAGAAGCTACTTGGCCTACCTACGGCACAGTGAAATAATGGAAGTGAAAGCACGCAGTGCACCAAGCAAGGCCTTCAGACAGCGTGGGTGCCTGTTTTTACTGGTGGCCATGGGGGGTCTGAAGAAGGAAACATAGGCAGATTCCATCTGGGCTCTGGTGCCAGCTCTGCCAGCAATGGGTGTGTGGTGTAACCTCTCCTGCTATTTCCCTGCCTGAGCAGTGAGAAGGTTGTACTCTCCTGGTTCCCTTGCAATTCAGACACATTGGGACCAGAAGCCTGGCCTGTGCCCAGGGACACCCAGAGAGGGACTGGGGTTGAGAAGGTGGAGCATTATCAAAGACCATAAGAGACCATGCCACCTTTCCTGGGTTCATCCCCAGAAAAGAGGCCCCGCTCATCAACTTAAAGCCTGATCCCTCAATCCCAGGCTGCTCACAGAAATCGCCTGGAGGGAAGATGAAGATGCTTCAGCAATGCCTAGACTGAATACCCACCCTGACCCCAGCCCTGCAGGCCTTCCCCTTCTCCCTCCCAATCCTCACCCTTGGTGTCTGCTCTCCAGCACCTCAACATGGGCCCCATCATCCAGGCCCACCAATGACCCACCCTTTGCACATGGAGCACCTTCCTGGTCCCCCTGCCCCTGCCCCAGGAAGGGTGGGTACACACTTCAGACACGCAAGGCCCACTCAGGGTGTTGCTTACTAAACAATCCCCACACAACTGCAAGTTTCTCTTTCTTTCCTCACCCAGGAGGCTCAATGCGGAAGCAGCACCCTCAACCCCAAATCCTCCTGCACTGGACTCTGGGGTTCCAGGACCATAGAACCAAGGGGCTCCCCCTTCCAAGGGGCTGAATTAATGACTCACTGGGCAGAGGAATGAACAGGTTTTCAGAGGCTGGTCCCAAAGAGTGGCACCTGCATGGGCCCTAAGTGAGCTGCACCTCCTTAGGCCTGAAGGAATCTGTGCCCCAACCAGCTTCACTGTCCCCCCTTCTGCTACACACACCACACACACACACACACACACACACACACACACACACTCAGGACATATGATCTCAAAGTAAGGCCGGAAAGGAAAGTTGGCTAGGGCTTCTCCATGTCACCAAATCCCAGCCTGCCACCACCCCCACCAGCAGCACCAAAGTTGCCCCGGCACACAGCAGCAGAAAAGCGAAGTGGGTGGGGTGGGTGGGCTGGGCACGGCGGCCCGGCAGAGAGCGAGCCGGGATGCTGATCCAAACGCTCCAGTTCCCCACACCGAGGGGCTAAGAGATGCCTAGCCCCGCCAGATCAGAGGGTCTGCTGCCCGCGGCAACCCCCACTCAGGCAGAGCGCTGGGCAGGGGCGCACCACCCTCGAAGAAGCCAGAGGTGCCTCTTCCCCTCCACCAGGAGAGCCTCTCCTTGCGGGCACATCCGTCTCCTTTTTGAGTTCTCTGGCTGTTGGTGAAATACCCTGGGCGTCACCAGCCCTCCAAGAGTTTTCCCCGTCCTCACAACCCCCACTCCCTGCCGCCTAAAGCTTAAGCCAAAATTGCAAAGGACACGGACACACTAGCACCATCAGCCAGGAAAAAAGAAAAAGGAAGAAAGAAAGAAAAAAGTCCTTGTTCCGGCCGGGGCACCAAGGCTCCCGCCTGCTCCACCCCCGAGCAGCGCTGCTCTGCGCGCCCGACTCACCGCCCCTGCTTGGTAATGATCATCTCCGTCTGGTGCTGATTGAACTTGGACCACAACAGGTGGTTGTTGAGCGCGACTCTCAACTTCCCCGACACCTCCAGCCCCGCAGGCAGCCCGTAGTCCTCGCGCGGTCCCGGGTAGAGCCCAGCGCGCGGGTCCGGGGCCGTGTAGCCATCCCCGGGCTGGTAGCTCTCCGCGCCCGCCGGCGGCGGGAAGGGTTCGCCTGCCCCGGGGAAGCCGGCCGCCGGGGGCCGGGGCGGATAGGCGTAGGCTCCGAGGAAGCGTCCGGGCGGAGCCGGCACCAGGGCACCCGCGGCGTAGGCCGCCCCCAGGCTGCCGCCCCCACGACGGTCCGCCGCGTCCTGTGCGCCCGGCTCCGAGTAGAAATAGCGGTGCTGCGGGTCAGCGCCTGGCGCCCGACCCTCGTCAGTCGTCGGCATCGGCTCGGTGCCCGTCAGCATGTCTCTGCAGCCCGGCTCCACGATGCCCATCCGGGGCGGGCTGGGCACCTTCCCGCAGCCGTCGAGGACCCGTCCCTCCCCGCGTGGGGGCAGGCGACAGGGACGCGGGGGTTGGGGGGGCTGGGGGCGGGCCCTGGGGCGGGGTGGGGGCCCCACTGGAGCCTGGGCTGGGGCGCCTGGCTCCTGCACCCGCGTTTGGCAGGCGCGCGGCAGTTCCCCGGCTCCCTCTCCAGCGGGCCGCTGTCACTAGCGTCGCGGCGGCCTTTGCTGTGGCTTTATGAAGCTCTCGGGTCCCCCCACCTATCATCTCGGCCCCGCCCCGCCTCATCCCGCCCCCTCGTGGCTAATACTCGGAGAATTCTCCGCTGTCGGTCAGGACTGGAGGGCGCGCACAGTGGAGACGTGCCAATCCCCGGCGAGCTGTAGCTCGCGCTTAAAGACCTTGCCTTCTGGGAGAATCAACCCCGCCACCCGAAACAATGGTCCGTTTCTATCCCCTAAAACTTTGGGGAAATTTCACCCATCCTTAAAAGTTCGGCTCGAGAGCCCTCTCCTACAGGAAACCTGTGATGACGGCCAAGGTGGGACTAGCTGGACAGTCTCGCCCCACTGGCAGGGTCCAAGTTGCCTTAACATAATTATTCAAGAAATAGTGCTTATGCCTGGGCTCTGTGCTAAGTGACTGCATGAAGCCTTTCCCCTCCTCCTCCAACTAGAGGCCAGGGTGGGCTATGTCTGTGCATCTTGTACTTCCAGCCCTGGGACAGACCAGGAAGTCGGTGGGCAGCAGGTTCCTTAAAGGGGATTGTCTTCGCAGCAGCCCAGGCAAGGTTTGCATGACCTTGGACTCTGCTGAGCAGAGCTGGGCTGGTCAAATCTGGGCCCAAAAAAGCTCTCACACTGGAAGTAACATTGGGCTACCAGGGCTCAGAGTCCCAGGACTGCCTCTGCTTTTGACTCAGGTATATATGACCTAGACAAGTCACTTCCCTGGCCTGAAAATCATCCTCACAGGTTTCAACATGGACTGGAGAAATAAACACGTCTGCTTTTTTGTTTGTTTGTTTGTTTGTTTGTTTGTTTGTTTGTTTTGGGTTTTTTTGGTACTAGGGATTGAACCCAGGGGCACTCCACCACTGAGCCACATCCCCAGCCCTATTTTGTATTTTATTTAGAGACAGGGTCTCACTGAGTTGCTTAGGTCCTCGCTAAGTTGCTGAGGCTGGCTTTGAACTCACCATCCTCCTGCCTCAGCCTCCCGAGTGCTGGGATTACAGGCGTGCGCCTCCACGCCCGGCCAACACATCTGCTTTTGCTGGTGGGGTGCCATGACACCAGCCCGTGTCCGTAGGTAGCACTTTCCAGTCTCTCATATAACTAGATGGATAGTCTCTTGGAAGACTTCAGAGCTGGCAGACAGGAAGGAAGTCCAGCACATACTCTGGTGGGGCCTCAGCAGATGGCTACAGAGGCAGGTCTTTCTTGATTTTTCTTTTCTGCTAATGCAGTCATACTTTTTGATAAAAAGTATCTTTTCTTTCCCTCAATTGAAAATAACACTGTTGTGGGTTGTCTTGTGTTTAAGGATAAAACAGAAAATATAAGCAGTACAAAAAAGCAAAGGCTTCTCCCCCAAACTCCAGTCCCAAAGGCAAACAGGATTGACATTTTGGTGAGCATCCTTCCAGATGTCACTCCTATACACTCTCTCTCTGTCGTCTGCACGCACACAAATACACAATTTTCTAAACACACCATACATACTGCTTTGTAATAGTTTTGGTTTTTCTCACTCAACAAGGTGCCATGGAATTTTTTTTTTCAAATCAACATATAAAGAGTTACATTTTAAAGAGTGTTTTGAAAACTAACACAGTTTCGTCATGTTAAAGGTTAACTTCTCCTCTCTCCCCCATTCCTGCCCTCCCCAGTTCTCCCCTAGGGGCCAGCCCCATCTCTATATTTTTGTCCCAGCCCAACAGGGCTTCACCCTTAGGGGCCCACGGGGACTCTCTGCTCCCAACTAGAGCTGAACCAAGAGCCAGGCTGGCAGGCGAAGGTGAAACTGGGGACCCCAGGAGGCGGGCATGACCCAGGGAGGGTGGGGGAGAGAGAATCAGCACATCCCTTGAGGATGGAGACCAGACACATGATGGCACCAGAAACGTGGGTCTGGTCTCCTCCCCAACCCTTTACCCACATTTCCCCAAGCCTTGAGGAAGGCGGAAGCTTCTGCCTGCTGTTCGGAAGTGGGGCAGCATTGCTTGAAAGAGGGTGACCTTGCCCTTGATTCCTTTTTGTAAAATATAAGAGATTTCCATAAGACTCACCTGAATGCTTTCCCCAGGAGACATGAGACTGCTGAATACTGCCACTTCTTTGGGGGGACATTTTTACTAAGTGGTTGGCTGTAGAAGGCCAAATGGAGTCCTTGTTCCTCCCTCTCTCTCCCTCTCCTCTTTTCCACGCTAATCTTCAGGTCAAGTGCTCCATCCCCCTGCTTCTGAACAGAATGACCTGACCGCCCACCCAGCTTTCCAGAGCAGGAGGGTTATGAATCTCAGAATCAGGTGGCCCTGGGAACGTGTCTCTGGAGGATAAGGGGAGCTGGAGTGGTCTCCCCATAATCTAACGGGCCATTAGAGGGTCTTACAACCTGGCTCATCAACCCCAGATTCCTCGCCCCTCTTCCTCCAAGTTCTTCCACCCAAAAAAGAAAGTGCTTGTGAAAAGCGGGGGCTGAGTGGCCCTGGTGTCACCACTGCCAGTCCCGCCCCTCTGCCAGCTTAGGTGAGAAGAACCCTGACAGTGACACCTCCTCTTCCTGCTGCCACCTCACCCCCTTCCCAGGCCCCAGGGCTGGAGAGGTGGGAAAAAAGGAGCTAGGAGACGAGGCCCCCTGGGACCCCCTCACTTCCCCTCTCAATCCAATCAGCCTGCTGAGCATCCACCGGCTGGCCCCAGTGGGGGTGGGAGCGAGGAAACACCGGGTGGGGGCCTGAGATGGGAGAGACAGTCTCCAACCAGCATCGGATTTTATGAGACAGGTTAGGTTGTAAATATGGGAAATAGAACGACTTATCGAAGTCATAGAACCCATTTGTGGCAGAGCTACGGCTGGTCACCTCGTACTCTGGTCTCTTGGCTCCTGACCCAGTGTTCTTCCCAAAAGAATGGGGGAGAATCATAACGAGGGAAAGCCAGGCACAGCCGTGCACACCCAGCAGCTCAGGAGGCTGAGGCAGGGGGATCTCGAGCTCAAAGCCAGCCTCAGCAACTTGGTGAGGCCCTAAGCAACCGAGGGAGATCCTGTCTCAAAATAAAAAATAAAAAGGGCTGGGTATGTGGCTCAGTGATAGAGGGCCTCTGGGTTCAATCCCCAGTACCAATAATAATAATAATAATAATAATAATAATAATAATAATAATAATGATGTGAAAGGTAGATGTTCCTGTCATAAAAGGTTTGGAAAAATAAATTGCCCCTGCACCCCCACCTCGGCACTGGCTCTCGCCCCCACTGTCCTCTGCGAGTGTTCCAAACTTCCTTTTGATCAAGTTGCTTCCCACCAAGACTCAAAGCTGATAGGGGCTCCCCCGAGGTCCCATGGCCCTGCGGTGCCTCCGCTCCAGGCGGTGCCTCCACTCCAGACGGTGCCGGGAAGCTGTTGGATGTGGATTTCTGGGACTTGCTTCTAGAGACTCTGACTCCCAGGCCTGCGGGGACTCTGGAATCTATACATTTAAGGGCTTCATGTGATGCTGAGCACCAGAGACTCCACACGTCCCACTCTCAGGCCCCTTCCCAAGAGGCTGTCCTACCTCCAGTCAGGCCCCGGTTTGGCCTGCGAGTCACTGCAGGGTGGGCACTCCAAGGTGTGGGAAGGATGCTGAAAGCCTAAGAGGGTGGCTCCGGGCCCTGGGTTTCCTTGTCAACACTCGGACCAGATGAGCTTCCCCCCAGAATCCAACGGACAGCTGGATCCTCCCCTGAGCGTGCATACATGCATACGGCTGAGGCCCTGCCAGGGACCCAGGGAGGGCTCATACTCAGCGGGGCTGAGAGGCAGGTGTGGGTGGGGATTTGGGGAAGGGACGGCAGGTGGTGGAAACTCAGAGCACAGGGCACCAGCACCCAGGATTTCTGCCCTCCAGCCTCGGAAGTAGGGGTAGGGTCGGGGGTAAGGCACGGGAGGGAGAGAAAGCAAAGGGAGAGGCTTCAGCGTGCATTTCGGGAAGAGACTCAGAGATGGGGCGGGACAGGAACCACAAAGCTGGACACCCAGATGGGGACTCAGGTCCAGCATGCGGGATGCAGGAGAGAAGAAAAGGAGAAAGACGGCCCACCTGTGAAAAGGAGGTCCACAGCTGGGGAAAGGCTTTGGGGACCAAAGGCCAAGCGTAGGACAGCGGGGTGGACTTTGTCAGGTGGTTGGACTGGCCCTGCAACTCCAGCCCTCACTGGCTGTGTGATTTGGTGGAGTATCTTAACCTCTCTGGTTTCCTTGTGCGTAAATGAAGCTAATTGACTGTCTGTAAAGGTCGAGAGGCTGTGTCCTAGGGCAGGAGCAGAACAGAGGTGCAGGCTGAGCTGAACTGTCCCTCTTTCTTCTCCTCCCAGGTACCTGACCTTCTCTGTCCTCCCTGTGACTCAGAGGCTCATCCACAAAGTGTCCCTCAAATCCATTCCCCAGCCTCCACTCAGGGCCTTAAGCCAACAGAGACGCCCTCTGTTCGAGGACGCCACCGCAGGAGGGGACAGGCCTGCCTCTGATGCCTGCACACTGTCCCCTGGAGCCTCCAGGGCTCAAGGTTGGGATAAACCAGACCCTGGGGACTTTGGGGTCACAAATGACCCCAAAAGTCTCCACCCCAGAAAAGCTCCTATCAAAGTGACCCAGGGGCCATCGTTCTCGAGCTCCTCCACTTATTGTCGGTCAAGTGTGGGCTCACAACACACCCTCCTGTGCCCACGCACCATCGCCCACACCCTCAGCCCCACCCCCTGCTCCTGTCCCACATCTAGCCTCCCAGGGATCCTTGGGCATCCGACTCTGCCATCCACCCGCCCTGAACCCCCACCCCCTCCGGCCCAGATGCCAGACCTTCACAGAGCATGCCGGAACCATCGGATTAACAGCCAGGGAGGGGTAGAGGGAGTGACAAGCACCTGTAGATCCCCCCTCCCTGCAGTGACAGCTGCAGGAGTTCTGAGTCCCCAGCACCCAGCACCAGGTGGTCAGTATGAACACAGAACACAGAGATGATCCCAAGGTCAAGGGCTCCAGACTCACATCCCCAGGGTCACCCTCTGGAGCTCCCAACACCCCATCGCCCAGCTGGACGGCCCTTACCCTTTGGCTCCAGACTACACCTGAGCCCTGCATTTCAGTCCCTTTCACTGGGGACATCCTCTGTGATTCTCCATCCTCTCTAGATCTAACTACTCTGCCCAGCTCTTCACGTACGACCCACCCACTCCTCCTCCAAGTGGTGACCAAAGGTGCACTAAGATGTTGGCACTTGAATACTCCTGTCATCATGGGTATACCAGGGTATGCCAGGCTATGCTTCAGGGAGGCCCTGGGGAGAGGCTGTGCCCCCCCCTTCCTGGGGAATCTCAGCAGACAGGCCCTTAATCTCAGACAGGAAGCAGGGTCTGGTTACCAAGGGGGGGGATACCCAGGGCTTTGGGTAAAGGGAGCTGGGGGAGGAGGGAGTGAGAGAAGCCAAGGGAAGGGATGGAAGGGAAGGGAGGACGGGGCTGAGGCATTAACCCCTGTGCAGCCAGGATCCTCTGCTCCCATCCTGAGAACTCGGCAAGAAGAGCTGGCACTGAGGCTCTGCCAGGCCTCCTGTGAAGGCCCCAGGATCTCCAGCCAGAAGGCAGCAGAACAGGCCCTGTTGGGGCCCCTCTTTCTTCAATGCCTTTGCCGGCTTCCTGTGAGCCATACTGATCCCTGTAGCTCCATGTCCTTCTCATCACCCTCTCTTTCTCTCCTCCCCCATCTCTCTCTGTCTCTCTCTCATCCTCTCCCTCTCTCTCTCTCTCTCTCTCTCTCTGAATCTCTGCCCTCTCTGCCGTCTGACTGTGTCTCAGTGTCTTCTTCACCCGCCTCTCTAGCTACAGGGCGCTGTGCATGTCCTGAGTGCAGGCTCCCTACCCCGTCTCTGTCTCTGGGGCTCCGCTTGAGTCACATGTGTTTGTGTCTGTCTGTCTGTCTGTATTCCCACGTCTCTAGCCGTCTCTTGAGGTCTGTCTGGCTCCCTGTGTCTACTGCAGATCTGTCTGAGGCTGAGCCTCCATTCGTGGGCCTACTCTGGCCCGCCTGTCTCTGGCCTGGGGCCCTCTGGCTTGCCCTGCTGGTAAAGTTGCAGAGTGGGAGGAGGAACTCCCGTCTGGGGTGGTGGATGAGCTGGCCCAGGGATGGAGGCAAGAGGCAGTGAAGAGGGAACAGCAGGTGCATGTTGGGAACGTGAAGGCACAGAATGCTGTTCCTAATGGTGGAGACCCTGGGAGGAAGTCCGGGGGTGCACACAACCCGAGGTCAAAGTTGCACACGCGTGGAAACAGACTAGAATGGAGAAGACCCAGAAGCAGATGGAAAGGCAGGGAGCTCTGGGTTCTGATCCTGGGTTCTGACCCATGAGTCCTGGACAACCTTAGGTCAGGCCCTTTCCCTTCTTCTGCCACAGTTCTCTGCTCTGTAGGATGAGACAGTTGGCAGAGACCAGTCCCTAGAATTCCTTGAAAGAGCCAGAGTGACAGTTACAACCCTAAACTCAGGGCGGGAGGCTGGTTGACCTTTTGTGTCCCAAAGTCTCTTCTCATCTAGCCTCTGTGCCTGTGATTCAGCACCTCTAGGGGCAGGACAGAGGGAAAAGTGGAGGTTAGACAGCAGGAAGGACTTCCTGCCACACATCATGAGGGTTAGAGGCCCCAGTGGCTCCTCACAGCAGGCCTCCAGGGCTCCTCGGTTGGGACTGGGGTGGAGGGCAAGGGTGGGGGGTGCTCTGCAACTGAGTAATTAGCCATCGCTCTCAGGCCCTGCGGGGAGGGGCTGTTGGACTGAGAAACCAACACAAAGTGACAAGGGTGGTTTTGACACGCGGCGAAGCTGACGGGCCCAGGGGGCCAGAGCTTTGGTTTGAGGGGGGAATCCTATCAAATGATTAAAAAATAGGTCAGAGGGAAGAAGCCACAGCCGGCACTGGGTCCGTGGTGAGAACGCATGTAGCTTCCCCAGGGCTGAGGAGTGTTTGTAGAGGCGGGTGAGCTGGGAGAGGGGACAAGAAGGCCGCAGGCCCAGCAGCTGGCCTTCTGCCTCCCCCAGCCCTGTCTCATGGGGACATTTTGGAATTCTACCCACAGTCCACCTCTGGCCATCTTCCTCCTCAAAGGCAGGATAATGCCACCCTTGCCCAATGCACAACATATATACAAATTCTGTTCCAGGAGTGCTGAGACTATTACAGCATCTGGAAGTCCTTCTTACCTTCTAGCCTCGGGTTCCCTTGCTGCCAAGGCAGCTTGCTAACTGACTCTATATTTCTTGCCCATCAGAACAAATTCACCCACCATTGCTTCCCCTTTGTCATCTTGCCAACTCCACAGCTTGCTTGGGTTCCACTCTGGCCCTTCAATTTGTTCTCAGAACTTCCCTTCTTCCGTTTTTCCTTGCCTTCTCAACTCCTGCCATGGAACATGACAACTGGGAAAGGCAGACTGTGAGGAGGTAGGAGACCCACCAGTCCAGGCCTGGGTATAATCTCTAAGCACTCAGCAGATGGAAGTTCGCTGTCTGGTCTGTACAGAAATCTGAGATGCCTACTAGTGTGGGATCCCCCCTATGTTTTTAGTTGTCTTTCCACAGCACCCCACTCTGCAGCTCAGTCCCATCTCCTTTCCTGAAATCACTGGAATTCACTCAGAGACTAGCACCTGCAACCTGGGGAGCGAGGAGCAGAAGTGAGCCCTGGGACCTGCCCCGCCACCTCTGCTCCGAGCAGTATCCAGAGCAGAGGGACAAACAGTCACTGGGCTCCCAGCAGCGCCATCTCCAGCTGGGTGGGCAGCTGGGTCCAAGTAACCACCATGCTGGACAAGCACCCCAGGCCAGGTTGGGTGTGAAAACGGATTGGCTAGGTCTGACCTTGAGTTTAACCCCACTTACCACCCCAAACACAGATCTGCTTTGACACGCAAGTCTGCGATTTCCCCAGCAGCCTGATGTCTGCTGCTCACCCCCCTCAGCTACCCAGCAAGTGTCACAAGGCATCCTGCCAACCTCCTTCCACCAGGGCGGTGGACAGCTGGTGCTCTGTGCAGGCCCCCGAGATGGCCCCTGGACCCATGTCTCTGGCCACAGCAGGTATAAAGCTGGTTCGGCTGCCGGTCATTTCCACCTCCCCGTGCCCAGCTTCATTTCTTTTCAATAGCTGGCACCAGATCCTGGCATCCTGTGGGCCAGGACTTATGGTCAGGCAAGTCCTCAGCAACCAGGGGTAACTGGGAGTCGAGACACCTGACCCATCTCCTTGAGCATCTCTCTCTCTCTCTCTCTCTCTCTCTCTCTCTCTCTCTCTCTCTCACACACACACACACACACACACACACTGACCTGACCTTTCCACCTGAGGTTCAGGGCCCCCCACATAATAATCCATGTTCCAGAGCTCCCAGGTTGCAGCTACCCTAAACACTGCCACATCCAGCCTGTACTTGGTCCCGTCCTTTGCCTCAGTGAGCTAAGAAACTGCAAAACCCAAGCTCTGCTTACTCACCCCCAATGCTGCTGCGGGGCACAAAGGAATGGGGAGGATGAGGCAGGAGAAGACCTTCAGGCCATGTCAGGAGACTTCACAATGGGGTTGAGGTCAACTGGGCTGGGACCCTTGTCTCCATTTTACAGATCAGGAAATCAAGGTAGAAGTTAAATATCTCACTGAGGTCCCACCATGAGGAGCCTTGCTTGGACCATGCACTGCTCGGGGCCCCCTCGCCTGTGTTTAGAGGGTATTACGGTTATTGCCATTTCAGGGGTGAAAAACTGGTGACACGATTTCCCCAGGCAGTCATTTGCATCCCCATTCCTTCTCCTTACAAGATGTCTGGGCTCAGAGTCCTCCCCCTCCTTCTGGAGAAAGGCAAGACCCTAAGCCTTCCTTAGCTCACCTGCTAAGTGTTCCCCTGTGCTTTGGGAAGTCAATCCTGGTGTCCCAATTGTCATCTCTCACCTCTCACCCCAACTGAGGCCTCCTCTTCTCACTCTCTTGCTGTCCTTTCCTGTTTGATGACCCTGCAGAACTGGACACCAGTACTCAGCAATTCTGTCCCCTTTATAGAGCAGGAGGGATGGGACTGAAAGGGCTGAGGGACTGAAAGGGGCAGCGACTGGCTCAGTCACAGCTAACTGCCGGGCTAGGCATGGGGCAGTGGTGGAGGAAGACTGATCCAGACCGGAAGCACAACCAAGCCCTGGTCTCCAGGGGCAGGAGTACGGGGCAGGGCATTCCTCACTTCAACCCATTCCCTGCTCCTGGCAACCAAGCCCACTGCCAGACTCATTTCTGAGTGGAGAGGGGGCCGGAAGCTCCCGGGAACAGGGAGAGGGTGCCAAGACCGCTCCCTGCCACACAGGGCTACCTCCCTCCCTCAGATGTTCATCACACCTTCCTTCTAACAGAACCTGCGTTCTCCCCTGCTTCTCACCTTGGGACCCGTGAGTGAGTGGCTAAGAAGTGGGTGGCAGAGCGGGCTGGAGCTGCCAGCTGCTCACCTGCTCCCTGCCAACCAGACTGTCTGCAATTCCGGGTTCCTATATGCCCCTGCCGCAGCCTCAGCCGTAGCCCTGGGGACATGTGGGGTTGGAGAACTCGGGTTCTGGGTTGGGAGTGGGGAAGGGGCTTAACAACAGATGGGGAGATGGAAGACCCAGTTTCTGGCTGCGGAACTTCCCTGATCATGCCCTTCTCCGTGAACAAATCCAGGGACGACCTCCAAAACGATCATGTGAAGCCAGGTGTGGTGGTGCACATCTGTAATCCCAGCAACTCAGGTGGCTGAGGCAAGAGAATCCCAAGTTCAAGGTCAACCTGGGCAATTTAAAGACCTCGAGTCAAAATAAAAAGGGCTGGGGATGTAGCTCAGTGATACAGCACCCATGGTTTCAACCTCTGATAATAACAACAACAAAAAATCCCACACACACACCCAAAAATAATCATCTGAAGCAGAGTGCCCTCCTTGCCCCAGGCTGCAAGTTCTTCCTTAATCTAACCTTAATCCCTTGCAGAGGGGTGGAAAAGGACAGAGATGAATCGCAGTTTCTTATAAATCTGGTGGCTTCTTGTTCCCCGAGGGCAATATAGCGGAGGAGCACTGTGGTTCTGGGTCTGAGTCAGGCCGCTTCGCTCGGGCGTCCCCAGTGCCATCTCCCTCCGCCCCGCTCGAACTGGAAAATCAGGCTCATGCCTCTGCCCGAGAGTCAGTGCTTCCCCTGCTTCCCCTCACCATCTCGCTTTCCCCTAAAGGGAGGTGTTTCCTCGAAGCCGGGAAAAGTCAAGGGGGCAGAGACCTCGCCAGCCACGGGGAGGCGGGTCTCGGTGGGCACGGGGTGGGGGGTGGGGCTACCTGCCTTCCTGTCCCTCCCCCTTCAGCCCAGCTCTGCAGCCCTGCTCTTCCAGCCCCAAGTCTATAGGGTTATCGGGGCTCGCAGCTCCGAGGGCGAGGGCGGGGAGGGGAGGTGTGATGCCTCTGGTGCGACTATGAGTGACACGAGGCGAGTGTCCACACATACATTGTGTGTCCACATATGCTCTCCATCTCTTCCCAGAGGCGCCCGATGGGCGAGTTCCCGTCCCCTACCTTGCATCCTGGGCATTCAGCAATCAGAAGAAACCCCATCCGCCTTGGGGGAAAAGGCTGGGGGATTCAGGAGTTTAAGAAGAGCTGGGTACTTCCCATCTCAGAAAACCAAACGGACTCCACTCGGTCCCGCCAGGGGACCCCCTTGCGCTTCGCTGGTGGGGGCAGGTCACAGATGTGCCCTGAAGACCTCAACCTTCCCACCTTTCCAGGACTCAGAGACACGAACCCCAGTGATCAGAAGCCCGATCCCACACCTTGGATGAAGGCTGGAGAGTCGGGGGAGGGTCTCTCCCCTTGGGGAAACGGGGAGAAAGGGTTAGAAAGGTGGGAGCCATCCATCCATAGGAACGCACGTGCACCCCCTCACGCCCCTGAGCCTGGGGGTGGGGGAGGAGAGAATGAAAGCGCTGAAACAGAAAGAGAGATGGAGAGAGAGAGAGAGAGAGAGAGAGAGAGAGAGAGAGAGAGAAGGCAAGGAGAGAAACCGAGACAGCGAGAGTCAGAAAGAGAGCGCAGGGCAGCGCAGGGCAGCGCTGGGGCGGCGGCCAGGCTGGGTGCGGGTGGCGCGGGCGCCCAGAGTTAGGGTCCAGGTCTGGTGCTTTTCCCCTTTTTCATGAGCGGTCAGTGGTAGAGCACTTGCCTAGCGTGTGTGAGGCACTGGGTTCGATCCTCAGCACCATATAAAAGAAATAAATAAAAATAAAGGTATTGTGTCCATCTGCAACTAAAGATAGTTTAAAAAAAAAAAAAAGGTCAGCACGGACAGAATCCAAGTTTTTCATCTCGAAAAGGGGAAATCGAGGCTTAGTGAGAGTTTGACCGGTTTAGAGTCACCAAAAGGGAACACCGAGCCCCGGGTGGAGCCCACCTCCCCCCCACCCCCCGGGGGAATCCGGAGGGCTGCAGCTGGGAGGCTGCGGCAGGGCGGTTCCCGCGTACTCTGTGGGCGGGGCTTGGGGAGCAGCAATGGGGAACAGGATCCGGACTTGCCTTGAGGGTGTATTTGCATGGGGAGCGCAGGTCTTGCTTGGAGATGTTACAGATCAATAGAAATGGCACAACTTTCTAAAGGATGCTCTTATGTAACACGGACGAGAGGATGCTGCCTCCTCCCTTGGCGCTCCCATCACCAGGAGGCAAGAAAAGACACCAGGCCAGGGGTGTTTTAGAGTCCTAGAAGGAGAAAGGGAAACATCTATTCCCGGCCCACCTCCTCCTGAACTCAGGATCACCTGAGTTTTCGTCCCCAGATTCTGGGAGCGCCCTGGGAATCCAGAACTGTGGAACTCCACTAGTACACCGACCAGGCTGGGGGCTGGGTGTGTGCAACCTGGTTTCCACTGCCTGCACCACTCCTGCCTGAAAGACCACCTACAGAACTTGACCCAGAGAGGGGAGGGGACTGTCTTCAGGTCACACAGCCAGCTGGGAGCCATTGGGGGAATTCCAACCTAGGGCTCTGGTCCCAGCCTAAAGCCCCAGCTTGACCATCAAGCCCTATAGAGGGAACCCATTGTGCCCATTTCTGCCCTTCTTGTGGCTCTGCTCCCTCAAGAACTAGAGCCGGCTAAGCACAGTGGTGCATGCCTGTAATCCCAGCGACCTCAGGAGGCTGAGGCAGGAGGATGGCAATTTCAAGGCTAGCCTCAGCAATTTAGGCCCTAAGCAACTTAGCAAGACCCTGTCTCGAAATAAAAAATAAAAAGGGCTGGGGATGTAGCTCAGTGGTAAAACTTGGTAAAATGCCCCTGTGTTCAGTCTCCAGTTCAGCAACAACAACCCCCCCAAAAAACAAAAACAAAAAAACCCTGCAACTGGAAGAGGCAGACTGGAAGCAGACTCTTAAGGAAGTCTGCCACTCTAGCCCACCTTACTCCAAGCTGTTGGGTGAGGAAACCTGGGAATAATATATCCCTCTCCTGGGTGACCCCAATTCCTGAGGCCTCAGGACCTGTGGGCTCTGCCCTCTGAGAGCTCAGGCCCTAGCACAAATCTCCAAAGAAAACCAGTTTTTATCCTAGCCTCTGTCACCTCTGAAAATTTGGGGGGCTAATGGGAGGGGTTTCTAACCCCCTTAGTCATCCTAGGAAGCCAAGCTGAATAGCGGTGACTGATATCCACCCAACCACAAGCCAATTTTGTGGTTTCAGTTTTCAAAAGGAACAGCAAAGCCTTGGCCCTGGCAGAGGTGTGGCCTGTGTCCTGGCCCCCCGACCAGCCGGGCACTGCATGGTCAGGCCCAGGTACTGCACAGTGCAACCTGAGGCTCAGGAAGACCAGAATGTCCCCAGCTCACAGACTCACCTAGACAGGACAGGGTTGCAATCACTAGAAACACCCCACCCTGCCCAGCACCCTGGCATCTTCACTGGCGAGGATGACAACTTCATCCAGGGTACACCCTTTGCCCTTCCCACCTTTTCCTTTTTACATTTTCTTTTCTTTTTCTTCATTTCATTTCCATTCTTTTGTGTCATTTCATTTTTCTCTCTTTCTTTCCTCTCCTCCCACATGAACGGCGGGAAAAGAGATCAAGATTATCTCTAAGAAAGCTTCCCACTGAGTAAGAGTTTAGAAGCATCTCAGAAATAGAAAATGCCAAAATGTCAGAGCCAAGAGGGAAATTAAACCACCTAGTCCAGTCGCTTGGTGTTTTCAAAGTGGGGAGCAGAGGCTCGGAGTAGTGATGCGAGATTCTCAGAGTGCAGGACAGAGGTGCTGGCCCCTGGGCACAGGCTCTCGCCACCTGCTGCACCCTGCAAGCTGCGTGTGGCTCCTCCCTTTTGCCACAGTTTAACACCATGGACCAGATCCCTTGTCCTTGTGGCCAGGGAGAAGAAGAAGGAATGGATAAGCTCAAGGAGGCAGAAAGCTGGGGCACAGGGTGTTAGCATTTTGGCAACATGCAGAATTGCCTTGTCCCTCCCCTCTGGAAGCCTATCTGAATTAGCTACAGGTGGTCACCTTGCACACCTGGTGGCCTTGGCCACAGCAGGAAGGGAAAGGAGGGAGCAAGAGTGAAAGAGACATGCCTGAGTGCCACCCACAGCTCCTCACAGCCCTAAGTGACAGGGAATGAGAAGGGGGCACAAGAGGTAGGGTCCAGATAGGATGGGGTGTGGGTGAAGCTAGGGAGGGGAGGCACCTACTGGGGAAAAGCTACCCTGATGAGTCACTGCTGCCCAGGTGCAGCCCTCTGGTGGCTTCCAGAGGTGGCATGTGAGGCTGATCATGTGATTTCTATAAAGGATACTGGAGCATGGTGGAGATGCTAGAATTGGCTCATGCCCCCTCCAAAGAGCTGACTATGTGTGTCTCCTGGTGCTTAAATTGGAGAACCAATTGCTAAATATAGCCCACCCCTGGATATGGGCCCTATGCCTTTGTGTGCATGTGGAACTTCATGTGTGTGTTGGCATGCACCATTCCTGGGGTCTCTGGTGTTGGCACTGTGGCACTGTGATCCTGGGTGTGAGATGGGTACGTACCCTCGTGTACCGGGGGATCGTGCCTCTGCAGGTGGGTGTCCTGAGAGGCTGATGGGTGGGAAGGGTGTGTGTAATTGGGTCTGTCCAGCGTGCACCGCAGGAGCATGGTGACCAGGTGAGTCTGGAGCACAGTGTGATAACAGCACATCTGCCTGACTTTGGGAAGGAGACCCACCTGTGCCCACCGTGGGGAACGAGGACAGTGCTGAGACCACACACACACAAACCTCTGAGCTCAGAGGACTCAAGGAGTGATGAGCTCTCTGCACCATGTCCCTCCCCATGAGTTATGTGTGCACCCTGGACCTACCACAAAGGCCAGCCTGGTGGGCACTGTCTTCTTCCTGCCCCTCGCCCACTCTGGGGTGAGCCATCTCCCTTACTCCATCTTCTGAGCCTCCCCTCCCCTCCAGGGTGCTCTTGCTGTGTCAGGGGAGAAAGACCAGCTCCTACAGTAGCCGCAAGACCAAAGGCTCAGGGAAGGGGGAAGGGGTGCGCTTGCCATTCAAGGGGGCTGAGTAGGAAGCCTGGGCAGGATGGCAAGCAAGGCTCCCTGCCCCTGGGTGACCCACTCAGTTTCTCTGCTCCAGGAGATCTGTCTTCTCATCCCCATTTTCCCCTTAAGGGCTCTGAGTTAGATCTCAGAGATCTAGTGTTAGATCTTAGATCTCTGAGTTAGTGAGTCTCCCTGCAGGAGAGTTCTGCAGGCCTCTTACTTTAGGCATGGAAGGAGCTAGGGTCTCCTTCACCAGAGCTGCTTCCTCCCCTCCCTGCCTGTCAGGCTGGACAAGAAAAATCACAAAGCCAGGAGGACCAAGAGAGGGTCTGAGATGAGAGACAGGTTTCCTGAGCTGCGTCCTCCTAACCCAGACCCCTCACCTCCTGGTCAGGCTTGGGGATGTCTGTGTTCTGTGCCTGAACCCACCTTCATCCCTCCTGCCTGGAGCCTTCAGTCTCGCTGAGTTGCTTAGGACCTCACTAAGTTGCTGAGGCTGGCTTTGAACTCATGATCCGCCTTGCCTCAGCCTCCCATGCCGCTGGGATTAACAGGTGAGCGCCACTGTGCCAGGTAGTGCTTCCTAAATTCAAACCTAAGGTTCCCTCTACTACAGCTGTGCTCACGAGCTGGGGGGTCAGACCTTCTTCCACGCCCAGTCAATCTTCAGATAAAGCTGGATTCTCAGGCAGAGACACAGCCAAGCCCCAAAAACGAAAACAAAAGTCTCTGCTCATCCCAGCATGCTTTCTATCTGCATGTCCTCTCCTCCCCCTGCACCGGGCCACCACAGAAACCCACAGGGCATTGGAGCCTTCATCCCAAAATGAGTCAGGGCCTCCAGAGGGTTGTGCAAGAATTTCCCCTTTGTGCCAAGTAAGGGCTCTGCTTGATGGTGAACTCCATCCAGCCTCGTTAGCTGACCTCTGCAGGGTAAGTTCAGTGGCCCTGGAAGGGCCTCTACCCTTCCAAACCCTGTGTTTAATGCCAGGGAGGGGCCAGGGTGCCTAAGAATGGAGCTGGGGACCAGACATGCTCAGCACATGCTCTGTGCCTACCCCATGGTACCCCTCCACATTTTTATTCCAAGACTGCTCCCTTGATCTGATCCCCCAGGAAACTTCAAGAGGGTGCCAACTTCAGGAAACTTCGAGAGGGTGCCAACTCCAAATCTCCTGGTTCATTCTTTCTACTCTCATGCTTAAGGGAACAAGGCTTTCTCAATGGGAAGGGAGGTGCTGGAAGGTCCCAGGACCACTGAAGATGGCCTGGAGAGTGGAGGCAATGGGTGGCCTGGCTGACCTGTGTGGAAGCTGGCGTCCTCCCTGCTCCCTGGCCCTTCACTGCATATATTCTCTCCCCCAAAATAGCATCTCTTGAGGGAGAGTGGGGGAAGTTCTCAGCTCATCGTTCACTCCTTCCCACAGTGCGTTCACAGCTCCCCCCACTGTCTCTTGCGACCTGGTTTCCCTGCCAGGCTCTGCCTCCACCCTCACCCCTCACCCTCCCAAGTCCCAGGACCCCTCTGCCAGAGAGAGAGCCTTCTCACCACAGCCATCCTCCTGCCGTCTCCTGCCTCCCTGCTTTGGCTGCGGTACTATTCCTTACCCATTGTGGGACAGAAGTCAATTCAGTGCACATAAATTGAGCGTCACACATGGTCCTGAGGGTCCGTGTGGTAGTCTCGAGGGGCATAAAGAGTGAACTAGGGCTGGGGGTGCACCTCTGTGGCAGAGCACTTGCTGAGCAAGTTAGAGCCCTGTGTTCCATCCCCAGCTCCACAACAAAAAATAAATAAAGAAGAAGAAGAAAGGCCATCTAACTGTTCCAATCCTGATCCTTTTCTCCACAGATCTCATGAGGGAGACGCCCTGCATTTGGAGAGCTCCTCCAAGTGCAGGTGCACTAAAGGCTCCCACCACACATCCCCAGGGGCCAGGGTCTGATACTAGACTCTGATTTACCTCATGCCATTTCTAGAAATTTCTAGAATCCAGCCCCAAGTTGTCCTGCTGTTATCTAGACTCTTTCCCACAGAGAATGATCCCTTGTACCCACTCCCAGACTGGCCTGGGAGGTTCAGGCCCTGGCCTTGGGAAATGGCCAATCTGAGGGGGGAGGCAGGATACAGACTGTAAGACATTGGCAGAGATGAGTGCCCAGCTGGGCAGCACTGGTCATCACAGCTGCAAGAGGTGCCCTAGGAGAGGGCTCTCAGAGCAGGGCAGGGTGAAGTGGGCTCAAGGAAAGGGGCAGCGCTGGGGTGTTTGGGGCCAAGGGCAGCGAGAAGCTAGGGCAGGGTGTCTGCCTGATGTGAGGGTGGATGAGCAACAGTGGGTGCACTTCCCCTGCCCTAGCCAGCTGTGGGGTGACCTCCTGCCCCTGGTACCGTGGGAGTGTTGGAGGCAGGGAAAGAGTGCCTCAAAGTCAACCCCCCCAAGGGAACCACCTCCCCCCTTGTTATTTCTGGCTCCATTTTCTTGGTCAAGAAGGGTGTCAGTGGTAATGCAAATCAGGAGGTGTTGGAGGTGCTGGCCGACACCCATCCTGTCCCCCAGCCCCTCCCCCTCCCCCCATGCCCACACTCACACAGCCAACTGGAACATCTGTGAGACGCGCCTGGTGACCCTGCCCTCAGATGAAGTGGCATGGAAGACTGCTGAAGCTATAGGTGGGGGCTGGGTTATAACCTAGTCCCTTCCTGCCCTCAGCCCTGCCAGGCCTCCCTGGACCATGAACATAGAATCACAGGGCATCTGCTAGATGCCAGTGCCACAGACTGGCAGGGACTTAATACCAGAGCCTTCTCTCCCAGGCTGCTGATAGGCAGGGTCCAGACTCCAATCTGCTGAACACACGGCTCACAGCCTCTGCAGATGGGGGTTAGATCTCAAGAGGCACTTGAGCAACCAGGGGGAGCTTTCCCGGAGTGTTGAGAATTTCCCTCACAGTAGACAAAGTGGAGGAAGGGCAGGAAGAGGGGCAGGGTGCTAGGGGGTTGCGCACTTCTCCCCCGACTATCTGGCCTCTGCCCCAATGCCTTTTCCCATTCCTCCCAATGAGGACCCCTCTTGCCCTTGCAGTTCATCCTTGGATCTGACCTCAATTCTTCCAAATTTGTGGTTGCCAAATCTGCTCAGTTCTTATCCTTGCTGAGGGAGATACAGGTTGAGGGAAGCCGTTCTGCTCCCCCTACCCTATAAAGATGTCACTGAGTAGAACGCACGCCAGCTCTTTTCTCCATCAGTCCTAATCAACTAGGTGAGGTGTTTCTCATTAACAGGCTCACCTGCACACCCTCCCTCTGTTAGCGATGTGCCTCTCCACACACACAGTGCTACCCACGCACACACCACCAGCTTCTGACAGGAGCTGCTGCCCTCCAAGGCTAATTACCTGACACAGCTTGCAAGGCACCCAAGGACAAGGGCAGGGTCCCCATGGCCTGGTAGTTCTGCTGGAGAAACCCTCGGAGGAGAAAGGTCAGAGCCAGAGTGGATGCTGGAGGCTGGCTTTTAATTTGGCATGTGGACACACCCCCAAGGATGGCTTGGTCTCTGTGAAGTCATCTCCCCTAGCCCTGCCACATCTAGCTTGGGGTCGATGCTGGAGAGAGTGAGTGCGTTCCCCAGGTGTGCCTTTTCCAGACTTGACAGAAGTTTTCCCTCCACCTGGCTGGAGGAAAAATTGCCCCACCCTCTCCCTGTTCAGGAGCCTAGAGATGTCCACCCCTTTGCCCCCACCCCAGCCCCGTGTTCTCTTAGGTCCTTGTGCCCTCTTCTTGAGAGCAATGAATAGCAAGAGTACCAAGTGTCCTGTCTGATCACAGTCCTGTGTGAGAGAAGAGGGAGCAAGATGAGCGTTGCCACTGCTCCAGCCCGTCCCCAGCTCCCCCTCCCCCACATCCTCTCCTTTGGGGGGCATTAGATGCAAGATTGCAGCTAGGGGAACTGACTAGGGAAATGCTAGATTTTTCTCCTTTCCCCTCCTTCCCTCCCAGCCCCCAGCAACTTTCTGCCCTGCACCTGAGCCCTTTCCCAGGTCTCTAGAAATCAAGGAGACAAGCTGCCAGAATCTGCACCCTATGTCCCCATGCTCCCCTCACTCTCATGACAGGGCGACTGTCCAGGCTGTGGGATACCTGGGTTCCCTTCCACCTTCGGGCACACTCAAGGACTGTGCTCAGGTTAGCCGGGTCACTCCTTGCTTGTGTTCCAGCAATGAACTTGAGAATGCCCTGCCATTCTCAAGGACTGGGATCTCCCTTTGCCTCTATGTCCCTAGACAACCTCTCATCCTTTCATTCCACTCCAGCCTAGTGTTTCCAGAGATCCAGTGGGTCCCAGATCCAGAAACCTGGGTGCTGCCTTCCTCTATGACAGGTGGTGGAGACATAGGAACTGTGGAGGACACTGGTCACCCATGCAACAAAAGCTCCAGAGTCTTCTTTCCCAGGGCTATGAGCCATGTCACACAGGGACAGCAGGTCCCCTTTCCTGGCACTCAGGCCTTGGCTCCAGACCATAATTGTTTATTGCAACAGAGGTTGCGGAGGCCACTCTGGACCTTGGCATAGAATAGAGAGGGACATTTGCCCTGGGTCTATAGAGAAACCTCAGGCTGCCAATGAGCAATTCCCCCTGCAGTCCCACCTCCACCCTTGCGTGCATGTGCACACACACACAAGCATGTGTTGCTGGGGATGGAACCCAGGGCCTTGTGCATGCCAGGCAAGCACTGTACCACTGAGCTACATTCCCAGTCCTCTCCTCCCCAAGCCCTCCCTCAGTCCCTTTTTTCAGTCAACCCTTGGGCCAAAAAAGAAACGAAAAGCAGCCAGGGCTGTTGAATAAGTACCTCAGGCACTTTTTGCAGAGGGCACACCCCGGGTTGAAGCAGAAGTCATGAGTTCATGACCCAGTTCTGACCTCCCAGGTATGGGACTTCTGAGGCAGAAACTGAGGCCTGGGCCCGGCCCCTCCCGTTCTTAACCTGTGAGAACATGGAACACTTCTGTGAGGCCCCATCTTGGCTCCTGGGATGCAGAATTCATTTGATGAAGAGACAGTAGCTACTGATGAATGAACCCCTGGAGCTGGATTATTATTTCTGCTGTGCTGGGATGGCACCCAGGTTCTCCTGCATGCAAGGCAAGTGCTCTGTCACTTTGCTGTGTCCCAGGGGCCCTCAGGGCTTTACAGCCTCTCTACGGCCAGACCTGCTGGGAGTCAAAATTCAAGAGCCCTACCACTTGCCTGGGGCTGGAAGGCTGCTTATCCATGTTCTAAATGAACTCCATGTCACAAGCCACCTGTGACCACCTGCATGTCAGCAGCTCCAGAATCACTCTGAATGTGGGTGCCCCATGTGTCCTGTCCCCTACTTGCCAGTGCCCACCCTCTCATGGCTGTGGTCCCGGGAGTTTCCAAGACCTCCTGTTATCAAGCACTATGGCCCTGCCCCAGTCACAGAGGAGGCACAGCCCAGGGCAGATGGAACAGGTTGTTTTATTTGGACTTTCAACTTGTTCATAGAGCACAGAGCCCTCCTTCCCTCTCCAGGCCCCCTTCCCCATGTCCCCTCCCTGGGGAACACTCAGGGTACAATGACATGTGTCTCTGGAGTCCTTGGCCCCTTCCCGGCCCAGCACACCCCTTCACTCCCCTGCACTAAGGAGGGGAGGGGTGTGAGGAGGTGGGGGGCCTGGAAGATTTGGATCAGAACGGTACATGCGCTGACAGTAGCATCCACTGCCACCTGCCCAGAGCTGAGGCCTGGGGGAGGCTCACAGTGGAGGGATGGATTCATTGTGGGCAGCAGGCTTCCTCTGCAAGAGGCTCCCCACCTCAGCTCTGGGGGCCCCTGGCCTCCTGCGTACCCGTCCTTCTGAGGGTATGACTCTGAGGTAGATTTCACAGAGGGAATGTGGGTTGGTGGGGTGTGGGAAGGGGGTTAGCTCTTTGAAGTTGATCTCCACAGCACCCTGGGCCCATTCTCAGGTTCTGGCCTGGGAAGCAGGCACTGATGACACCCACCCAGCAAACAGAGGCTGAGTCACACATGGGCCCCAGGGCATCTATGGCGTCAGGGGCTCCAGTGAAGGAAACGGTGAACGGGGACATCTGCCTTTACAATCTGTGCCTGAGTGTCAGGGCTCCAGGAGGGCATGGG
Organism: Glaucomys volans; assembly: GCA_020662805.1. Lineage (NCBI taxonomy): Eukaryota > Metazoa > Chordata > Mammalia > Rodentia > Sciuridae > Glaucomys > Glaucomys volans. The sequence continues at coordinate 37,139 of JAJEJO010003235.1, forward strand.
CCTGGGAGGTGGCAAATGGTCCCTTAGCCTGAGTGTGATGGCACAAGACCCTCAGTCTCAGGGTAGCCTCTTTGGGCTGGCTCCTCCCGGCAGTTCAGGGGCCACCCTCTCCTCTCCCATCCTCCCTGCTCCCCAGGGTGGGCAGAGGGGGAAAACCGGGCTGGCCTGCAGGGAATGACAAGAAACCAGATGCCTCTTTACCCCCAACACCAAGAGCCCCAAGATGGCCATGGGATGGAGTAACTGGCATCAATGTCAGAGCAGGCTCTGGAATCCCCCCAGGGACAGAGTACAGTGCCTAGGAAAGATGGATATGGGGGGGCTCAGGCAGCTCCTGCAGTCACCCAACACCTTCCCCCCTCCCAGGTCCAACTACTAGAAACCTTCTTGGATCTGACCCTGTTTAAGAGCAAAAAGGCAGGAAAGGCTGGGAGGGACACCCCTGCCCATCCCAGCCCAGATCCCATCTCCCCAGCAGAAAGTGGGAAGACAGGGGGAGCCTCTGTTGACCTCCTGGGAAGAGCCAGAGCTGAGTGGTGCCTGGACCAGGGAAGACGGCACACACATTAACTCAGTAGCTAGTGGAGGTATCTGGGGATCATAAGGGGCAGGCCCCCCCACCCCCCGACAAGATTCATGCAGCATTCAAAGTGAGTGTTCGGGAGTGAGAGGAGAGGACAGAGAAACAGCCAGTTGGGAAAAGGCGCCCTAGATCTTGCTGTTTTCCAGGTGGGAGTCAATGTGTTTGATGAGGGCATCATCTGGGTACCCGACAGGGAAACCCAGCTGGCAGAGGGGGCAACTGCGGATGTCAGAGCCCACTGTTTCCATCAGCAGCTGTGGGGAGAAAAGGGAGTCATTTATGACCCCAGTCCCCACCCGTGGTCCCCATATCCAGTCTGCCCTTTTCTAGGAGCCAAGGCAGGGAGGGCTACAGCATGCTGAAGGGGTCTGGATACCCTTTCCCAGCACCACCCCCAAACAGTTCAGCATCTACTCCCCTATCCCAGGGCATAGGGTCCCTAGAAGGTGTGTATAAGACAGTCACTGCTCAGCTTGCCAGGGCACCTGTAGTAATGAGGGAAGTCAACACCCAGACAGGCCCCTGGGGTGACTAAGACACAGCTTCTGGATAAATCAAAACAATGGATAATCTCAAACAATGTTCAATCCCAAAATGATTTTCTGACTGGCTTTGGAATATATTTTGGTCCTTCCAGGTGGCACAGGTAGCTCTGACATTCAGGAAACTCATTATTTCAGTGAAATGATGAAGCCCTGAGGTAGTGCTGTCTTCTAGGACAGACAGAAAACAGCAGGGGATCTGAGGCCTGGGGGAGGGAAGCCCTATCCTCGAAATGGCCCAGGCCACAGCCTCCACTGTTCCCCTCCAGTTACCAACATAATAGAGACTGCTTGAGTCAGGCACCGTGCAGACTACCTTAGGCTCACTGCCCCCCAAAACCCTCTAAGGTAATGAGATATTAACTGCCCGTTTGGCAAATGAGAAAATTGAGGATCAGAGGGAAGAAGCTGTACCGTTCCCACAGCTATTCAATAGTGGAGCTGAAATCAAAGCTGGGATTGAGGACCATACCCTTCAAAGTGGCATTAGGTAAAAGTCTCAATGGTGGGAGCCTCAATTTCCCCCCAAAAAACTGAAGAGGAAGGCAGAGGGTCCTGTACTAAGTCTGGGGTCCAGGGAACAGGCCTCTGCTCATCAGGTGTGAATGATTTGCGTGTTGATACCCAAAGGACAGAGTCCCCAGTTGAGGACGGGCTCTTGGCCCTGCATCAAGGCGCGGGCCGCACAGGTGTGTGCCCCACTCACGTTGATGGATGGCCAGGACTGCGCGTGCTCTGCGTGGGCGTAGGCTGCGGCGGCCGGCGACTCCGGGATGGGGAAGCCCGCGCAGAAGGAGGCGCAGCGGATGGTGCCCGCCTCGGGGCTGGGAGGGCTGGCGGGCATGGCCCACTCCTCCTCCTCGGAGGGCTGCTTCTCAAAGCGCAGCCGGATGCCCTCGAAGGCGCGCCGCGGGCTCAGGGGTCTGCCGGGGCCGTAGAGCTCGCCGCCATAGGCGCGGGGCTTGGGGAGCGTGGCCGCCTCGGCCTGCAGCCAGGCCGGGGAGGCGCCCGCGTAGGCCGCGCCCTCCGCCAGCTCCGAGTAGCTGCGGCGACCCTGGAAGCCGGCCTTCACGTGGTGGCTGGGCGGCTTGGGGTAGACGCGCTCGGCCAGCGTCCTCTCTCCAGGTGGCGGCGGCGGGGGCGGCCGGGGCTGCGGGGCCGGACAGCTGGGCGGCACCGGCGAGCGCCGCTGCGGGCTGGGCGACTGGCACGGCGGCGGCACCGGCGAGCGGCGCTGCGGGACGGGCGATGGGCAGGAGGGTGACGCCGGTGAGCGGCGCTGTTGGGGCGAAAGGCACGGGGGCACAGGAGAGCGGCGCTGCGGGACCGGGGACTGGCACGGGGGGCAGGGAGGTGCCGCTCGGGCAGGCGGCGAGGGCGAGGGGCACTGGGGGGCCGGGGAATGGCGCTGCGACAGCGGCGAGTGCCTCTGGCCTGGAAAAGAAGTAGGATGGGTGGGAGAACGAAGGTGGGCAAGAAAGCCATCAGCACTGGCTATCCAGGGGCTTGCGGGTTCCAAAGCCCACCCACTCTCGTCCAGGCAAGGAAGTCCAAGGTGGCACACAAGGCTTGCCACAGCCACCCCGCCATGCCCCGCCCGCCCCGGTCCAGCTGCCCTGCCATCCTGCCCCATCTCACCGCCACTCCGGGCCTGCTCTTGCAACAAGGTTCTCAGGATCCTCCCCTGCAGGGAACTCAACTCACGAAGCCGGCCCAGCTCCTCTGTCAGTTCCGTGTAGGCCAGAGCCAAGTTCACCCTGAGGACAGAGGGCAGGGAGTGGGGAAGAGGTATAGGGACATGACTCTTCAGCACCAACTATGCAGGAAGAATTGGCTCTGTCACTGCATCTGGTTCCCACCTCCAGGACCCTCCTACCCCAACTGCTGGAATTCTGCCTTTAGTGGTACCAGGGATTGAACCCAGGGCCTTGTGCTTACAAGGCAGGCACTCTACCAACTGAGCTACATCCCCAGCCCTAAGGTTCACTTTAAATGCCACTTCTTCCAGCGAGCCTCCCTCTGCTTCCACAGACCCTTTCCCCAACAGAGGCAGTGGCTCCCAGCATAGGGGCAGGGATGGGGAGCAGATTGCCAGGGGTCCCTGATTCCCTGCGAGCTCCAAGCACTGTCTGTGGCCAGAACACAGCTCACACAGGTGTGAATGTTTTCCTCATCTCTGTAGAAACTGTGATGACAAATAAAACAGATTCATCAAACAGCTGCCCTGAATTTATAGTAGCTTTTGTCGCCCAGTTCTCTCAGAGCCCAAACTAAAAGTATTACACAATCCATGTGCTGGAGGAGGGGTCTGTAAAAAGCATCCTCACCTTTGGAAAGGCTGGGACTGCTGCTGTACGGCCTACCATGAGCCCTATCCTCCTCAGGGAAGACTGAGCCTCCTGGCTGGCAGAAGTGCCAACTGATAAATTTGACTCCAAGTTGGCCCCATTCTAGATTCACACTCTTGCCTGGACCTCCAAGTTGCCTTTGGCCCTTTTCAGCCTTGCACCTCCCAGAACCTCCTCCCACTGCACTGCACACCTGCAGGGGGCACCCAAATTGAGCACCTCTCAAAGGCTACCTCGTTCTAGAATGTTACTGAGTTCCTCAAGGGCAAGGATTATATCATTGTATTTGTATTACCAGCACCTTGCCCAGGGCTGGTACCCAGAAGATATTCACTAAGTTGATAATGAAACCGAGCCTCTCTGTCCATTTCTTTTTCTTCTTCCCTCTCTTCTTCCTCACTTCCTACTCAGGCCTCCAAAGGAGAAACAGAGCTGTAACTGATTCTGGGTTTATTAAGGGACATCTCACCATGTCCTTTGCTTTTGCTACCTCTGTGTCACTCAGACCCAGAACCATCAAAGGTTATCACTCCAGTCCTGCTCCTCCACCTTGTCTCACTGTGGCTGCTCACCCACAGGGAGCCCTCTGACCTCACAGGAGGCTCTGCCAAGGCCTTGGGTTCTGCCTCCCTTTTTGTTCTGGACTTGGACAGAGACTGGGATCTCCCTAAAAGCAGGGATTTGATTTTCTCTGGCTCTTCCCACCTCCCCAACTCCAGAACAGACTTCTAGAACTTTGGAAGTTTGAGCTAGAGGGAAGTAATAGATGTCACTCCATGTGGATCTCCTCCTGGATAAGGACAGAGATCAGGGAGCAGCCAAAGCTCTCCAGCCCCAAAGGCCCCGTCCCCATCCCATGGCTATGGATAGTGAGAGAGGACATACAGGGATGAGAGGGGGTGAAGGCAGAAATGAGGCCAATCTTAGGAGTTCTAGGGAAGGTGTATGTGCGCACCTGTGCTTGTGTCAGGAGATTAGGGCTTCAGAAGGTGGGAAGGGCCCAGGTGGAGAGGGCAGATAATGACTGCACCCCTCCACTGACCCACTGGCTGGCACTCTCTCACGAATTCTAGGATGGGGTTGGAGAGTGTGTGTGGGGGGGTATAGTCCTTTCCACAACACCCATTTGGGCCAAAGCTTGAGTCCTGCACACAGGCAGGGAGTCTGGGGGACAAGTCCACTTCTTAGGGAAGGTGAGTCCTTACCACTCATCTCCAGAGAGATAAGAAGTCCTAGGAACCCTCACCCAGATCTCGTGGCCTGCAATTGCACCACATCTGGGTCCCCATGTTTGCTTAATGTCTCCTGTGCTCCCCCACCTCATCTCACAGGTCTGTGGGAAGAAATGACATCTCTCCCATGACTGGAGGCCCATGTATGTCTCACATCAAAGTGGGGACTCCCCAAAGGAAGTCTCCTCCTTTCAGACCAAGGGAATCTGAAGGCAAGATCTGTGTGTCTCTTGTTAGACTGGGACTGCTAAAGGGCAGGACTATACTATCTGCTCAGTGAAGGTGGGACACTCAGGGCAGGGCACTGATGAGTGTCATTCTCCATCCAGGCAGTCGAAATTACTCTCCCCATCCACCTTCCCTGCTGTATCTCAGCTGACAGATACAGGTCGTCGACTTCACACCCCACCTTGGAGATCTCACCTGCCACACTCACTACCCAGGCCCCTTCTCTCAGGAGCAACCCCAGTTTCCACTGTCTGGGTCCTGGCACCCTCCTTCTCACAGCCACCCCCCCAAAAAAAAAGCCCCAGGAAATCCAAAGAGGCAGCCCCTAACTCAGAATGCTCAGCCCCTCTCCCAGCTCTGACACTAAGGACCTGGGGCAGACAGGTTCTCTCCTCCGAGAGCCCCAGGCCACCCTCACAAAGATCTCTGAGACCCTGGAAAGGGTGGGGGTACCCAACCTCCTTCTGATGCCTCTTGGCCCTGTGGGACCTCCCTTCTCACTGGGCATCTCTCCCTCCCCAAGATGCATATGCCCAGGCTGCTGAATACGCTAACAAGCTGAATGACTCACTGAAAACACTGCCAATTCAGTGGAAAAAAATCTCAACTTCACAGCACGACCTAAGAGCTGCACACGTGCACCTAAACGCACATCCATTTCCTGGCCCACACCTGAGCACTTTTTCCATCACCGTGTCTTTGGGAAGGTGGTCAGGTGAAGGGCAGCAGATGGCTGTAATACGGTGCTTCTTCATTGCTTAAATTAGGAAAAGTTCTGAGTCTGTCAGAACCTGAGACTGATCCAGGGAGAAAAGGAAAACCAGACGATTTGTACAGGCGCTGATTACGGGCCAGGCACCATGCTACGAACATCATTTGTCTTCACAACAACTCTGCAACAATGCTGCTGTTATCACCTCCGTTTTTCAGATGAGGAAACTGTGAAACACTTGACTATCCAAAGTTCTAAAGCTCTGCAGTGGTGGATCTGTTGGGATGGAAGCTCTGGCCTCCTGGACTCCAAAGTCCAGACCTCTGACCACTCCATATACACCTCCCAAAGAATCAGCAGAGAGAGAAAAAGCAAGAAGGCAGTAGAAGGACAAGAAGAGGTCAGGGAATTTGGAAGTGACCTGGGAGCCCTGAGAACTGCCTGGGAGGGACAGAACAAGGTGCTAGACATGCATGGAAGTCGAAGATCAGAGCGGTTAAGAGCTGGCTCAAGGTCTCAGAGCAGTGGTAGCACACAGCAAGGATTCAAATGCTTGCTCTTGGCACCTCAGCCCACTAGGCTGGCACCTTCAGAGGAGCCAGAGTGCAAATGGCAGAGCTGGCAGGAAGGCAGACACTCTGGGCTGCAAATCATTCCGCTCTTCATTGACTTATCCTTTCATTCATTCTTTTCATGAGTAACACAGGGATCCCACAATAAGCTTCACTGTTACTGATAAAGCAACTGAGATCAGGAAGATCAGAGACCTAAGCATCCTCCTTTAGGCCTCTTTCTGCCTCAAACCAGCTGTTGAGACCCTTGGGCTCTCTATGCTAGCTGCTCCCCTGGAGCTGGTGAGGAGATAAGGATGCAGCAGGGTGAGAGTTCAAGCTAGCACTGGGTGATGTGTGCAGACCCAGAGATAGGCATGAGGTCCTGGTGAAAGCTGGGGTTGAGAGTCAGACTAAGCATAGGATTATGAGCTCATTTATGGCTCACTGTGGGTAGATATGGGGTCAGGACTAGTATAGGTAAGAGTCAGGGATGGGTTCAGCATTAGGGTTAGGACTGGGGTCAGGACTCCAGCTCATCCCATGATCAGAATCATCTATTCAGAATTAGGAAGAAGACAAGCCAGAATTCCCAGCTCTCCCATCCTTGTCCGGAGCTGCCCATGGCTGCCCCGGCCACCTCACCCAGTGGGGGGAATTCAGGGGCCGAACTTTCCACCACCCACAGGCACACCCAGCATCAGTCTTCCCGCCTGTCCGCCCGACCCTCTGGGAGGGGACCACAGGCACCGGGCCGTGGAGCGGACTTGAGGTTGCGGGCTGGGGGAGGAGGAAGTCACTCTGCAACAAGCCAGTGCGCCACCACTTCCTTTCCGGGCGTGTTGAGTCCTTCACTCTCCTCGACCAGCTATGACTTGCGGTCCCCAGAGCACTTCATGGCAGCCCCTGCCAGGCTTCCAGCAGAGCTAGAAGTCTACTGTGTCTAGAAGCTTCCCCAGATGGAGAGAAAGACAGCAGCTCACTGCAGGGTGGGAACCAGGGTCCCCAATGGCCCAGGACTGTCCCGTTCACGCTAGTTACCCCAGCGTAATTATTAATAGGGGCCCCTTTCACTTTCAAAAGTGATCAGATTTGGTCAACAAATCACATGGTCACCCCTCATATAAAGGCTTCCTATCTACAGAAGAACCTGACCAGGCAAACCACAAGGTCCCACTGCCCCCACCTGCTCAGACCCGCTTGGCATATGCACTGCAGTTCTTGGGCTCTCTGCAACTCACGTTGTTTATGAGAATGAAATGAGATCTTGAGTGCACAGCCTCACCTGGCACCTCACCTAGCATCCTGCACCGATGAAGAATCCGGGAATAAAAGCAGATAGGCAGGGAAAAGGAGAAACCTGTTTTGAGACCTTTTTTTCTGCTTTTGTTTTTTTGAGACACTAGCTTAAGACTTGGTTTAAGAAGGAGGGGAGGATGTGGAGTCTCCCATCGGGGAGACAGCAGGCAGAACTGCTCTCAGCCTGGCTGGCAAGCTGGGGGTCAGAGATGGGTTCAAAGCCCACCAGTCCCTCATACCCACTTTGAGAGCCCCCGCCCACTCTTAGAGAGCCTGGAGGCTGCAAGTGCTCAGGGGTTAATTCCTGTGCGCACCGGGTACCCAGGCTGATGGAGACTTGAAAGAAAGGAAGTAGGGAGGGTGAGAAGCATGAAGGGGGAGGCCCTGGGCCCACTGGTTCTGGGGTATGAGGCTAAGTTCAGGGTACATAGGGGTCTCCAACTTCCGTCCTGACCCACCCCACACTGCCCTTGACCTCCGTGCAGAGTTTCCATCCTCTCTCTCTGAGTTCACACTTCTCCCCCACCACTAACCGCAGCCCACGCAGAGGCTTGTGGGCGGAGAGAGGGGGGTAGGAGGGGTGGGCGGAAAAGGCTGCAACACCGAGCCCCCCACGTTGGGAAAAAGAAAGCCCTATAGTTTATTGTTTTCCCCTCACCACCCATACTGAGCCACATCTTCTCACTGTCCCCTCCCTAATACATCCCCTCCCCCACTGGGCCCTTACCCCCCTCACAGGGCCCCTGCTCCCCTGGAGCCCCCATCCCCCTCAAGCAATGCCCCATGATTCCCCCTCCCGCTCAGAATTAGCAACACCCTCAAAAAGTCCCACTCAGGAACTCCAGGGGAGTGGGCCATGGGTTCTGCACCTGCAACCTTGGCTTGGACCCTCCTGGTATCCTTAGCTCCCTGTGCATCCTCAGAAGCCGGGTGGGCTCTGCTCCCACCTCCTCCCTCGTCATTGTCTCTGGCCCTTGAGAGACCTTTGGCGGCTCTTTTGGGGCAATTTGTCCTGCAGGGCTCTGGCCACCAGAAACCAAGCTGACCAAAAGGAAATCGTGCCCCAAGGTCAGACCTGAAGGGTGGCAGCCTGATGTGTTCTGGGCACCTGTTTACAGAGGGAGATTGAGGGCCACAGTTTGTGGACTAGGAACCTTGAGGCTGGGGCTGTATTCCAGGCCTGTTCCCCAGCACAGACAGCACCAGGAAGGGACTCATAGAGTATAAGCACAAGGGAGTTGTTTGTTTAATTATTTGTGGTACTGGAGATTTAATCCAGGGGTGCTCTACTACTGAGCTACACCCTTTTTTATTTTTATTTTGAGACAAGGCGTTGATAAATTGCCAAGGCTGGCTTTGAACTTGGGATCCTCTAGGCCTCGGCTCCCTGAGTTGCTGGGATTTCAGGTGTGCACCACCCTGCCAGGCTAACATAAGTGTTTTAATGGTGAGAATTCCCAGAGTCAACCCAGCTGCCCTAGTGTCCAAGCTGATATGGAGGCACCTTTCAGGGTTTAAGAGAATCCCAGAAGAATAAGACAGACTCGGGAACCACATGTCCCCTCTGCGTTTACACTCAGATAATCCAGCCCCGGAATTGCACTCCTGGAAATCCTACCTGTAAATTCTCACTAGTCTGCAGGGTCAGGGAAGCAGAAGGAAGAAGGGGTTGGTGGGGAAAGGGAGCCCACAGCAGGTGACCAAGGCTTCCTCAGGTGGGAGGGCAGGAGATAGCCCTGGGGAAGTGCCTATTACCAAAAGGAGCTGAGTTTATAAGAAACTAAAACTACTGGGGGAGTGAGGACTTCCTCTGAGAATGAGATCCTGCCAAGCTGGGGCTATCCAGAGAAACTTGGCCTGAAAGGCAGCGAGCGCTGGGCAGGCAGGGCCAGGCTGCTGTGGACACAGAGATCAAGGAAGGCCATGGCTCAGTGGGAACCACAAAAGGAGAGGATGGTGCGGCCTCCAAAGCACATTATGGGATGGGTTCTCTCCCACTCAGCACACACCCTAGGAGCCCCCACTCCTTCTCTGTCCCTTCCCACCATCTATCTCACCACCCTTTCACTCTCGTTAATGGCTGAGCCCAAGCCCAGGAGAGACCCTTGGGATCCAGAGAGGAGGAAGCCAAAGCCACTCTGCAGCCCACGGTCACACTTGGCTCTGCCAAAAAGCCTTCCCTCAGAGTTCCAGAGCCTTCAGAAGGGGTTAGACTCACTGACCTGTAAGGGAGTCTTCCATGTGACTTCAGGGGTAAGTTGGAATTCTACAATATTTGGGTATGTGTGTGTCCATGGGCAAGATGGGCCGAGAGCCCCAGGCATAAGCTAGGGCAGACCCTCTCCACAAAGGCCCCCATACACCTTCAGTAACCTAGCTGAGGGGTACCACCCAGCAGCCCCACAAACTCAGTTCTCACCCTCTCAGCTATCACAGCTCCACCCAGGCCCTCGCCCCAGGGTGGGGAGGGAGGTGAGGGGTATCCCCAGCTGTCCAGAAGCGAGGAGGAAGATCAGGAGGAAGTCTGCTGGGAGGGATGACCCTTGGAGTCCTGGAGTATGCTGTGTGATAGATGGTTAGTTCCTGCCCCTTTCTGGGCCTCAGTTCTCTCCAACGCTCGTAAGGAGTATGTGCTACTGGCCTCATCTCAGAGGACGTGAGCGGAAGGAGGTTTGAGCTCTATTTCTCAGAAAGTGGGAGAGGAGGAGTTTGGCTGCAGACATGAAAGGCATCAGGTGCCACCACTGCTGGGTGGCCATGTGCCTCACCCCACTGCCCAGTGCTCCCCAGGGCCCACTGCTAGGTCCCAACCAGCAGAACTCCCATGCTACTTCCTGCTGCCCTTCCTGACAGGATTCCAAGGTACCTTCTAGTTCCCCAGACTAATGCTGTGTGAATCCAAGGAAGACCCCATCTCTCTCTCTCTCTCTTTTTTTTTTTTTTTTTAAGTCAAAAGAAGCCTTTATTTTTAGCTGGCCAGCAATGACCACCCTTACACCTAAAAGCTGTGTGCTGGAGAATCTCGCCTGAAGACCCCATCTCCAGTCAAGGGATGCTCCCTTCCAAGATGAGTGGAAAGGGCACAACAAATCCAGCATGAGGACATCTCCCTCCTCCTCACTAGGGAGGGAAAAGTAGCTGGGCCTTGTCCCTGTTATAGAAAAATGGGGCCTCACAGAGGCCCTCAAACTCACCAGAGGACATAGAACACAGCAGCAAAGTCACTGAGTAAACATCTCTCAGCCCCTCACACCTCAAGAAGAAATGGGCTTGGTCCCAGAAGAAGGCAAAGGGAACATCCTAGAACCTGAATACTCCAGAACCCACCACCTTCCAGGGAGAGACACAGAGAGACAAGTGACTGAGACACCTAACCCTGAGGCCTGGGCTAGGAAGAAAGGTCATTCAAATAATGCAGAGGGATGGAAAGCAAACCTAAGGGGTACCTGGGATATGCTCCCCAGGTTAAGAGGGCAAGGGTTACAGACGTGACTTACTGATCGTCCCCAACTCTCTTCACCCACGCCATGTCCCGCTCTGACTGGTTGGTGGCCAGATCCTAAGGGGGAAGATCAAGAGGTCAGAGCCTAGCCTTACCCTTGCCTAGACCCCTTCTTGGCCATTCTGTCTGCACTCCTGGATTTTTAAAGTTGCTCTGTGCCCTCTGCCTTTACCTGGGCCCGGGTTTCCTGCAGCTGCTTCAACTCCCCCTGCAGCCGCTCGCATTCCGCCTGGAGCTGCTCCTCTCGGAGCTGAGCCCCCCGAGCTTCTCCCTGGGCAGCCTCCAGGGCCTCTTCCAGCTGCCGACGCTCCAGCTCACTCACACTCGGTGTGGAGCCAGGCCAGCCTGCTGTCAGGGGACAGGACAATGTCAGGCTGGACTTAGCTGCCTCAACCAACATCCTGATCCACACAAAAGTGAAACAGGTGGGGACTAACAAGAAAAGCCAGGACAGATACCCAAGGACGAGAGAGACTGCTACAAAGAGAGGGAGGAGGGAGGGGCTGGTTTCTCTTTCTAACCTGGCTGGAGGCCAGGGGGAGAATGAGATGACCTCTGGAAGACATCCCAGGCCAAACTGAACAGTCTAAGGCATTCTCCCTGGGCCTCTTCTAATCATAATCTAAGATGGGCAAGGAACTCTGGGTGAGGGCTCCCTCTGCTGGCAAACCCAAGAATTGCAACGGGGTAGCCAGGCACCTATCAGAAATAGTCAAGTGGGAATGTCAGCGGGAGAAATTAGGGAAACAGTGTTTGCAGTGAAGAAATAGTTGGAAAGGGAATATGGGGAGATTGTGGGAGAAACTTAAGGTATTATAACAGGGTTTTAGGTAAGCTATAAGTGTCCAGTTGTGTTGAAATGTGGGTTAGGCTTGGGGACTTGGGGATTGGGAAGTAAGGGGTCACTGAGATCTCACCGTGACCCAAGGCAGATCCCCCTCTCAGTGCCAGGTAGTGCAGGTCCAGATCGGCACAGGGTGGGGCAGGGGCAGGTGGAGGGCTCAGGCTAGGGAAGGCTGCATCCCGGAGTCCTTGTTGCTGCCGCAGCTGTTGCTCCAAACCACAGATCTGCCGCAGGTGGGTTTCTACCAGGGCCCGCTGCAGGTGGAGGAAGAGGCTGAGGGTCTGCACAGGGCTCACGGGGGCTCCCCAAAACCATAGCAACCCCATGTCTGTATTATCGTCACTCCCCAAACTGGAGCAGAGGCCATCAGATCACACCTCCCATGCTCATGCTCCAAGTGGCCATGGGTGTGAGGCCTCCTCTCTCAGCAACTGCAATGCAGATGTTTCTGGCTACTGCCCCTGGCAAGGTCAGAGTGAATACCTCTGTCATTGACACCCAGGAATTCTCAATAGAACATTCAGCCTGCTGGGCATGGTGGTGCACGCCTGTAATCCCAGAAACTTGGGAGGCTGAGGCAAGAGGGTCACAAGATTGAGGCCAACTTAGAGAGATCCTGTCTCAAAATTTAAAAAAATAAAAAGGGCTAGAGATACAGTTCCATGGTAAAGCACTCCTGGGTTCAATCCCCAGTAACAAAACCCCACAAAAATTAAAAACAAAACAAACAAACAACAACAACAAAAAAACCCACTCAGACTTGTGTCCAGTCACTGCTACCCTGTAAGGTGTACACTAACTTCTATTTGCATGTGCAGCTTAACTTTTGGGTTTCATCTGCCTCATGTATAAAACAGAACAGCAGGACCATGCCTACCTCTTATGGTTGTTTTGAAAGCTAAAATAAATAAATACATGTTAAGGTATAAGAACAGGACCTGGCACACAGTAAGCTATATAAGCATTTATGCTTACTAAAGCAAAGTTTTTTTTTTTTCTTTTTTTCAGCACCGGGGATAGAACCCAGTCTTACACAAGCTAAGTAAATACTCTACCACTAAGCTACATCCCCAGCCTCAAAGCACACGCAAATACCCAATTACCCTCCCAACAACCCAGAAAGGTTATTATTTGCTCCACTTTTCAGAGGGATGGAAGTTAAGTGACTTGACTGTGGTCGTAGATAGGAGTTGGCAGAGACCATGTTTCTTGATTCTGACACCTGCTCATGTTGACTCTGATTCACACACAAGCCAAAATCCATCCCAGCTGTCAGACACTCCAGGTCACCTTTGCCCGAAACCATATCACCTCCCAGGAACAGTCCTACAGGCAGAGGGCTGACCCAGCATGACAGCCAAATATTAACACACACAGGGTCACTGCATGGCCAAGTGCAGTCACTCACAAGCTGAATGACATATACAGACTCACTTGCAAGACCAAGTGGGCCCCCAGATACAAGCAGGGTATTGACACAGGGGGTCACACAATCACGGGTCAGAATGCTCACAGGCAAAACCACACACACACACACACAACACCCAGTACACACCCTCCAGCACCCCTGTTCCCTGGGCCTCACCATCTCCCCCAGCTCTGTCTCCAAGTCGCTCTTCTCCACACAGAGTTTCTCGTAAGCCTGAATCATCTCCCCCAGCTGTTCTTCCTGCTCCTTGTTCTTCTGCAACTGGATAGGCCCAGAGGGCATATCAGAGTCAGGCCCATCCTCAAATGGGCACAGAGAGGCTCCTGGCACCTCCCACCCCCACTCCCAGCACTCTGTGGAGGGGCAGGAGGAGCTGCAGTGGGCTTAGGTAGAACTGTAGCCGCCTCTCTGATCAAAGGAACAGAAAGCCAGAGGCTGGAGGAGGGACAAGAGGGAGGCAGTGGTATCAGCAATGGGAAGCTCAGGGAGCTGAGCTAGATGGAGGTTAAGGGCTCACCTCATGCTGGAACTGGTTGAGCCGCTGCTGCAGACTGACCTTCTCCACCTCCAGCAGGGAGCCATCCTTGATTTCATACAGAGAGAAGCCGTGTTCCTCTCCAAAGTCACTGATCAGCGGGTACTGCGGGAAGGCAGGTTTTCAGGAGGGTTGGATCCTGGCTCCCTGTCCATGCCTGGGCCTCTCCACGCCCCCAACGCCATGATCTGCCTCAGAGTGTTGAATTTCCCCTTCCCCTTTCTGGTAGGATCCACCACTCCAGAGAGGATCCTTCATGATTGGTTGCTGGGTCACATCTCTCAGAGAAGATTGCACCCCAACCTCTCTTCTAGACACTGTGGAATCTCTACTGGATACCAGTGCCTACTACCATCCCCCCCACACACCACACTACTACCTTCCCATCTCCAGATGCTGACCTTGACCTCGTAGACTTTGAGGCGGCGGCGGAGGGTGGCATTCTCTCTCTCCAAGCCCCCCAGTCGCTCCTTGATGTCCCCGTAGGCCGTGATGAGGGCAAAGTGGGAGGCAGAGCACATGTCTCCACCCAATGAGGGGTCTCCAGGACCATCCAGCCACACCTCGCTGGGCCCAAGGGCCTCCTGGGTCAAGATGCTGATGTCGTCCTCAAACATGGATTCCATGGTAAGGGCCACAGCCCACACTGGGCCTCCTGGGAGAATAGGAACAACGAGGAGAGGAACACCTGGCACTTGTCCTCAGATCACTCATGCTGGCCGGAAGCATCCTGTGGACAGCTGAAAAGCAGCCTGGAAGATTTCTGCTCAGGGTTAAGTGGGGGACTGCCACTGCCCCTTCCCAGATGGCTAAGCCCCATCCTCTCTGCTGCCACTGTCTTTGGGGGAAAAGGGCAGGAACCAGATGAAGACTTAGGGGTGGGGGAGCAGTAACAGCAAATAGGGACAAGAAAGCCAGGCCAGCTGCAGGCTCCTTGCAGAACCCAGGGAGACCTGTAGATGAGAGGGCTTTCCCAGCATGACACATTCCTCAGACCCTCTTCCACCCAAAACCTCACTTCCCCAAGTACCTCACCAAGCAGCTCATCCCAGGCCTGTAGCACCCCAGCTCCTCCCTAAGGAAGGCCCAGTCAGCCTCTGCCGAGCCCCCGCCCAACTTCCCCGCTTCCTCCAGCAGGATCCCAGAGTTCAGGAAAAGGAAGTGCCTCCCCCACTTGCACTGGGGCTGTGGCAACCGTCCAGGAGCTCTTGGCCCCTGATCTGGGACCTGCAGGAAGTCCTTGGCTGAGTGTCAAAGGGAGCAAACTGGGCAAGGGGCCTCAGGTGATGAGCGACGTTAATAAAGTCCCCAGCCGGTTCCAGAGTGCCTGCACACAGGGAAATGGGGCACCCTGGGAGGGGACAGCAATGACTCAGGGCTCCCGAAAGGAGTAGGCAGCGAGGGGGTGCGTGTGTACTTCTCCCGGCCCTGTTTATGAATGTGTGGTGGCTGGCATGTGGGGGGAGTGTGTGTCTGTGAATGAGTGTAGGTGTGTCACCGTCAATGAATGCCTTTGCGGGGCGAAGAGTGGGGGTACGGAGTTAGGAAGCGGCCGGGAAGCTATGTGTGTGCGCGCGCGTGTGAGCACGCGTGCGTGAGCGTGTAGGAAGGGTGGGCACGTTCGGGCCGTGTGTCACGTGAGGCACTATGGGAATGTCCGAGGTGTGTGCGCGCGTCGGAGCGTGTGTGCGCCTAGAAGAGGGGGCTCGGCGGTGAGGCGCGAGTTCAGACAGTGGGGTCTCCGACCTCCCCAAGCTGCGCTGCGGGAGCTTGGGGTGCAAGGGCTCAGGCCCAGGCCCCGGCCCCAACAACCCCCCGTAACCTCATCTAAGTACCAGGGAAACGCGTGTGACTGGGTCTGAGTAAGAAGTGTGTGCGCGTGTTTGTGGGGCTGGCCCCACCTTTAACCCTCTCCTGCCCACGCCGTCCCCTCCCCCGACTCCGCTCTCCGGCGCTCACCACACCCCCTAGACCCCGGCCCGCCACCTCTGGCCCACCTCCACTTGCGGGCTCTGTTCCCCGGGCCGCCCCACCAATGCCGACTTCCTCCGCATTCTCCTCCCGGCACCCCAGCGGCCCGGCGGAACGCGATGGAAGGCGGCTGGGGAGGGGGTGCCTCTGCCGGCCCGGGCCCCTCCTGCGGCCCCTTTAAGAGCCGCCCTTTAAACCCCTTCAGCTCGGCGGACAGAAATTGTCGCCCCTCCCCTCTCGGGGGCTGAGATCTCACAGCCCCCTCCCCCACCGCTGGCCGAACCCCGGGCCCCGGGCTGCCCGCCCTGGGCCGGGCAAGGGGCTCCCGAGGCGGCGCGGCCTGAGGAGCGGCGGCGGACGGGGCCGGGAGAATGCGGGCGGCGGACGCCGGGCCCTTCCCCTCCCCGCCACCCAGTGCAAACTGCCAGCCAACCTCCCGCCCCCTCCCCCGGCCTCCCCGCGACCCCCAGGGCCCCGCGCGGGCGCCGCTCCCCTCCCGCCGCCCTCGCCCCGGCCGGGGACTCACAGCTGCCGCCGGTTCCTGCTCGTAATCGCAGCTTACCCCCTCTGCCTGCTCCCTCCCCAGACGGGCACCGGTGCCCCCACCCCCCTGGCACCGCGCTCTGCTCCTCGCCCTGTCGCCGCCGCCGGGTCTCTCCCCCCCCCCCCCCCCCCCCCCTAACCCCCTCCCTCCCTCCCGCCCCGCTCCTCCTCCGCCGCCGCCGCCGCCGCCGTCTCCTCCGCCTCCTCCTCCCCGGCTGCTCCGGGTTTCTCCAGCTGGGAAGGCGCCCCGGACCCCGCCGCTGCCACCACCACGTGGTGAGGGGCGGCGGCCCCCGCGGTGCGGCCGGGTCCGGCCTGGCAGCACGCCCGGCGCCCACCCGCTCCCTGCAGAGCGGCCGGCCGCGCGGCGCCCCCCTTCCCGACGCCTCGCAGCGCAGTGTGGCGTGGTGGCGTGTGTTGGGGGCGTCTGCGGACAGTGCAGGGGTGCCGTGGGTGTTCTGCCGCTTTGGTTGGGGCCGTGTGTTTTGCGAGAAAGTGGGGTTGTTTGTGTGCATGGTGTTGGTCTTTGCTCATTTGTTAGACCTGTCTACTCCCCTCCTCTACGAGGAGGGGGCACTGAACACAGGGTGCAGCCGGAGAGATTAGTTAAATCTGTAAACTTAGAAAGTAAGAGTGAACTAAGATCAAATGTTCATTTAGGAAGACGGACAGCCCACCCCCCAGCACACACAAGTGCCCACGGGCCAGAGAAATGAAGAAACAACATATTTTACCCTTTCCACAAAGATTATTTGAGCATCTGCCAAACGGCTGGGCAGAAGACAAGTTTTTTTTTTTTTTTTTTTTTGCCACTTTCTCACTGTGTGACCTTGGGTAAGTTACTTAACCTCTGAGTTAGATTGGATATCATTCTCTACCCACACCCTTATTGGGGAAAGAATAGGGATCAGAATTAAAGGTACCCTGTGAATGACTGGGAGGTGTTAATGAGTCATTTTAATTCCCTGGTACAGAGTTAGGGTCAGCCTAGCTGCAGGTGGGGAATGACCAGGGGAAATTGGAGGACTAAAAAGTATCCTCAAGAGATGTGGAAGAAACCCTGCAAGCGGACGTAGCCCAGGGAAGGGGGCCCTTAGTGGGGTCAGCATTGTGTTATAAAGGCTGCTGGGAACCTGATCCTACCTTTTTGGCTGGGGGGGGCGTGTATTTGAGAGGGGGAGGATGAAAGAAAAGGTCCCTTGCCTCCTGTGAGCTTTCAAAAGCCACAGTAACTGTCATCTTCACTGTGGGGAGAAGACTGGACCAGGGTAAGCTGTGCCCCCCAGGACTGCCAGCAAGAGCTCTCTTCAAAGGATTTTCTCACTGGCTTCCTCCTCCTCCTCCTGCTGGCTTCCCTTGCAGCCTTTCCTGCTGGTTGCTCCTTTTTATAGACCAGAAGGGAAGGCAGGTCAGCCCTTGCCCTCCCAGGCACCAGCTTTCTCTGAGCCATGTGGAATGACCCACCTACCCTCTAGATATGAAGGTTGGGATGTGTGTCTCCCCACCAATCCAAGAGTGAGGCAGGTGTCCCCTTCCTCAGTGCTCCACAAGTTTTCTGAAGCAGGAGACCAGGCAAGATGGGAGGGTAGGCCAGAAGGTGTGATGGGTTGTCACTGGGACCCTCCGTGAGTTCTGACTTTGCCACAAACCTGTAAAATCAACTGACAAGCTTTCCCTTGCTGGAAAAGGCAGTAGGTCCAAGTACCCTCTGAGCACACTCTCGGATGTCATCAGCCCCTGCTGCCAGTTGGACGTTTAGGGTACAGGCCTAAAGTCACCTGGCAAAGGTAAAGCCAAATGGTTCTTCTATCCTGGTGACTGGGGGCAAAAACCCCAGAGAGATTAGGCCTGGTGTAAGTGCCCTACATGCCCCTCCTCCCCTCACAAGATATGGATCTGATCTCATTACATTCTCCCCATTCCTAGCTCTGTTAAGCACACCAGATAATTTTGAGAGCAGGGACTGTGTTCCATCCAGTTTTGTATCCTTGGGCACCCCGAGTATATTTGTTCACTAATATGCTTATCCAGCAAAAATTTTTTTGAATACCTATGGTATGTTCACCCGGGGAATGCAGTGATGAGCATGTCTTGACCTCATGGAGCTCACACTTAGAAGGGTCAGAAAAATAAAAATAAAAAGACAAGTCATTAAGATAATTACATATTGTGATAAAAGATAAAAAGGAATAAAGGGGCAGCAATAGAGAAGAAGGGGAAGACAGGATTGTTTCAGGTTGTCTGAGGTCTCCTGATGTGACGGTATTTAAGCTAACTCCTAAAAGCTAAGAAGGCATTTTCTTTGTTGAGTGAATAAAGGAATGAAACTGTGACTTGAGCTCAACTCTCCAGCGCTCACCTTTCTGAGATAGCTGGAGATTGGTTTGAATCCCTCCTAAGACCCCTAATAGCTACCCAGGCTCATCATAGTGGAGACAGAAAAAGGTAGGATCCAGGGGTGTGGCAAGGTGGGGTGAAGCACTGGTCAGGAAGTAGTAAACCCTTCCTCACTGGCCTTCCCAGGGGCCATGGGAGAGGACCAGCTGCCAGTCCTTACTGTTAAGAGAGAAAGCAGGGCCCTCACAAGTTTCCTCCTAGGAAGTCATCAGGGAGAGACTGTCTCCCACTTCCATGACTCTTGCTCTAGAGAAAGACTTTGTCTTTCCTGTCCCATTCTTGCCTGAGAAGAGTAGGAGGAGGTGGCATTAGCCTGAATCAAAATAAAACCTAGATGATTCAAATAGAATCTGGCCGGCAAAAAAATTGATTAGACACATGAGACAATGCAGGATCTGGTGCCACTTTGACCACCCTCCTTGAGTTCCAGACCTTAGGATTTTAGGGTCACTGAAGAACCATCCTGGGCCTCCAAGTGCAGTTGTAGGTCTCCCAGCTGACCAGAATTTAGGACAGCAGGGCAGGACTCATTCCTTTACCAACTCTCCAAATTCTTGCACAGGTTAGGCAAGGCCTCCGAGTTAGAGGGTTTGAGAGGAAATAGGGTTTGTTATGTTTTGTTTACAGCTCTATATGCTTCATTTTCTCCACAGCTATGTTTTTTTCTCTCTCCCAAACAAAATATTTTTTTATTTGTTTTGTTTTGTAGTGCTGGAGATGGAACCCAGAAGCTTGCACATGCTCATTAGCAAGCGCTCTACAACTGAACTACATTCCAGGTGCTGTGCCCCCCGACCCAAATTATATCAGGGATGAGGATGTAGCTTAGTGGTAGAGCTCTTGCTTAGCATGTGAGAGGCCCTGGGTTCTATCCCCAACACTACAAAAAATTATATTGAATTATTGACCACTTCCTATATATTATCCATTAGAACAACAGCTCCATAGGAAAGAAATTTTGTTTAGTTTGCTGCGGTATCCTTAGTGTCTTGAACCAAGTCTGGTATATAAATAACTGTTGATTAATTGATTAATTATGTAGTATTCAAGGTCCTGTGCTAAGAACTTTGTGCATTATCTATTATTGAGATTTCTATTTCACAGATGAGGAGACTATAGGCCAAAAAATTTGAAGAATTTGGTTTGGGAGGCTGAGGCAGGAGGATTGCAAGTTTGAAAACCAGCCTCAGCAACTTAGCAAGGCTTTAAGAAAAAGTAAAAATTAAAGGCTGGGGATGTAGCTCAGTGGTAAAGCACCCTGGGTTCAATCTCTAGTACCAAAAAGAGAATTTGCCCAAGATCACACTCAAAAAGACTAAAATATTGCAAAGAGCAGTGCTCAGAAAAGGGGAGGCCTTGCTCATTGCTGTGGAGAGCTTATTCAGACAAAGCCATTTCTTAATTCTCCCTCAGGATAGTGACAGGCTGCTGCCAAAACTGAGATATACTTTCCTTTCAGACAAGGTCTATTCACACGGAGCACAGCTCAGCTGGGGAACCTGTAGTCAAGGAGCACCTGGCAGAGGAACCAGCTTGGGCTTTGCAGGCCTCCTACTTGTGCTTCACTGTGCAAAATCCGTGAGGGTTTGGGGTAATTCAGATGTGGAGCTTACTCAACAGCCTTAGCGACCTTTTTGGCCACCAGGCACGGGCAACCACCCCTCCCCAGCCTAGGTTCTCAAAAGCTTCCAGCTCAGAGGGAAAATGGAACAGAAGTGCAGGGAGATGGTTTAGTTCAAACTCCAATTAGGAGGAAAGTTGACTTTAGGTTAAGCATCTCTCTCTCTCTCTCTCTCTCTCTCACACACACACACACACACACACACTCATTGAGTTAAAAAGTTCAGGATAGATCTTATAGAACACAAAATGGCTTTGCTATTGAATTCCAAAAATGCTTTGTCCAGGGTTCGCTGATTAATAGCTAAGCTCACATTCAACACTGGCACACATGGCTTGTGGTACGGGTACAAACTATGGTGTCAGCACTGCTTGTTAGCCTGCGTGACTTTGGGTAGGGCTTTAAGCCCGTTTGCTTCCATTTCCTCATCTGTAAAATGGGACTAAAAGGATACCTTTGTTATAATGTAAATGAAAAATAAATTTATAACTGTGAGATACTTATTTTAGGTCTGGCACCTGATAAATGCATAAAATGGATACCATATAATGATGGATTACTGACTAATCTTGTCCCCATTCCTCCAATTAACTCAAGGTTAATAGGGTAGCTGGAAGTCATTTAGCAAATGAAAAGCGATAGAAACCCCACTTCTAAGGCCCTGCCATTCCCAGGTTTCTGGATGCTCTGCCCTTCAAACATCAAGTCTTATCACAAACTCCCTGAGCTGTACTGACACGTCATTAGTTCAACAAATATTTATTGAAGGTCTGCTGTATGTCAGGCAGTGCTCTAAGCTGGGCATATAGTGGTAAATAAAAGACAGACAAGGTCACTGTATTATGAAGCCTCCATTTTTTTTTCCACAGTGCTGGTGCCGTGAACCCAATGCTCACACATGCTAGGCTCTACCCCTGAGGTACAGCCCCAGCGCAGGAACCCACATTATAGTGGGAGAAACTAACAACAAATAATTTTAGGGGCTAAAGGTGTAGGTCAGTATTAGAGCACTTGCCTAACCTGTGAGGCCCTGGATTCAACCCTCAGTATCATGGAAAAAAAAAAAAGTTTAAGATATAGATAGATGTTATCTATCCATTTACTTTTTGGGTACTGGAGATGCTTTGTGATTGAGCTACATCCCCAGCTCTTCTTTAAAATATTTTTGAGGCAGGGTCTCCCTACATTGCTTAGGGCCTAAGTTGCTGAGATCAGCCTGAAACTTGTGATCCTCCTGTCTAAGCCTCCCAAGTCACTGGGATTAAGGCCTGTGCCACCACCTCTGGCTTGATACATGTTTAGGTAGTACTAAGGAAGCAGATGGTACATCTTAAGTACACAGAACCTGGACCTCTATTTTGTACTACTAAGGTGCTGACAGCGGGGTGCAGGGTAAGGATGCGAGCAGCTCAGGTGCTGTCTTCTGACTTACCTGGGTATTTCTGGCTCCCCTGACTTTGATCTTAAATCAACCTTCCTGCCCCTTCTTCCATATCACTAAAACAGTAATAGTGGCCATTAAAGTTGTGAGAAAAATGTAACAAAAACTTTCAGTGTTTACTATCTTTTATTTAGGTAGGTTGAGCTGGGCCCTGAGGGAGGCGGGAAGGAACTTGGTTTTTAGGGAGTGGGCATCTGGTAGTGAAGTTACCTGGAGCACTGATGAAAAGTTCTTTGCTTGGGAGCAATATGAACTAACATTCTTTCCATGAAGCATGCTTTTCAGTACAGAAATATTCTTGCCAATTGCTGTTGCATTTAATAGTCTTATAAGAAATATACTCTGTTGCTCAGTAATCTCCAAAGTTGGGCAGAGAAAGTATTAGAACTTATACAACTTTAAAAAATTTTTTTTAGTTGTAGATCAACACAATACCTTCATTTTACTTATTTTTATGTGGTGCTGATAGAGTCCAGTGATACAGTCGTGCTAGGCAAGCACTCTACCTCTGAACCACAACCCTAGCCCGTCATGTAACTTTTTAATTTTCATGTCTTAATAAGTTATATAACACATAGGTACAGCGTACGTGTATAAACACGGGGGAGTATGTGTGATCAAAGTTTTTGATGGGTTTGCAGTCAGTTAATGGCCACACGAAGGCTAAGGTTTAAGTCAGCCTTCATTTTACTTGCCCAAGGTAAACTAAGGTGTGTATTCGCATCAACTAACTTGGTTCCACTATGCTAATGGACAGTACTTAAGAAGTCAGTTTAAATCCCAAATTAGTGTTCTTTCCAAGTTTCTGGGAAAAAGAGGGAAGGGGAAATGAAATGCATGTTGCAGGACAGGCAGCAACTTTTAAATGGGCCATATAAAATTCTTAGTTTGAAAAACATGCATGAAATAAAGGACATCTCCTTACTGCTTCAAAGTCACTCTCCAAGAAGGAAACCAGCATTTGGTGCTGTCTCCTTTCCTCATTCAGTGAAGTGTTTCTATTTCACATCACACTGCAGTTTTTTGGTTTTTTTTTTTTTCTCCCCAGTGCTGGGGGTTGAACAACCTAGGCAAATGTTTTGCCACTGAGCACTACTTCAGCCCTGTGTCCTTCCACTCCCAAGCCCACGCACACATGCTATGCACATACACACCCCCATCACCACTCTGGCTTCTTTCAAATCACTCACTTCACCTCTATAGAGGTGACACGATCTGTAACAAAAAACTGAAGCAGCAAAATGTTGAAAATAAAAATAAAGCGGACTTTATTTAGAAGATAAAGGTGGTGGTATCAGTTTTGGTTAATAGTTGGGCTCAAGTGTTTTAACAGGTCTTTAATGCCATCACACAGACTGGCATGCCGAGGGCATTCTAAATGCCAATTACAGATTGAAGTTGTTTCAAAAACCAAGATGCTATCAAAAGCTGATGGAGTTTGGAATTCTCTTAAAAGTCAGACTACAACACTTCTTAAATAGTAAGAGTAAATAGGTTGCTTGGTTCTGAAAGTTAAAACACTACACTGAGCAATTCCCCTCCCTTTCTCCACAAGTCCCAAGGGCAAAATTACAGTTGCCTCCGACAGCTAAAATTTCAACATTTCAACAGAGGGGGGCTGAGGGGAACTGGGAAAAATGAAAAGCAAAATTAAATGTAATTGGTATAGGCAGCTGCCACTTGTGGCAAACCAAAGTCTAGTCTGATGCCCATTTTCTTCACATTTGCACTGACATCTTCCCAATCAGACGGTAACTACATTCTTAAAGGAATGTGTCAAGACTAGGGTAGGGGAAGGCAGGCCCAGTGATTGGACAGAATGCATTTTGCATCCAGTTGCCTTAGGTGGCACAACCGGTTAAGAACAAATACCCAGACTATGGAGAATCCACTAGTCAAAGGTAACTAGAAAAGAGGGGATTAAATGCATAACCAGTGCAGAATAACTGCAAGGCACCAAGACCACAAATCAACCAACCCATTACCTCCTCTCCATCACTGAATGGATCTGGGAGAAAGCATTAAACAGCACTCATCAACTGGTTCCCTGGTACAAAACATGACAAAACACACGGAAGGTTTCGTTTTCATTATGGTTCTTGGTGTACTTTATTCTCCTGCTGTCTAGCTAAGCAGCCTACACAGGACAGAAATGGGTAGCACTGAGGAATGATCAGATTTTTTTTCTTTCCCCAATATTCCTGCCCCTCCCTAAGCCCTGACCCAACCCTACCTAGTATCAGGAATGGTTAGTATATCATTCTCCCTCACTCAAGGAACAATTAAAATGGAAACAAGGCATTAAGAGGACTAGGCCCTCTTCTCAATAGGCTTAGGAGCTGGTGTGAGTTCTCTATTCACAATGGAGCGTCTCTCCTTCAAACACCTGGATTTTTTAAATTTTTTTGTACACTGGTTCATAGATCGGCACTTGACTTTGAACCTGGCACCAAAAGGCACAATATCTGATACCCTGTACAAGAGCTATTAGAGATGCTGCCATATAGATGGGCAAAACCGAGCCAGTCCCACTTATGAATGGAAGGCTTGAACAGGGAGGGGAAGATGCAAAGGAAGAGATTGGAAAAAACAGAATCCCATGCTTTTGCAAGATGGAAATGAAAGTGGGTCTTGCTTTCTAATCCTCAAAATTACCAGGAAGCTATTAAAAACCTTCCTTGGTTTTTTTGAAAGCAGCATATTCAAATGCCAGCAAAACTCCCTAGTATCTGCAAAAACCAAAAGGGGATCAAAGCTCACCAACATCCCTTCTTATTGCTGAAAGTCTAAAATGCAGGTGCCCTGTTCCCTTGTAAAAGGGAAAATGATTCTGGTTTATGGTACTCACAGCACATTACACTTAAAAAAAAAAAAAAAAAGTGTGTGAGTAGGGGAGTGTTTTGACACCATTTTATTAATCTTCAAATTTCAGTGGAAAAATATAACCATTTTCAAGTGCCATTTTCATGAGTGTTCTGGTTAGTGTGTGTATGTGTATACATACATACAGACACACACACTTTTTTGTTTTGGTGGTTAGTTGGTTTTGAAGTGCAGCAAGAGACCAATACCGCATTGGAGTCAATCAAATAAAAGAGAACAGAAGGCCAAGCAGTTTCCAAATGGTTATTTTATCAGATTGTTTAAACATTAAATTTATCCTCATTTGCAATCCAAAATAGTTACCTGAAGTCTACTGTCTGTGTGTGCGTGTGTGTATTTACTTTTATTGGTTATTTGTCTTCTAAACTCTTTGGCACAATTTTTGGGGGCGTTCAGACTGCCACAATACAAGTCAGGAGAGAGCTTTTCTTTTGTGTTGCCAATTTCAAACATTTAAATTTTGGTTTGGGTTGTGGCTTTTTTGTCTTTGAAGTCTGCATTCTTTATTTGTAACAATTGTACTTTTATTTTTCTATATCCTCTAACTCCAGAGTTTTATTTTTCTCCCCCCTCCCCCCTCCACTTCTACATTCACAGTTGAACCATATTATTAGGAAAGGCGCCTTGATGAAAAGATCAGGATAGGAGCTCTGACCATTCGTCAGTGTTTTCCCTAAAATAATTAAAAAAAAAAAAAACAAAAGAAAAAGAAAAAAAAAAAAAAAAAAAAAGAACCAACAAAACCTAAGGAGCGTCTTTCCTTTTTTTTCTTTTTTACATGTCTTGTGCTGCATCAGTAGACAGAACTTCGGTTAGTTTAATGAAATGCAACATCTAACCCCTTGTTTTCCGGGAAAAAGAAACTGCAATGACTTGAAGTTGAGAATGTGGATACCGCCTCACTCACACACACTCATTCTCAGACTGTAAAAATCCCTCACCCTCCTTCCAGCCTGCACGTGTACAGTACCATGTGGCAAAGGTACAGCGAAGGTGGGCTTGAGACCCAGGCTCCATCTTTCTCCTCAGTAGCAAAGGCCAGGCTGCCTTTTACAACAAAGCACCACAGCTGAACCCAGTCCCTCCTCCTCTCCCAAACCAGTCATTCCACTCGGCACTGCCAAAAGACAGAAAAGCTAGTTCTAGCCTCCCCTGGGAAGAGACAGCTTTTTTTGTAAGCAAGTAAATCCATCGTTTCTCTTTTCCAAGATGGCTGATGTTATGGTTTTCTACGAAGTCAGTGCTTACTTAGCTCACTAACAGCGCTGCTGTTGGCGGCTGCGGCTGCTGCTGTGGCAGGATTTTCAATGTGGTGTGTTTTCAAGCCTCACTCACTCATCCTCTCATTCCCAAACATTCAGCATCCGTGCACACTCCTCACTTCCGGGTTTTTCAAAAGATTGGAGATTTCCAGTGGGGGTCTCAGGTTATCATCCCAATGGTAACAGATCTAAAAGCAGATGGAAGAAAAAGGTCAATCCTAAGATCACATATGCCCAGTAAAGCCTAAATATCTCCAATTCCTACAACCAAGTACTCCTAGGTTGAATGGAACTTGTCAACTCCAAGAATGGATAATTTTCCTTCTCTATATGCCATCTACCTGCTGTCATTAGCACCTACATCAGGGGTGTGTGGGAAAATAAAATAAAAATTAAAAATAGCCCATTTTACTGGGATCTACATAGTAAGTTGCCCAGAACAAACAAACAAAACCTATATCCAGAGCAGGGATCTCAAAGGATATCTTCTATGAAGCTTGGCAATATCTTAGAATGCTTGCCTAGCATGCACAAGGCCCTGGGTCTGATCCTCAGCATTTGGGGGCAAAAGAGTGAATGGGGAAGGGAACGGAAGTAGATAAGAAGATTATGGAGAACACCTCTATGAATAGTTTTATTAGGGTCTAAATGTTTTGGAAATTTAGTTATAGAAGTTCTGTTCTAATCAGGCATTGTGGTGCATGCCTATAATCCCAGTGGCTCAGCAGGCTAAAATAAGAGGATGGCAAGTTCCTGTCTTGACAAAAGCAACAAAAGCAATGGGGATGTCACTCAGTGGTGCCTCTAGATTATATTCCCAGAACCCAAAAAACAAACAAAACCACAAAAATACAGAAAGTTCTGTTGGTAGGCAGGGTAGTGCACGCCTGTAATTCCAGTGACTCAGAAGGCTATGGCAGGAAGATGGCCAATTAAAAAGGGTGAAGGATGTAGCTCAGTGGTGAGGTGCCCCTGTGTTCAATCCCCAGTACCAAAGAGTTCTGTTCTCCAACACCATGAGCAATCAAATATCTGGCTCAAGGAAAGTGATACTTCCTGATTCTTCCCCTAGTAAAAGCTAAGGAACAAATGTCTGGCTCAGAAGCACCTATCAGGGAAAGTATACCAGCATGTGCCAGAATAGCCTAAAGAAAATGTACCTTCTCCCAAGAAACTTGAAGAAAGAAAAGTAGTGACCAAATCTTACCAAGCTTGGTTCTTCAGTTTTCTCAGTTCTTTTGTGGCCCATGTAGCAAGGGTTTTTGCTTTGTTAGTCTTCGATCTCCGTCCTTCAGTTAATAGTTCATGGATCATTGGCCTAGCTTCTACTAATTTCAGTACATCCTTCCCAAATGCTGTACATAAGTCCCTGCACAGAATAAACCCACATGAGAGTGAACTCCAGGAACCATGTTTTGAATCTGCCAAACCACTGCTGAGTTAAATATGGGCATCTTAGCATTCATCTACTTTTTAAAACTCGAAGAGATTTTAGATATAAATTAGGATAATTTGTCCAAGGTTAAACAGCTAATTCACTATAAAAAACAACTAGGATCGAGATCTTCGGGCTCAAGACCAATGTTCTCCTAACAACACATCAGAAACCCTCAGAAGATGCTGAACAGAGGAATTACAGAGCTCTGGAGGGTCTGGAATGAATTACTATTTATGAATACCCAAAGGAGACACTATGGGCTCTACTATCTCCTCAATGGTAGAGTATTGGGTCTGGGTTCGATCCCTAGCACCACCACAAACTAAATCCTGAATATCCTCTGTGCCAAAGAAGTGGATTATTGCCTTCTATGTGTCTCTCAAAATTCTTTCCTACATATTTCTCATTTTCCATGAGACTCTTTTCAGCTACTGGAAGCAGGTATAACTTACCCTATCAGTCCAGCAGCACAGGCTACTACTCCATCTGTATGATCCTCATCCCCAGCAATGTGGTCAATGAAAGACAGAATAAATTCTACTCTGGGTTGTACCAGCATCACATCCGCTATAAAAGAAAAGAGAAGGTTTGATGAAGCTGCCCTGAATTTGGCAGGAGCACACCTCTTTTCAAAGTTTTCAGCTATTCTACCCCTCTTAGGTTTGAACTGGACAACCAGCTGGAGTGGTTCCAAATTATTCCTTATAAGATTAGGATGTCATTATTCAAGTCAATAGAAGAAATAAATAATAATCAGATACAATGTATAAAGGAACAAATGGAAATTTTTCTTCTGAACCTTCAATGCCAAAGGGGTAAATAACAAATATTTCCCCTAATAGAAACATTGTGGGAGTAGTCCTCTATCAAAGCAACCAGCAAAGACAGCCCATCTGGCTGTGCACCCTGGTGTGTAGTCTTAAGAAGATAGGTTGTATACTCAACGGTGTACGTTCTCCTGATCTCCCTTTAATCCCTGGACGATTCCAGTATAGGCTTCCAAGCAGCCTTCTCTTAGTTCATTCAGATAATCCACCATGTCATAGTCAGACTAGAAGAGACAAAGAATAGAACCTTCATTACACCACTTATATGTAATTTTTGTGATACTGGGAATTGAATCTAGGGACACTCTACCACTGAGCTATACCCCTTTTTATTCTGAGACAGGGTCTTACTAAGTTGCCGAACTTGGTCTTGAATTTTCAGTCTTCCTGCCTCACCTCACGAGTCACTGATCACCTTTAATGATATGTGTGTAAATAGTCCCTCCCCTCCATTTAGAGCTGGACTTAAAGATTAGCAGGACAGCTCCAAGCTTACCTTGTCCACCTGGGCTTGGGAGGCCTGCTGAAGAGTATTCAATACAACCTCTAGGTATTTTTTAAACTCTCCACCAATAGCAAGAGCAATATCACCAAACACTGACAGAATCTGCGGCTTCACAGACCTGTGGACATTCTCATTCTGGTAAGGAAGAAAAAGTGAATTTCAGAGACTCAAGCATCTTTGGACATTCACAAGAGTTAATGATTATTGCTAGAAAAAGAAACTGTTTTTCCTTTGTATGTAACTGTTCTTTTTTTCTACAGGTAAAGTACACATTCCTTTAATTAACTCTGCAGCCTTTAGAATCATCTGTGAAGGTAAATAATCCTGTTCTCCCATAAGCTCACAGTCAGTGTTGTGGGAACTTACAACTTCCTGTCATGATCTTAATGTTTAAATTTCTTTTCAACTGAGAATTTCTTCAAAGATTGGTTGTTCAGATTGTGTGCAGACACTCACCCCCAAGTTCTCCAGTAGCAGCTGCATTACCTCATCACAGAAAGGTAAGATGTTAGACTGCAGGGCACGGCACAAATCTCCCACTAGGCCCACAGCTGCCAAACAAACCTGAAAAGAATCAAGGAAATAATCTCCCAAACAGAAAAGGCAACTATAGGGGTATGGCAGGACCTAGAATCAAAGAGCACTACCCCCCAGCTGAGATTAATTTTTTTAAACCTTTATTTATTCATTTTTATGTAGTGCTGAGAATCAAACCCAGTACCTCACACATGCTAGGCAAGCACTTTACCTCTGAGCCACAATCAGTCCTAAGATTAGTTAATTTTAACAACCAATATGGCAAGAATTAGGTAACTAGGACTATTGGAGATACCATTAATAAAGAAAAGACATTCTTCACTGTGGTTGGTGGTGCTGGCAGAAACAGGTAGTCAAAAAACAAGCACCTCTGCTCTTTAACATACTTATGGTGGTAACTTTACAGCTGCCCTTGCATTCATCTCGCTCAGTCACACAATCATTGTTGGTTCCTTATTGGGTGGATCCAATATCCTGTTTTAAATAGACTATATCCAGTTGAAACAATGCAAAAGGGAAAACTACCTAGATCATAGGAACCTGATTTTGTCTGTATTTCAGTAGCTAACAGGTATAAATGAGAACATGATTGTATTTTGAGGGCTGGAGTTGTAGCTCAGTGGTACAGTGCCTGCCTTGAATGTGAGAGGCCCTGGGTTCAATTCCCAGTACTACCAAAACCATAAAAAATATATTATTTGAAAAGCTTACTCTACCTGGTACTCAGCATAATTCTTCAATCCAATACCCAGGAAGGGTTTAAAGGCCTCCATGTACTTGAGGAATTCACCACCCAACACTGAAATGAAACAAACTATTAGTAAACGACGGAACACAGGATATCAGGTGAGCAAAATAGCCATCCTAGCTCTCTTAAAATGTATGCAAACCTCTCAACAGATTGCGTGGAATGTGTTAATTATTACTGTTTCCATCTCCCATAAGCCAAGTTCATAACTGTTAGGAAAACCTAATTCTTATGCCCCAGAGACAGTACCAACACTCACAAAATGGGATTTTACTCTTGCTAAAACACACAGTACCAGGATTCTTTGGACCTTCAAGGTAAATTATGAATTGATTGAGCCAGTAATACTGCCTCTTTCCCCACTCCCCCCCATCTGATCGTATGTCCTCTCTAGAGGTCAGCTTCAAACCAGGATTCCTAGGCAATTCCATCAAGGGCTTAACAAGTCAGAGCCAGGAAAAGCAGCATAGAGCTTCAGATCCAAAACACCACTTCAGGAGCCAAAATTAACTACTTGCCCTTCTGGGGTAGTCACGTTGCCAGACAAGCTGGGCAAAGGCTCTTTATGCCAAAAGTAGGTCTGGTCCTCAAGAAAGTGGTCCTCAGGAAATGGCCTCAGTAATATACTTACAGGTCTACCCTGAAGAAGCATGCCAGAATTCTGAAGTGCTCTTTAATGTGCTTTTACAATGGCTCTTCAAAGAGTTTTAAATCAGATATGGCTTGCACAGTCAGACATATAAGAATCAGAAAAATCAATTAATTCCTAAAAGTCAATGTTTCATTATATCCCCACACCAAGCACATGATGTGTAAACCTGAGTTCAAAGCATTAAAACCAGAACCAGGAGGTATCACATGACTGGACTGAAACCAGAAACTTTTACTTCCTCCACCCTTGATAGGAGCCAAACCTCAATAAAGCCAGCTGACTTTCAAGGGAAGAAGGAATCCGATGAGCATGAGATAGGCAACAGTTTCCCCTGAAAAGAGTTACCAATCTGACTCCCTATTGCAAACTGGCTCCCCACTGACTTCAAGAAGATTGCCAAAGTGGTTGTGCAATTTACATGAGTCAGTCCACAGTAAAAGAACCAAGTTTTCTTTAGTAAAATTTCAAGGACATTAAAACTTCTGCTTTCTGAAATCATTCCAACTGATTAGTGCTTACCGACCTTCTACCAGTGTGCTAACTGCCATCAGGGCATCCTCTTGCACTCCCCCAGACCCAGCTGTGCTTTGGAACATCCTTAACAGGGAGGCCATGACCACATCAGAGATCTGCAAAGCATCCTGATGTTGTACTTTCCGGAGAACATTCTGTGAACAAACAAGAAGTCAAGACCTATTATAATTTCAAACTTTCCAATCAGAACACTGTATCTTTTATTTTTTAAATAAATGAAGTCCCTTGATCCCCCCCACCAGTTTTAGAAAGGCTAAATATTTTTTTGCTCAAGAATTTTGACAGTACAAATTACCTGCAATGTTACGTTCACTTTAAAAACTCTTCTGTTTTTCAGTTCACAACAAACATGGGATGGATCCTCCATGGTGCAAAAGTAAACCTTGTGTTTCATTTATGCCTGCCTGACAAATTCCTGTCAGTTGCCTCCATGTTCTAGTCTTACTGGAATGACAGTTAAAATTCTTCCTTTCTTTTCTTTTGGAGAGGGGAACTGAACTGAAAGGTGCTTAACCATGAGTCACATCCCCAGCCTTTTAAATTTTGATACAGGGTCTCACTAAGTTGCTTAGGACCTTGCTAAATTGCTGAGGTTGGCTTTGAACTTGTGATCCTCCTGCTTCAGCCTCCTGAGCCACTGGGATTACAGGTATGTGTGTCACTGTGCCCAGCAAATTATTTTAGCTTTAAAAAAGGTCATGTCAGTGGGCAAGGTGGTGTACACCTATAATCCCAGCACCTTAGGAGGCTGAGGCGGAAGGATAGCAAGTTTGAGACCAGTCTCAACAAGAGACACTATCTCAAAAAACAAAAAGGGATAATGGTTAAGCACCCCTGGGCTGAACCCCGAGTACCAATAATTATCTCTCATCAGTCATCTTTTACAAAAATGAAGACTGGGACAAAAAAGGAATTCACAGGTAAGATGAGCTAATTAGTGTCATTGAATACTAAAATTCAATGAGAAGTTCCAGAGCTTTCCTTCTCTTTTCTGGTAAAAGAAAGGAAGAGCTTCCCAGCTACTGCATTAAGATGAGAGCAACATTTTATTTTAGCTTTCAGTCTCTCCTTAAAAAAAGGCTCTACTGTGAACACAAGGCATTATAAACGATGTAACAATGATAAAGTCACCTTCTTTCTTTCTTTTGATTCTGGGGATTGAACCCAGGGCTTCACACATATTTGGCAAGTACTCAACCACTGAGTTAAAACCCCAACCAGCTAACCTACTTTTTTTTTTTTTTTCTTTTGTACCAACCAGGGATTGAATCAAGGATGTTTAACCATGGAGCCACACCCCCAACCCCTTTAAATTTTTTTAATTTTGAGACAGGGTCTTGCTAAATTGCTGAGGCTGGCTTCAAACTTGTGATCCTCCTGCCACAGGTCTCCGGAACCACTGGATTATAGGCGTGTGCTACTGCACCTGGCCTTAGTACAGCTGGAAACAATCTGACTGAGTTTTGCTGGACAACCTCATGGAAACCAAGACCAAAAGTTGCCAACACAAATTAGATTTTCAACTGGAGGGGAAAAGCTAATACTGAGGTGTTTCCTTCCCTAAACTGCAGAAGACAAACTGGATCTTTCTTGATAGACAGGAAAGGAAGGTAGGAAATTACTCTTCCAATCAGTCACATACCAAACCTGAGGAAAAACTCCTGATCAGCACTCTCTACACCATTTCAGAGCTGTGTGTGTACATGAACTTGTCATAATGAGACAGACTTTCTTCCCTGGAGCTATTTAGAAGTGATAACACGTTAGAAATGTTGCTCAGTAGTAGAGTGCCTGCCTCTCATGGGTGAGGCCCTGGTTTCATTCCCACTACCACAAAAAAGTGGTAAGATCAGGAGGCTAAGGCAGGAGGATCACAAGCTAAAGAACAGCCTCAGAAACTTAGCAAGACCCTAAGATCCTATCTCAAAAATAAAAAGGGTTGGGGACACACTTTTATATATAATTATAATGTACTAATTAAAATAGTAGTAATAGAAGGTAAGTTGAGAGTTCTCAAGCAGATCAGGGAGAGGAAGGAAGGGACAGGAAAATAAAGGGGAATGAGACTGATCAAACTGTATGTGCACATACAAATATGGCACAATGAATTTCACTAGTATGTATAATTATAATGTATGAATTTTAAAAAATTATGAAAAAAGTGATAAAGCACCATCATACCTGAAGAGTTGCACAGAGTAAAGACTGAAGGTCATTGAACTGGATTCTATCAGACGTGCTCTGGATATGTGACTATAAGGAAAAGGAGAAATTTGTTCTAAGTGAAAACCTTCCATTATTAAATAATAATATTAATGTAGAAAAGTTAATTAAAGAAATATAGTGTAATACAAATGCAAGTAAACTGTGACCAGCAAAGTAAATTGTTAAGTTCCATTTTGGGTGGGGGGCACTGGTGCTAAGGACTGAACTAAGAGCCTTCCTCAAGGCTACCTTTTTTTTTTTTTTTTTTTTTTTGTCTAAGCCTTATATCTTTCTTATACCTACACTTGAACACCAAAAAGAAATAATAGCAGCTATATATGTTACAAGTACTGTCCCCTTCCCCCAGTAGACATGGGCAGCCTGAGTCTCACCTCCATCTGAAGCACCTGCTGTAGTCGTTCCATGATGACCAAAGTAGTTTTCTGAACAGCAGGGTAACAGTCCTTGGCACTGTTTTTCACAATTTCCATTAGAGATTCATATGCAGAACTCCTCAGGTTGTTCTGGTGTCCATCAGGTCTGTAAGGAACATATGGCAAAAATCTTAAAGCCTCAACTGTGGAGAAAGGACAGAAAAGCTCTGGAATGTAGACAATGTCTCTCCAAAAATAGAAAACCAGAAACAGGTACAATTATAGATCTGATGTGAGTTTGGCAACATAATATCTACAAATCAGAACTTAAAAAAAGCCTCTGAGCCACTGGTCACGTTTATGATGGTCTCCAAACACATAATATATACAATGACCCTTGAGAATGGGCTTTAAGTATAGGGGGGAAAAAAGATCCCATGTGGACAACTAAAGAGGTTGCTTGAATAGCTGAGGAGATATGCCAATTTTCTTTACACAATTTTGAACCGGGAAGTCAGGATAACTAAATATAAAAGGTTTTATGCCCAGTCCCTACGTAATCATTTACTTTGCTCATGGCTTTAGGTGTAGCACACACAACACAAATGAATAAAGGGGTCCTAAAATTTTGGGGGGGGTACCAGGGATTGAACTCTGGGGGCACTTAACCACTAAGCCACATCCCCAGCTCTTTTTATTTATATTTATTCTGAGACCGTTTTGCTAAATTGCTGAGGCTAGCTTTGAACCTGAGATGATCCTTTCCAGGCATCCCAAGATGCCCAGCTCCAAACTTATAATCCCTTTATGCAACATTTCAAAAGTTCATTTATATACCAAATGTATACATACTAATGATAAATTCTTCATCCAACAACATAAAATGACAGCTACTGATTTGGTGTAAATCAAAATTCACAAGGAGAACCATTTCTCCTATACCATTACCAAATACTCCCACCATCAACTTTCAATAGTACAAAATGATGGGGCTTCTTAATGACCCTAAGATAGCATAGTTTGTTTGTCATTCTCTTTTATTTAAACAAAAAATGAAATCTACTACAGGATTCTTTTAACTTCCCTAGAGCAGGTAAAATCCTGTCCTATCCCTCTACATTACTATCCTCCATAGAGGGCAACAGGAGTTGCATGAGAAAAGAAATCACCAATTTTTTTTTTTTTTTTTTAAATACAGAGTTGGGCTGGGGTTGTGGCTCAGTGGTAGAGCGCTTGCCTGGCATGTGTGAGGCCCTGGGTTCAATTCTCAGCACAGTGTATAAATAAATAAATACAAGTCCACTGACGACTTAAAAAAAAAAGTCTCGCTATGTTGCCCAGGCTGTTCCCCAACTGCTGGATTCAAGCTATCCTCCCTTCTTAGCCTCCTGAGTACCTGGGCCTACATATGGGTACCACCATGTGCAGTGACATCACCCACTTCTATGGAGTATGGAGCATCAGTTACCTGTCTGTAGTTTCTAGGAGTTTCTGAACTATGAGCTCAAATGAAGAAGACAAACAATAGGTAGCTGGTTCTTCTTGATCATCAGCTACATCTGCAGCTTCATAAGCAGCTTCAGCCAGACTGGAGAATGCCTGAAAAGCAGATAGAGTTAATACGAGTTCTGCGGAACTCTATTTGAGGATTACCTCATTTTTCCTTAAGATACCACAAGCAACATTCTTCAACTGACCTACAAACATATCGATGCTAATGAAGCTCAAACTTTTTCTGTCAAGGTCATTACAAAACATTTTGTAGATATCTTTAAAATTAAACATTTACTTATTTATGTCTACTTGTCCTGTCTCATAAATCTGTCCAACTCTTTAAGCAGCATGGTATTTTCACCTACCAATGCTGTTATTTTTCCATTCACAGAAAGGCTTTTAGCCCCACTCCTTCCTTATTTCAATTTCCTCCCCCACACCCCCACAGGGCCCCAATAAATGACATGTAGTCTATACTGACTCAGCACTTAGACTGCCTACATTCACTGCCTTCTTAGGTGTTGATGGACCTTTATTTTATTCATTTATTTATATGTGGTGCTGAGAATCGAATCCAGTGCTTCACACATGCTAGGCAAGGGCTCTACTACTGAGCCACAACCCCAGCCCTCCTTCATTCACCTTTGTCCCTTTCTTGGCAATGGTAGCCAACAACTCTCTCTACCTTAATTGAAATTTCTTGTCCTGGAGCAACTCAAGGAGGAAAAGCAAGTCCAGAAAGCCTCCCACTTGGTTGCCACGACTGCTCTAAGTACTTCAAGAACTAGTCACAATGATTCGACAGTTCCCACTGGGTCCTGCTGTAGGCAACTCTCCCACGTTTTAATAGAAGAAATTAGAAAGGAGATGGTATTCAGAGAAAGCCTTCCAGTGAGGTAGATCCACTTTTCTCCCACACCTCCTATTTTCTTGACAATGGCTCAGGCAAGTTCACCAGGAAGAAAATTCCTTACCCAGCATACATTTGAAGCCACTCTGGGTTCAGCACTGAGGCCCTCAATCAGACACTGCAGAAGGGGAGCCAAGTAGACATCATTGATGGCAGCTTCAGGGAGCAATTCACAAATTCTGCCCACAGTCCAGGCAGTTGTGTCTCGAACAACTACACTGGGGTCTTTCATTAATTCTATTAGGGTGGGCATAGCCTGAAAATACAGTAAAACAGAACAAATTCACATTGACTGCTTACTACTCAAAAGAGGAAGAACTGATGGGTGGGTTTTAACTCAAAATAGCACCAAGACGCTTTTGTGCTCCTGAAACATTTATCAAATAAAAACAGTACAGTGAAACATGACAAAATTCTTTCTTTACCAAATTCCAGTGTGGAATTCTAATAAGAGTTCGGTATGCAAGCTTCTAAGTGGTTTATGCTAAGTTACTTAGGATACAGGTATGATGACAACTGACTATATCCCAAAAGACTTAGTTTCACAAGCTCTACAGTCAGTTATATGGATTGATCATTTATATTAGCAAAATGAACACATTTCCATAGGAAATTGTTATTACATAAATGTCAATTTTGTCCAAAGAAAAGAATAATCAATCATTACAAATTGTAGAACAGGGCTGGGGTTATGGCTCAGTGGTAGCATGCTTGCCTAGCGTGTGTGAGGCACTGGGTCCAATCCTCAGCACAACATAAATATAAATAAATAAAAGTTATCGTGTCCCTCTTCAACTAAAAATATCTCAAAAAAAAAAAAAAAAAAAAAAAAAAATTATAGGGCAGCTGGGAGCCGTGTGCATGCCTATAGTCCTGGCTACCTGGGAGGCTGAGGCAGAAAAGATTGCCTGAGTCTGGCAGTTTGCTTGGCGACAGCCTAGGGAACACAGCAAGCAACTTCCTTCATTGGAAAAAAAAAAAAATTAGCCAGATGTGGTGGCACATGCCTGTAATCCCAGTGGCTTGGGATGCTAAGGTAGGAGAATCACAAGTTCAAAACCAGTCTCAGGAACTTAGTGAGACCCTGATTTAAAATAAGTAAGTAAGTAAGTAAGTAAGTAAATAAATAAATAAATGGGAAATGTTTATGATATAATGTTGAAAAAATGGCTGGGCGCGGTGGCGTACGCGGTGGCGTACGCCTGTAATCCCAGCACTTGGGGGGCTGAGGCAGGAAGATCGCGAGTTCAAAGCCAGCCTCAGCAACTTAGTGAGGCCCTAAGCAACTCAGTGAGACCCTGTCTCTAAATAAAATACAAAATAGGGCTGGGGATGTGGCTCAGTGGTGGAGTGCCTCTGGGTTCAATCCCCCACAACAAAAAAAAAAAAAAAAAAAGGCAGCTGAGGCAGGAGGATGGCACATTCAAAGCCAGCCTCAGAAAAAGCAAGAGGCTAAGCAACTCAGTAAGACCCTGACTCTAAATAAATAAAATACAAAATAGGGCTGGGGATGATGTGGTTGAGTGCCCGAGTTCAATACCTGGTACCAAAAAAGGAAAAAAATTATTAAAACAGTAAGAGCTCCATCCTCTTATACACACAAGTTCAAGGAATAAAGCTGCACAGATCAATATTTAGTTAAGAGTAATCCCTAGGCATTGGGATTAGTATGACTTTCCTTTTGGTATTTTCTGCATTTTCCAAAAGTTTCTGGATATATGATTTATATAATTTTATTTCATTTTTATTTTTTCTGGCAGTGCTGGGGAGTCAGTCCAAGACCTCACACATGCCAGGCAAGGCATTCTACCACTGAGCCACATCCCCAGATCAACTTACATAATCTTGAAAAGTTACGAAATATAAATACTGATAGCAAATAACTATCTGGAAATAACCTTTGTGGATGATTATTTACAGCTTCATTTTTAAAAATGAAAACACTCTCAAGCAAAAAGTTGAAACAATCAATATTCCACAAATATTTACAAAACTCCCTCAGCTTTACCTGTATAACTAGTGGTTTGAGCTGATTGGGCTCTGGTCCTTCCAAGATACAACCAAAAGCCATCACTGCTGCATCACGGTATCGCCAATCCGGATTCTTGATGTGTTCTTTGATGAAGGGGAGGACATGTGGCACAATATCATCTTCACAGCAGGTGGAAAGAAGCATGAGGCACACCCCTGCTGCTTTGCAGGGGTTCCAGTCATCATCATCATCATTTTCATCCTGTTGAAAGAATACAGCACTAGGTGAGTTTTTGTTCAAAGAATTACTTTTATTCAAAAGGTTCTCTGATGACTCTTAAGTATCTTTAGAGTTTAAGCTTCATGATAATAAATAAAACATAAAACCCCGATTTTAAAATTTCTTCCAGAAATAATACTCACCATAGCTTAGCCTTTAAAATAATGAACAAATTTTAACAAGAATAAGAAACAAACATGTAGAGAACATATATTTTATTTTTTAAAATATTTTTTCATAGTTGTAGATGGACACAATACCTTTATTTTATATATTTTTATGTGGTGCCAGGGATTGGACCCAGTGCCTCATACATGCTAGGCAATCACTCTACTACTGAGCCACAACTGCAGCTCTATATGATTTTAGTTATATAAATTTCAAAAATCATCCAAAAATCTACCTATATGGTTGAAGGTCAGGAAAGCAAGGGA
This sequence comes from Glaucomys volans, assembly GCA_020662805.1. Lineage (NCBI taxonomy): Eukaryota > Metazoa > Chordata > Mammalia > Rodentia > Sciuridae > Glaucomys > Glaucomys volans. The sequence continues at coordinate 75,971 of JAJEJO010003235.1, forward strand.
ATTAACGACTAGGAAAAAGACACAGAGAAATCTCTCTAGGATACTAGTTATTATTTATTTCAATAAAAAACTTGAAAAAGAAATTCTATTCAGATCTCCCTTTAAAGTAGAACCTATATATATCTATTATGGTGAGTCACCACACAATAATTTAATGCATGTTGCCTATGGAGTATCAGAAAATTATACACATAAAGAATGATTTGTTTGTAAGACAGAAGAGCACAACAAAAATACACAAAAGCACAGACACTAAAAGATAAAATAACCACTGTCAAACTTAAAAGATGAGATGAAAATTTAAGGACACCTAGTTCATTTCAAATCAAACATTTCTACTCATCTTTTGAAGATTGTTATACTGAAACGTACATTCAAAAAAACAAATTATATTACCACGTACAAAGAGATTTTCTAGGGTTCGAATTAACTATTTCCTCAGTGCACTGCCAATTCCTCGGTTAATATTTCACCTGCACCATAAGAAATGAAGTGTGTGTGTGGGGAGGGCCTGTCCCAAGAAAAACTGTGATGCATAGTCAAAACAGAATGGCAAGGAAGACACACTCTTTACAGAAAAACTTTTATTAGTAGAGTTCTTTTTATGGGTCAGAATGCTTTGTTATGATATAACTGTTATCCAACCTAATCAGCATTTAAAAAATAAAAGTACAGCATGGATTCATGAAAATACCCCAGATATTAGGGTGGTCTAAAACTAGTTAATCTCTCCTCCCAACCTTTTTGTTTTTGTTGCCAAGCATTGAGCTCAGTGCCTTGCACCCAGTAGGTAAGTGCTCTACCAGAGTTACGCTCTGAGTCCCCAACCTTTCTTTACTGCAAATTTTACAGAATACACCTCTTCTATTATTGTGGATAGAGCAGGACTCAGTAATATCAAAACAGTGTGTGGTTTCTTCCCAATTAAGATGCATGAGATATTCAGACCCAGTTTTTTACGAATAGATCAGAGCCTAGGAGATCTTACAGATTCAGCTCAGTTATTCCTGAGTCATCTATAACAGAATATCAAATAGTTGATGGCTGCCAAGTTCCTCCATGGAAACTACTCCAAACCAAACCAACCCACCCTAAATAAGGTTTCACAATTTACCTTGTTAGATTTGGAAGGAGGCTCACCTGTTTGGTTAGTGTCTGTGTGAGGATGGGAACCAGGTACTGTAGTGCTCCCTTGGCATAAAACTTGCTGGTGTGCTCAGGAGGCCGCCCTTGTTCTGCTGCCTGAGGAGAAACGTACAGCAAATTCTGAGACAAAAGCAAACAAGCTGCAATACTCAAGGGATACACTGAGAGCTGTCCCAGAGGCTGTGACAAATATATGGGGCCAATGGTTAATATTTTTTGTAATCTTTGGAAGTGCTCACTTCTTCATCTACTTAAGTGATATTCTTTTTGATCATACATAAAATCTATCTTAAAGGACCAAGGCAACTTTAGAAATCACATTCTTCACAAGCTCAACTCATTTTAACAACCTGACATTTGGTGTTCTTTGGATTAAGAGATGCAGGAAGTTTATATAAGGATGCCAAAATTGAGGCTATTGTTTGGGAAGTGCATGTAGACAAACATGGTTGGAAATAAAGCTTAAATTAAAAGACTCTGAGGGCAGAACTACCCTTTTCCTTCTATGTGTAACTGATTCCTTCACCAGTTAATAAACTATCAATTACATATCCTATGCTTGCATTTGGACTTCCGAAAGGAAATAATTCAGCATCAGGTGTCACATTAGCAAACTGACTGCCTGCTGCCCCCTTGTGTTCATAGTACTAATATCATTATGTACAATAAATCATGTCACATTATCTACAAAAACAGGAGCTGCCTCATTATAGATCCGTCTCCTTTGTGATGTTTGACTAGGGAAAAAAAAAAAAAAAAAATCCAGAGTATCTGCAAATGGAAATACTTTAAGACCAGTCAGAATAGCACTCCCCCTATGGTGATGTTCTCCCAGGCTCACCTCTGAAGCCTCAATGGCCAAATCCATTTCCTCATCACAGACATTGGACCAGAATTCTATTCCTTGTAGGGCCACCTCATCAATGTCACTTTTCATTGCTTCAATTGTGATCTTAAGAGAAAAAACATGACACCGCAGACCTCAAGTAAGTACTGATTCAAGTTAGACCCTCCTCTTTAACCAGATATTCCATTCAAGTTTCAAAAACATAATTTATGAAAGCTAGCTCTGAAATGAAAGAAACAAGAAATAGATTATCAAAATACACTCCTTTCATCAACACAAAGATAGCACAAGTTTTTTTTTTTTTGGCACACCACTGAGAAGCTTAAATATATACTCACACAATCAAGGAATTTCATTGGTTTCACAATATTAAGTAAAAAATTACAGAATTACAAAACAGCGACTAAGAAAGAGTAAGAAAAAGGAGTGAAAGAGAAAGAGAAACAGAGAGAGAGAGAGAGAGAGAGAGAGAGAAAGAGAAAGAAAGAAAGAAAGAAAGGAAGGAAGGAAGGAAGGAAGGAAGGAAGGAAGGAAGGAAGGAAGGAAGGAGGGAGGGGCTGGGGATATAGCTCAGTTGGTACAGTGCCTGCCTCAAAGCACAAGGCCCTGGGTTCGATCCCCAGCACTGCAAAAAAAAAAAAGGTAGAGAGAGGGAGAAAAAAAAAATACTTACTGCAAAAAGAGCAGGACCCATATATGTCTCCATGTACTGATAATATAAGGACATTATCTTCACCAGATTCTGTAAAGCAGCCACTCGTACCTTTTAAGAAGAGTAGATTAAATAATTTACTAAAATAACACAATCTGCTTTAGTAGACTCTAATGGGTCGAGGTTGTATATGGGTAATGTCATCATTACAACCAACTTGGGAGACTGAGGCAAGGGGATCATAAATTTGAGGCCAGCCTCAGATAATTGTTGAGAGTCTATTTCAAATAGAAAAAATAAAAAGAGCTGGAGAGGTAGCTCAGTGGTAGTTCCCTGGGTTCAATCTGGGGGCGGGGGGTGTCCCGCCATTTCTTCCTCCCTTAACAACTTAAGAGAATGACAACTTTCATTATGTTCTTCTCAAGTAGTACTCTTCTTTCCTCTTCTCCAGTATGTTGGGAGAAAAATTCTTTATACTACTACTCAAACCTTGTTTTCCTCCACTGATTCCCTGTATTTCAAACTCTGCATTAGAGTTGACATTTCTAAGGAAGTAAGAGCTCTGTTTTTTCATATGACCACACACTTACCCTCGTATCTGGACACTTACCCTTGTATCTGGACACTGTGTGGCTTCACAGACCACCTGCATAATAAAGTGCCTTTCGGACTGCAGAAAGAATGAAGATGAAGAAAATTAGGAAAGTGCAAATCATACTTAATAAGATTCCTGAATTCTCAATATAAGGAAAAACCTACTGCTCCCATACAACCCTGGTGTAATCCAGCAACTACTCCTTGAGGCAGTAATGGCAGTATGGAGACTACAGCTTGCCTCCAGTGTCTGCTATAAGACCTGCCTTATAAGGTTCCTAATCTTTTAATCCCCAAGATGACGTTCGCTAACAAGACTCCAGGCAGGAAATCACAAAAATGTAGGTCACGAGGTTTAAATAAAAGTGATCAGTTAAAAAAACCTACAGGCAGAAAAACGAATCTCCTTATATTTAAGACAATTCAAAACATCCACAATGTTTCAGAGGCCAAAATTTGTTTTCTGGGAAGTAGCAAATCCTCAAAGATGATGAGTAAAGGGAGAACAAAATAATGAACTTCGTTTGCTACCTTCCCAACTCTTCTGAAGTCCATAAGGAAAAAAAAAAAAAACAACAAAAAAAAAACCCTACTTCATGATCAATTAAAATTGCAATTTGCTCTGGCTTGTCAGACCTCTCCACTAAAGGCTAGAAGATGGCAAAATGCCTAGCTGAAGTGTCAACAAACAAATACAAAAATCTTCAGACTATATGATCCAGTAATTGCACTTCTGGATATACATTCAAAAGAATCAGAATCGGGTCTCAAAGAGAAAGGTGTACACACACGTTCATAACTGCATCATTCACAACAGACAACAGGTGGATGCAATCCCAATGGATGATTCAATAAACATAGTATAAGCACACAACATATTCAGTCTTAAAAAGGCAATTCTGACATGAAACAGGGATGAACCTTGAAAACAGTATGCTAAAGTGAAATAAGCTAGGCACAAAGGCAAAAATTATTTGATTCCATTATATATGAGGTGTCTAGTGTGTCAATTCACAGAAACAGAAAGTAGAATGACAACTGTCAGTAGTTGAGGAAGGGAGAAATGGGGATTGAGGAAGTTGTACAACGCATACAAAGATTCAGTTTTGCAAGTTGAGAAAGCGCTGAAGACTGGTTCCAGTGCCAGGTAAATATTCTATTAAGATGGTATTTTAGGGCTAGGGTTGTAGGCTCAGTGGTAGAGTGCTTGCCCAGCACATGTGAGGCACTGGATTCGATCCTCAGCATAACATAAATAAATAAAATAAAGGTACTGGAGCGGGGCACAGTGGTGCACAACTATAGTCCCAGCAGCTCAGGAGGCTGAGACAGGAGAATTGAGAGTTTAGACAGCCTCAGCAAAAAGCGAAGTGCTAAGCAACTTAGTGAGACCCTGTCACAAAATATAACTGGGGATGTAGCTCAGTGGTTGAGTAACCCTGAGTTCGATCCCCAGACCCTAAAAAATATAAAAGGCATTGTGTCCACCTACAACTTAAAATAATTTTTTAAAAAAGATGATAAATTTTAGAAGGGAAGTACTAGGAAAGGAAATTGATCAAGGGTTTGGGGCTGTGGCTCAGTGGTAGAGCACTTGCCGAGCACACGTGAGGCACTGGGTTCAATCCCCAGCACCACATTAAAAAACAAAACAAAACAAAACAAAAACAACTAAATAAACAAAACAAAGGTATTAGCCGGGCGTGGTGGCGCACGCCTGTAATCCAAGCGACTTGGGAGGCTGAGTCAGAAGGATCTTGAGTTCAAAGCCAGCCTCATCAACTTAGCGAGGCCCTAAGCAACTCAGTGAGACCCTGTCTCTAAATAAAATACAAAATAGGGCTGGGGATGTGGCTCAGTGATCGAATGCCCTTGAGTTCAATCCCTAGTTCAAAAAAAAAAAAAAAAAAAAAAAAAGACATTGTATCCATCTACAACTAAAAGTATTTTTGTAAAAAAAGAGATTGAATTATGTGCATGTATGAATGTGGCATAATGAATCCCACTGTTAAGTGTAATTATAATCCACCAATAAAACATGGCAAATTTTATTATATGTACATTTTACCACGTTATATATAAACAGGCTAATGATAGGAAGATTTTTTAGGCAAAACATTTATATAGTTCTTCAAGATCATCTTCCTAAAGTGCTAAACAGCCCCACTGCTGTAATTTTTTAAAATTCCAAAATATTCTCACTAAAGTAATACTGTTTTCTTTTACATCTCACCCTCAGAATCTATACCAACATTTTCACAAGAAAACTTACTTCAGCTCAGGGTGTAGCTCAGTGGTAGAGCAGTTGCCCAGCTGCACAATGTCCTGGGATTCACCCCTCAGAAAGAAAAGGAAAACTTACCTCTTTGTCAAAGTTTGCTTTGGTGAACTCCAACGAGTTCAGGAGTGCATTAGTAGCAGCTAGCTTCACATTATTACTAGGCTCTTCTTTCCTCATCCCCTGGATTATGGCAGTCAGAATCTCATTGGATTTATCCTGTAGCTGCTCTGGGTCCTAAAACAAGCAAAGAAATGCAATGAACATAATAACAAGCTCATGACTAAGCAGCAGTCCTTTTAACTGTAAAATGCACTCGAGTCAAGTATCATGATTTTGATCTTTTCCACACATTTCCACTTTGGGACAGTACCGCAACTTAGCAGTAGAAGATATCAGAGGACTAGAAGTACAGAACTTGAACAATTCAATCTCATCAACTTTTTCTCTGATTTCTTAGCACAATAACAATGGGCATGAGATTAACATTGGCCTTTTCTCCTTTTGTGCAAATGTACGTCATCTGTACCAACTAGTTTCAGAATAGCTGAGGGCCAAGGATCAATACTGGAATAAAATACACATAGGTATATGTAAGCCCAAGTCAGGGGCTGTGAATTTCTTTGCTAAATGAAGTACAGTTATCAAGAGTAATAACATCATGCCAGCACAGTGGCATACGCCCGTTATCCCAGCAGCTCAGGAACCTGAGGCAGGACAATCAGAAGTTCAAAACCAGCCTCAGCAACTTAACGAGACCCTGAGCAACTTAGCAAGACCCTATCTTGAAACTAAAAATTTGAAAGGGCTAGGGATGTGGCTCAGTGGTTAAGTACCTCTTGTACAAAAACAAAGAGTAGTAATCTCATGGGCAGTAATAATCCTAGGAGGGCTGCAACTCAAGTACTGTGCTATGGCCCCACTGTTTAAAGCAACTGTTGGAAGAATTGGCAGATCTTTCTGTAGTACAATAAATGAAAAAACACCCAGGAATTCATGGAACATTGAGGATCCCAATTCAGGGATGCTCCATATTAGAATATCCTTGGCGTGTAGTTACCACTATACAATACTTGCCTAGCATGCTTGAGTCCCTAGGTTTAATCCTCAGCTCTGCAAAAAAAAAAAAAAAAAAAAAAAGGAAAAGGAAAAAAAGTTTTCCCAAACATACGGATTTCTGTTTTAATATTTTTGTTTGTTTGTTTTATAGTGCTGGAAATAGAACCCAGAGCACTGCTATAGCTAAAGAAATGAGCCACCATGGAGCTAACATCTCTGGTCATGTTTTGAGTTTGTGACCCTCAAGTTTCTTTACTCAGTGCATCCTTAGAACTATGAGGATAGAGATCTAAATTAACAAGCCGTTCTACTTCAAAGTATTGTAGCAGCATGGCTTTCTTTATGATCTGATAGAGTAATCCTAATATCATGCATGTCACAGCTAGAGGGAATTGGAGATACATATACTAAATACACCAGGCAAGCACTTACTATATCTTGGCAAATGTACCCAATAGCTTCCAATGTCGACTCTTTCATGTGCTCTGTGCTGTTGGGGTTTGTGACATTGGCCACCAACTGAGGAATGAGTTCTGGCCACTGGTTTACTGGGATCTCTGCACAAGCAATACCAGCTACACACTGTGAGGCAGAGCTAGGCCGGTAAGTTTCTGTGCCCAAAGTCTGTAAAACCTGGAAAACAGGAGACAAAATTTGTCAATTTGTAATAACCAGCATATTTTGCTTTCCACCACATCTCTTATATCAGAGTCTCTGAGTTCTGCCAATCAAACAAAACCAAAATCTCACCAGCCTCAGTACCAACACCTTTAAAATCAACATCCCCCAGAGCCTAAAAGCAAAACCAACTATCCCCTGCTGTGAACTGGAATTCTCCAGAACCACACACCTCACTTAAACATTTGACAGAGCAGAAAACTAGTGGTTAGGAGAGATAGTGTTAAAAGTTAAGGGGGAACCAGTAAGAGAGATGGTATTAAAAGCTAAGAGGGAAGGCAGGAGTTGTGGCTCAGTGGTAGAGCTCTTGCCTAGCATGCATGAGGTACTGGGTTTGATTATTGGCACTGCATATAAATAAATAAAATAAAGGTCCATTGACAACTAAAAAAAATTTAAAAATATAAAAAACAAAAAACATTTTAAAAAGTTAAGGGGGAACCAGTAGGAGAGAGAGTGTTAAGTTAAGGGGGAACCAGGTACGGTGGCCTATGCCTGTAATATCCCAGTTACTACAGTTGCTGAGGCAGGAGGATGGCAAGTTTGAGAGCAACCTGGGCAACTCAATGAAACCTTGTCTCAAGAAAAAGAAAAGGAGGAAGAAAAAAAAAAAAAATCAGGAACCAGAAAAATGGGGGCAAAATTCATTTTCCTGGGGTTGGGAATATATCTTGGTAGCAGAGCATTTACCTAACATATGTAAGGCCCTGGGTTTGATCCTTAAGACAGAGAAGACACATACACACACACACACCTTCCATGGTCCTTATTGGTGATATAAGAGAAGGATGCTCACAGCCTTGTTTTGAGGAGAGAAATGTGAGGCTTTAGAATGAGGCTTTAGAATGGGACACCCAGGTGCGTCTGACTCACAGTAGGACGCTGTTTAAACCTGATTCAAGGAAGAGATACTACTTATTGGTGACACATGAAATAAACCTCCTTCCTTCTAGTTACCAATAGCCCAGCACTCTCAGTGACTTAAACAGAAAGGTCTTAGTTAAGCAATATCACTAAATGTGGAAACAAACTTCCTGATGCTACCAAAACCTAAAAATGAATCCTTATTTTTGAAAGAATTCATTCTATTTGCCCAAGAATAAAAGAACTGTTCTCCCTACCACAACAGATCCCAAGAGCTAGCCAGATATGCCAATTAAAGTAAGATTCATTTGTCATTAAGTATCCCATTGCAAGTGGTAATCACTAAAGCATTTATGTAAGGGGTAAAGTCACAGGTTAGGAAAAAGGATGAAGCCACAATTGACCCCGTGTTAATGATTACCATGATCAGCTAATTTCAGTCAATGAATGCACTAAGAATCCCCAGTCCACTCAAAGGCAAACAGTTAACTGTTCCTGGCATGAACACAGGACAAAGAATAGCTACCAGATATTCAGGCCAGCTCTGCTGACTGGGTCAGGTCACTTAGTACCCTGCTTTGTAACTATCAGCCAATAATGAACTCCCCACCTTTCACTCTTAACACAGTATATCATCATCCCTGTCTGCCCTCACCCCCAACAGTTTTACCCAGTAATAAATTAATTTTACCTGAAAGCTTTGTTCTTTAGGAATAGCAGAGCTAGAATGGACAAAGACTATGCTAAAGACACAATGTAGTGAGAAAATGAACTGAATTGTCCCAGGGGCTAAATGGGTATTACTAAAGTCTAGAGTACTTTTTTTTTTTGGGGGGGGGGCGCACAGATAGATTTTAATTATAAAAAAGTTGATTGACAAAAAATTTATGTATTTATGGAGAACCATTTGAAGTTTCAATACATTATATAAAGTTCAAATCAGGGTAGACATAATTTTCCTTAAACACTTATCATTTGTTGTAAAAACATTTAAAATCCTTTCTGCAGCCTTTTTTTTTGGAACCAGGGATTGAACTCAGGGACACTCGGCCACTGAGCCACATCCCCAGCCCTATTTTGTATTTAATTTAGAGACAGGGTCTCACTGAGTTGCTTAGGGCCTTGCTAAGTTGCTGAGGCTGGCTTTGAACTCGTGATCCTCCTGACTCAGCCTCCCAAGTTGCTTGGATTACAGGCGTGCACCACCACGCCCAGCTTCTGCAGCTTTTTTGAAACAATACTTTACCGTTATCTAGAGAAAACCTACTCTAGGTTATAATAGCACCCCAGAACTATTTCTCTAATCTAGCTATAATTTAGTACCCACTAAGCAACCTTTCTCCCACCTTCCCTCTCCCTGCCAGGGTACTTTTATGCTATACTATGTTGCCCCCCTGGTACATATGTGGAGCAAACTAAACCCTATTCACCTTTACCTCTTCTTCTTTTTAAAATATATATTTTAGTTGTAGATGGACACAATACCTTTATTTATTCATTTCTTTTTATGTGGTGCTGAGGATTGAACCCAGTGCCTCACACATGTGAGGCAAGCACTCTACCACTGAGCTACAGCCCCAGCCCCCTTTCTCTCTTCTTTAAATTGCTTTTAGAAGACCCTTAGTTAATACTACTTGAGGTAACTTAGAGGCTAAAGATACCCAATTTCTTTCTTTTAAAATACTTCTTAGTTGTGGTTGTCAAGGGACCTTTATTTACTTATTTTTATGTGATGCTGAGGATCGAACTCAGTGCCTCACACATAGCAGGCAAGCACTCTACCACTGAGACACAACCCCAGCCCATGATGCCCAATTTCTGAGCAATGAAAACCTTCTTTTTTAAAATTAGGGGTGATACTATGCCAATATGCAATCATCAGAAATGAGACCAGCCTGGGCAACACAGACACTCCATCTCAAAAAAATAAAAAATACAAGACCACCAACACTAAGAGTAATCACTAGGTATACTATGAAAGGGAAAAAGGCCAAGGTAATGGCTTTTCTTTTTCTCTTTTGAGAGAGGGTCTCAATATGTTGCCCAGGTTGGCCTTGAACTTGTGAGCTCAAGCAACCCACATGAGTCTCCATCTTCCAGAATTACAGAACGTACCTCAGTGGTTGAGCCCCTGGGTTCAATCCTCAATACCAAGAAAGGAAAGTGTCAAGAGCAATGTGCCATTAAATTCAATTACAGTTCCAGTCACCGTATGTGTGTACACACACTTGGGGGAGGATGAGAAATCCAATGGGCACTATAAGTATCAAGGTTTTCAATGATGAGCCATGCATGGTGGCACATGCCTGTAGTCCTGACTACCCAGGAGGCTGAGGCAGGAGTTTTGGGGCAGCCAGGGCAACACAGGGAGACACCATCACAGAAAAAGAGGGAAGAGCCAGACGCGGTGGCGCACGCCTGTAAGTCCAGCAACTCGGGAGGTTGAGGCAGGACGATTGCGAGTTCAAAGCCAGCCTCAGCAACTTAGCAAGGCCCTAAGCAACTCAGTGAGACCCTGTCTCTAAATAAAACACAAAATAGGGCTGGGGATGTGGTTCAGTGGCTGAGTGCCCCTGAGTTCAATTCCCGGTTCCAAAAAAAAGAAAAGAGGGAAAAATTTTTTTTAATTTTTTTTTTTTTTGTGATGGAGTACACACTTCATTTATGTCAACTGGCTGAAGGAAGTGTCATTACACAAGCAGACTCAGTGTGGACTGAAACAGCTTTACACACGCCAAGATTAAAAGTCAGCCAGCTTTTCTAACTACAAGACTGCAAAAGGAGGCACACAACTACAAAGATAAGTATTTGCCTAAGGGATGATAATTTGCCTAAAGCTACTTACTATGTAGAACCAAGAAAGAGCAAATGTGTATAACCATGACCTGCCCAAGGAATTCCCCACTGGTTTCTCCTCAAATACATAGGACAAAATGACTGCAGATGTTTAATTTAATCCCCTTTGGGCCTCATCCACATAACACAGGCCACTAAAGAACTTCACTAAAACACACAAATCTACCCCAAACCTGTCTCTATATTCTACATCCTATACTTGAGTGAGAATTATGGATTTCTAATTCAACAATAAAGTCCTAAGAATACTATGATGCAAAGAAACAAAGGACACCTATTTTCCTCAAAAGTCATCATCTCACTCTATCTTGGGGGAAAAAGTCAAATGTTTTAAAAAAGTTTTTCACAATTTGCTGAGTAGATAAAAGCATCATTAACGTCACACTCATTCTGCACACTCGTTGGGCTTGAAAAGTCCAAGAGATCATTTAATTCTTCTGATTTCACACAATGCCACGCTTAAACCAGCAAAGAATGAGAACCATCTACCACAGAAGTTCAACAAGAGCTAGATGCTGGTTAACTATGAAGGAATCACATGGGATGGCAGTTTAAAAAAATCCAACCTTTATTCTAGGCCTTCCAAACCAGAATTCCTGAAGAGCTTAGAAATACACACACAGACACAGACACACACACACACTTTTTGCTGTTGAGGATCAAACCCAGGGACATGTCTGTGCTCTATCACTGAGCCACATCCCCCATCTGGAGATATACGTGCAAATTCTGTAAGTGATTCTGACATAGCATCAATTTATACACTATTCCAATTCAAAGAAATCTAATTAAAATTTCCCAAACTGTTGCAGGCTACCTCAGTCAATTGATAAAGAACTTCAATCCAGCAACATATAAGCTGAATTGAGAGACATTCAAACCAAATACAACTTTTATCCTCACATAGAGTTCAGAACCCACGAATGTCACACTGTCAAGCTCTGTCCCAAGCAAATGACAAAAGAACTAAGATGTTTCTTATTCCTAAGGCATTATGACCAAAGAGGTGCAATTTACTTACATAGTTCTTGACTTCCCGTCGTGCATTAGCATCAATAGCAAGCCACCTTTGCTGATACTGTGCCTTGATATCTGGATCTTTTGATGTCAAAGAGTTCTTGATTTGTAGACCAGCTGCAACTCTGGCAACCTGACTGTTTCCTGGATTTGCCAGCACTCTGGACAGTTCCACAAGAAAAGTGGGCTATTGAGAAAAGACACATTTGTGAATGAAAATCTCTTGGGAATTAAAACAACTGTGGATAATTCACAGAGCACCAAACCATAGGAGATGGGGAGTGAGAGCGGGACAGTCAACATTTCAGAAACGCCAAATCTTTAATTGAAAGCTGGGCATGGTAGCATATTCCTATAGTTCCAGCACTAAGGAAGCAGGATACTTTGAGCCCAAGAGTTTAAAGCCAATTTGGATAAATGCAGCAAGACCACGTATCAAAAACAAACTCTATAAATGTTACTGAGTATATGATGAAGTTATTCATCTTCTGCAGTCTCACACCTAATGAGTTAAGATTCCCTATTAAGATCATCCTTATTGTCCAATCTTCACATTAGTACTCACTTGGTACTCAATATAATATTTGAAGAGGTACTATGGGATAGAAAAGTAAAATTCTTTTTCTAAATTTAAAAGATGTTAGCCTCAAAAGAATGATACTCAGGGCAGCTTTTTCTCATGGAAGCAAGTAATCTTTGATAAGAGGGAAAAATTCTTGTAGATAAGAATACCCTATTCTCCAAAACAGACACAGGAGCCTAGTTCTCTACATTTTACCATTGGGTGTTTGGCAAAAGAGGAACAATGAAAAAAGCAGCCAGAAGAAAAAAATACTAATATTTAGAACTAGGGAATAACTGATCAGATACAAATAGCAAGGCAAGATGTTCCAAGGAAAATGATTTTATATACATGACAGTCAACAGTGAATGTACTAAAGGCTCCTACACATTTTAGACTTGAGTATCTACTAAATATATTGGATCCCTAAAAAGTACACTCAATTTTTTCTAATGCACAGGTCCCCAAAGCTACTCATTTAAAAATTCACACACCAAAAAAACCCTACCCTAAGAGGAAAGTTAACAGAAGCCTAAAAGCAGATCCAATTTCTTACTGCTAACAAGCTCTATAATCATAGCAGAGAAAGTAATTCCCCAAAATTTTATTAATTATGTACCATTAAAGAATTCAAAGAATAAAAGGCTTTTTTCAAATTAGTAAAAGCAGAAATAGGAATATACTCTTAATGGAGTTATCAGCCTATAGGAGCAGGAAAATCTTTTCGAGACAAAGGATAGAAAGGTTAGTAAAAGCTAGCACACGTAAGTAAGGAAAAAAATCATTCAAAGGCAGTTTGTATAAAATAAGCCTTGTCACTTTGTTGTCGGTTGTTGACATTATTGTGCCAAGATATCGCAAAAGAACACATTTGGTTACAGTGTTATTTAGACTTATTGCCTATTAAAAAGACTTGAAGTATCATCCACCCTCCCCGGTGCTCCCCATCCCCCCCAACAAAGGAGGGACACCAAAGAGAAACATTTCTGCCACCAGCCTATTTTAATCAATCTACCCTTTTTTTTTTTTTTTTTTTAAATTTAAACAAAGATCCAGTCCTTGGTGATTTCTTTTCTTTTTCTTTTTTTGGTGCTCCTTAAATTTGAAAATATGAAAGACAGGAACTTTCCTGAGATTTCACCAGGAAATAGGCCTGATCTCAAGGATGAGCCTATCTGCTGTCTAGATGCAGATCCCTAGTGATCAAATCTCTTACTCACCTAAGTTCAAATATATGTGTGTGTGTGTATACATGTATGTGTATCTCAGGAGGGTAATAACCGGGTAGCAAAAGGAAAAATATTACTAGGAATGGGTTCAGAGGCAGTTGGGTGCCAGGCCTGGCCACAAGCACAGACCAAGGGAGATAGGAAAGGGTACAACTCTGGGAAGTAGGTGGAGAGAGCCACAGGGGCCATGGGACAGGAAGGAGAAGCCGGCCTCAGCCAGCACCCGGCAGCCGGGCCGGCCCGGAGCTTCCACATGGCCCCTAGGCCCGGCTCCCCCACCCCCACCCTTGCTGAACACGCAGCGCCGCGCAACCTAACTTCCCTTCCCTCCCTCTTTCTCCCTCCCGCTGCACCGCCGCCCTCAGGCCGCGCGGCGATTGGGCAGCAGTCACCCCGGCGCGCTACGCCATTGGCCAGCCGCGGGGCCCGGGGCGGGACACACCCACCGGCTTCCCGATGGCGGGGTTAGGTTGGACCGGGCGGGGGGGGGGGGGGGGGGGGGGGGGCGGGGTGGGTTCCCGAGGCCTGGGCCTCCGGGAGGGCGGGAAGGCCCGCACGCAGGGATGGGGACGCGGCGGGATGGGGCGCGGCGGGACGGCACGCACCAGGTTTTCAACAGCCGCACGCTCCAGGAACTTCTGCGCCGCTTCCAGCTCCAGCCGATCTGGGGGGAGGAAAGTGGGAACCGGAGCAGGGTCAGAGGGGCCGTGCTCCCCTCCCCCACCCCAATCACCTCAGCTCGACCCCCGGCCCCCGCGTCTTACCCGGAGACACGGTCTTCTCGAGGATGGTGATCAGCTCCATAGCGGAGGTGGCGGCGGCGACTCCTCCCACGACGACGGTCCCGGCTCTCGGGCGGCGGCTCCAACTGGGGATGGGGGTTGGGGGTCGGGTGGGAAGGGAGGGTGGGGTGGGGGGCGGGGGTCACCACAAGCCCATTCACCGGCTCCCTCTGGACAGGCGCCCCGGTTTTCCTTCCTCCCCTCTTTTCTTCCTTCCGCCCTCCTAATGTGCTGCTGGCGGCGGCGGCAGCTGCTTCTCTGGCGGCGGGGGAGGGACCCCGGGGGCAGCTCAGAGCGCGGCTGGTGCTCGGGTGGCGGAGGGAGAAAGAAGGAAGGGAGGCAGTAAGTGAGCGGCGGCTCTCGGGGAGGGAGAGAGAGGGAGGGAGGAAGGCGGAGGGATATTCGGGCCGGACCTCTCCGCGGCGGCACCGCGCTCCAAGTCGATAGGCTGCCACTGTAGCCACGCGGAATCCCCAATTGGTCAGGCGTTCTTCGTTGAAGGGCCGCCCTGCGCCCATTCGTCCGCGGGTTTTAGGGTCCGGGTTGGCTGGGCCGGCAGCGGGACGGGGCGCACGGATTGGCTGAGGGGAGGGACATCGGGGTGGGGCAGGTGAGAAGCGGCCACTGATTGGATTGGCTTGGTCAAGGCCTTGAGCTCCGACAGGCTGAGCGCGGGCAGAAGGGTGGGCTGAAAGCTTGTCTCGGAGTCGGCGTGATTGGCTGGGATACTGGACGTTGATAGGACAGGGTGCCCGGGAGAACTGGAGAGAGGAGTTCGGGGTCCGGGCGCGGAAAGGCGGGAGGCGCACCGCCGCTTTAGGAGCGCGGGGCACTATGGGACGCCCCCAGGAAGGGGTGGAGCTGACCGCGGACCACTTGGACTGCGGTCAAGAAAGTGCAGTCATTGAGGGGTGTGTTGAGCAAGGGTTTCGCGGGCCTGAGCTGGGGAGGGGGGACCGTTAAAGTTCTGTACCGCGCCCACATGAAGCTGCTTTAATGACTAGGTCTACTTGATATCAGACTTTCGACTGGAAAGGATTTTGAAGACCATGTGGTTCTGCTTCCAAAGCACGGACGTGGAAAGTCCAGAGAGGGTATGGAACTTGTATAAGGTCGCACGGGGGCTTAGTAACTTGACCAAGACAAGACCCAAGCGATCCTGACCGCTCCTTGGCTCCTCACGCCGCTTCCCCTCCAAGGAGGGGCTGTAGGCCTATTTATAGGGTTTGAGACCTGTGCTGTTATAGTCTCACTTAAAGGTGGGCTTAGATTTCCGTCCATAGTTAACAGTTACTTTGACAGAGTAGAAATGTTGCCTTTCAGAGATGCCCCTACAAAGGCATAACCTTGAATCAGAATTAACGTGTTTACAGCCATAAAGGATCGTGGTTCTTGGTCTTTTTTAATCTTAGGAACCCATGAAAGTGTTTTATTAGCAAAATTCCTTGTGAAAAAAATGTGTCGTTTCTTGACTTTCCCTGACATTGGTACGTGGGCTCCAGGTTAAGCATTTCCTAAATTGATGGGGCGCTTGCACGTAATCTCAGCAACTGAGACAGGCAGGAGGATTGTAATTTCAAGGCCAACTTGGGGATTTAGTGGTGGAGCACCTGCCTAGCCTGCGCAGGGCCCTGGATTCCATCCCCAGCACCCACCGCAAAAAAAGAAAAAGAATTTCCTAGCCGGGCGTGGTGGCGCAGGCCTGTAATCCAAGGGACTTGGGAGGCTGAGTCAGGAGGATCACCAGTCTCAGCAACTTAGCGAGGCCCTAAGCAACTCAGTGAGACCCTGTCTCTAAATAAAATACAAAATAGGGCTGGGCCCAGCACTTGAGAGGCTGAGGCAGGAGGATCGCGAGTTCAAAGCCAGCCTCAGCAATTTGGTGAGGCCCTGAGCAACTCAGTGAGACCCTGTCTCTAAATAAAATACAAAAAAGGGCTGGGGATGTGACTCTGGTGGAGTGCCCCTGGGTTCAATCCCCAGTACCAAAAAAAAAAAAAAAAGAAACAAAATAGGGCTGGGGATGTGGCTCAGTGGCTGAGTGTCCCTGAGTTCAATCCCAGGTTCCAAAAAAAAAAAAAAAAAAAAAAATTCCTGAATTGTTACATTTCACTATGTTGATCCAAGATAAATTGGATGTAGCCGGCTTATGAAGCTCTTTACTATATAGCTTGAGCTTATGAAATAATTGCCCTACATTACCATACTGGGAAAACCTGCAAGTCAGTCTTTGCTGAGGGGACACCCCCAAATTTGCAAAAAGTTAAGAAAGCTTAGCTATCTTTGATTTTTCATAGAAAAAGTGATCTTTCTCTGCTCTTGCTATCTTTGCAGTTCAGAAGTTAGAGAGGTCATTCCTCACACCATATTGTGAGTAGTTGATTTCCCTGTGGCGTAACAGTACCCTAACCCCAATCTTGAGCACTATGTGCTAATGGTGGAAGAGGCTCTGTATGTGTAACTCATAAATTGATGAAGATTGGGGTGACATCCATGAAGATTCTTGAGTTGCCCTTCCATGGATTACCCACACTACAGATGATCCACAACTTGCTTCTTAGCTAAGTTTTTCCTGCCTCTAGCAGTTTGTCAGACCACTCCCTCTACCTCAGCATCAGTCATGGTAATACCAGTGAGGGCAAATGAATTTTTTTCATTCATTTGTTCGTTCATTGTTCATTTTAGCAGTGCTGCAGATTAAACCCAGGACCTTGTACATGGTAGGCAAATGCTCTACCACAGAGCTACATCCCCAGCCTAAAATGAATTTTTAAGTATCTGAAATAAAATCCTGGGAAAATAAGTTTGGCAGTAAAGTTCCATCCTAGGCTTGGGGGTATAGCTCTGTGGTAGAGCACTTGCCTAGCATGACCCTGGGTTCCTTTCCCAGTACTAAAACAAAAGCAAATCACCAGATCCAAATGAAATGTTTAGTTGGTCTAAGGTTAGTAATGGTGGCTTTTGGTCACAAGTACTCATGTGATACTGCATTCAACAGATGCTAGTGAAGCACTCTAGCATGAGTATTGGGCTCAGACTCCAGAAACTGTCTGTGTTCATTTCATAGCTCTATCTCTTCTTAGCCTGCGTAACTTACTTTCTTAATGTAAAATGGGGCTAGTAACTGTATTTTCCTCATCAAGCTTTCGGGAGGTCCTAAGTGAGTTAATACATGTTGAATGGGAACACTGCCCAAGCATGTTGTATATGTATTGGCTATTATCTGTTGAGCATATTTTATGCTAGGTTAACACTTTTGGGTCTTTGTCCTGTTAGGGAAGTTAGACTTTAATCAATTAACTCTCACAAATATGAAGTTGTGAAAGTGACACATGCCAAGGAATAACCAGTTGGGACTCCAGGAGAGCTTATCTAAAGAAAGAAGGATTCGGACAATAGCTAGATTGTGGAACCAACCTAGATGCCCTTCAATTGAAGAATGGATAAAGAAACTGTGGCATATATACACAATCGAATATTACTCAGCCATAAAAAAAAGGATAAAATTATGGCATTTGCTGGTGAATAGGTGGAGTTGGAGAATATCATGTTTAGTGAAATAAGCCAAGGCCAAATGTTTTCTCTGATCAGTGGATGCTGATACATAACGGGGGGGGGGGGGAGGGGGGGACAGGAAAGAATAGAGGAAGTATGGATGGTATGGAGGAAAATGGGACGGGAGGGGATGGGGGAAGGAAAAATAGTAGACTGAGACAGACAGCATTACCCTATGTATATGTAAGATTATATGAATTGTGTGAATAAAAAATAAATAAAAATAAATAAATAAAGGAGGAATTGGGCTAGGGGTGTTGCTCAGTGGTAGAGCACTTGCCTAGCATGTGTGAGGCACTGGGTTCTATTCTCAGCACCACTTATAAATAAATGAATAAAATAAAGGTTTATCAACATCTAAAAAGAAATATTTAAAAGAAAAAAAAAGGCCCTGGGGCTGAACTGGGTGTAGTGGTGCACACCTGTAATCCTAGAAACTCAGGAGGCTGAGGCAGGAGGATTGCAAGCTCAAAACCAGCCTCAGCAACTTAGCAAGACTGTCTCAAAATAAAAATAAATAGAAACAGCTGGGGATGTAGTTCAGTGGTAAAGTGCCCCTGGGTTCAATCTCCAGTACCACAAGAAAAGAAGGAAAACTGGGTGTGGCTTAGTGGTAAAGCTCTTGCCTAGCACGTATAAGGTCTGGGTTCAGTCTCCAGCACCAACAAACAAACCCTCCAAATATAATTAAAAATCTTACATGCTGTTGAAGATCAACTGAATGTATAAAAATGCTCACAATAAAATGCTAAGTACAAAAAGCAGGCGGGTGGGGGGTAAAATCAATAACAGAGTGTGTGACAGATATCATTGCCCTGTGTACATGCAAGAAAGCACAGATGGTGTGACTCTACTTTGTGTACAACCCTTGAAACAATAGCTGTACTCCATTTGTGTTCAATGAATCAATAAGTAAATAAAAAAAAAGCAAATTATATTGTGGTTATGTGTATGAAAAATTCATCAGCTGTATATTTAAGTATAACATGCACTTGACTGTTAGTCTGATATAGCTCAGTAAAAAAAAAGTCTTGCAGGAAAAAAAAAAAATGCTGGGCATGGTGGCACATTCTTGTGGTCCTAGTGACTCCAGAGGCTGAGGCAGGCTGATCGCAAATTCAAAGCCAGCCTCAGCAACTTAGTGAGACCCTGTCTCAAAAGAGCTGGGCATGTGGTTCAGTGGTTAAGTGCTTCTGGGTTCAATCCCCAGTAGCACCCCCCCAAAAAAGGCTGGCAGTGCTGGGGGGTGTGGCTCGGTGGTAAAGTGCTTGCCTAGCATGCACCACGCCCTGGGCTTGATCTCTGGCACAGGAGAAGGGAAAAAAAAAAAAAAAAAACTTGCAGATTGCAGTGATTTTAGTCAAAGAAAAGAAGCATGTGTGTATCTATGAATAGGAAAAAGACTGGGAATATCTAAGTCAAATGTAATAATGGTTATCTTTGGATGGTAGGATTACAGGTGTTTTTAAAAATTCTCTGTATATTACATACAATGTTGTACCTGCACCAAACAGGTATTTTTAAATTTTTTCAGTTTGAGGGATTGAACTCAGGACCTCATGCATGCAAGACAAGTGCTCTGTCATTGAACTATATCACCAGCCCTTATAATGCAATGCTTAAAAGGTACCAAAAAGACTTGAGAATGAAAGATATAAATCTTTATTCAGTGAAAAATAAGACTGGGACAGACATATGGTATGCACAAGTTATAAACTTTTGTTTAGTTTTTTTGTTTTTAAGCCTCTGAGATGCCAAGTTGTTTATTGCTATAAAATAATCTGGGGCTGAGGTTGTAGTTTAGCAGTACATTTGGGTGCCTAGCATATGCAGTGCCTGGACTTCTGTTGCCAGCACTTAAAACAAAAACAAAAACAAAAAACAAAAAAAAAAACTAAATACCAAAAGAAAAGAGAAGATAGAAATGGCAAGACCTCCTGGCCCCCTGGTCACACTTGGCTCTTAGATTCTCTCAGTCAGGCTAACACTCCTAAATTCTGTAGACTAGAGGATCCCTCTGGGAACACTGACCAACCCAAGAGGAAATACCTATGGATACTGTATTAGGGCTATTGTAACAATTTCCCCAAAATGTGTGGCTTAAAATAATAGAGTCTTCTCACAATTCCAAGGAAAGCAGTATGAAAGGTGTCAACAGGTCTGTTCTCCCTCCGGAGGTAGGGACATTCTTTCCCTTGTCTGTTTTGGTGGCTGCAGGCATGCTTTGGCTTCTGACTGCATCACCCATCTGCCTCCCCGTTCACAATGTTCTCCTCTCTGTGCCTCTTATAAGGACACTGTCGGGCTGAGGATGTAGCTGAAGTAGAGCACTTCCCTCACATGCACAAAGCCCTGGTTGCTGGGGTCAGTCCCCAGCAATGCACAGACACCTGAAAGATACTTGATCAAATTTAGGGCCCACTCAGATGCCCATCTAGAATGGCCTCATCTCAAGATCCTTGATTACATCTGGAAAGAATCTTTTTTCAAATAAGATCATGTGTACAGGTTATGGGGTTTAGGATGGGACATGTTTGAGGGGTTACCATTCAATTTACTTCAGATACAAAAAGCTGAGAATTCCAAATTAAAGCTCACTACACAAATGCTCACCAACTGAAAAGCCTTACTTTACACAGAACTTCTAGTCAGTGCTTAGTATTTACTATGTACAAAGATTGCTAGGTGGTTGAAGAAAATCTCTAACATGAAGAACAAAGCCCATACAAGAAAGAGGGAAATGGGAGAAAAGAGCAGCAGAACAGAGAACAGAAAAAAAAAAAATCTAATCTTTATTTTTAAAAATACTGTTCATTTGTAGAAGAACACAATACCTTTATTTTTATGTGGTGCTGAGGATTGAACCCAGTGCCTCACATGTGCTAGGCAAGTGCTCTACCAATAAGTTACAACCCAAGTCCCCAAAATCTTTTAAACAATACATGTTTTCAGAAGGATATAGAAATATTATATACATGAAACAAGAATAAGAGATTATGAAAAAGGATGTTAGTGAATAAAACAGTTCTTTAAAATGTAATAACCATTAACTTCAGTCAAAGCATTGGAAAATAAAATTGAAATATCCTTTAAAAACTCCAAAAGTGGGCTGGGGATTTGGCTCAGTTGGTAGAGTGCTTGCCTCGCATACATAAGGCCCTGGGTTCAATACCCAGCACCACAAAAAAGAAAAAAAAAAAAACAAACCTCCAAAAGCTGGAAAATAGGAATGAAAAAAGAAAAAGGTAGATGTGACTCAGTATGAAGAGTTGTGGCAAGATAGAGAAAAATAGAAGGAAAGCAATCTCAGCATTAGATTAAGATATCATCTCAGCATCAAATGGCCTGTTTCCAGAATGTTGAAAACAACCTGGTGGATGAAAATGATCTATAGAAAGATACATCACCATTAGGAATGGTGGCACACAGTTACTCAAGAGGTTGAAACAGAAGAATTGCAGGTTTAAGAGTAGCCTGGGTAACTTGTCAAGACCATTGTCAAAATTTTTTAAAAAGGGCTAGGGATGTAGCTCTGTGGTAGAGTGCCCCTGGATTCAATCCCCAGTGCTGCAAGAGAGAAAAAAAAAAAAAAAAAAAAGAGGTCAGGTGTGGTGCATGGTGGGAATGGTGACTGGCACCTGTATTCCTAGCTTCTCAGGAGGTGGAGGCAGGAGGATTACTTAAGCCCAGGAGTTTGAGACCAGACTGGCAAACATACCAAGACTCACCAAAAAAAGAAAAGAAAAAGATCAGTCAGAAAATTGGTCTAGGGCTGGGGATGTGGCTCAGTGGTAGAGTGCTTGCCTGGAAAGCATAAGGCCCTGGGTTCAATTCCTAACACCACAAAAGAAAGAAAAAAAAAAAAGAGAGAAAGAAAATTGGTCTAAGCAGACATTGTAGACAAAAGTCCCACCACCGCCACATTTTTTTTTTTAAAAACCAAGTACCTGGAAAGATCATCTGAAACTTAAAACTTATATTCCAATAACTTGGGAGCTTTAGATTTACCCAAGCAACATATAGTTTATACTTAGCTTTTGTTCCATTATGGGGAATTTTGTGAACATTTGAGTCCAGTATATGTTAGGGTGACTCTTAACACATATTGCACAATTTTTTTAATTCTGTGTTTATTTTTCCCACAGGACAATGAGCAATTTGAAGGCAGGTTCTTGCTCTTTCATCTGTAAGGTTTTGACTTGGCCTTTTTTTTTTTTTCTTAATTTAAGATTATCAAGTCGATATAGAAACCACAAGTTGAGAGAACAACCACACCCTAATATTTGCAGAGCATTCAATTGTTTACACAGCACGATCTCAGCTGCCTGCTGTACACTGAGATTCATGTTTTTATTCCTGTCACTTCTCCCCTGCCATTTTGTAGAAAAGGATCTAAGTTCTAGAGAGTACAGTACCTTGCCCCAAGATCAGTCACCACTGGAGCCTCTTTGTCAGAATTCAGGTCACCTGCTGAGCACAGTAGAGGCTCTGGAGGCTGAGGCTGAGGCAGGTGGATCACAAGTTCAGAACCAGTCTCAGCAACTAAGTGAGGCCCCAAGCAACCTCTCCAGACCCTGTCTCTAAATAAAATATAAAAAAGAGCTGGGGGTGTGGCTCAGTGGTTAAGCACCCCTGGGTTCAATCCCCCCAAATACTGGGGTTCCAATCTGGGGCCTTGCACATGCAGGCAAGTGTTCTACCACTGCGCTTCAATTCCCTAGTTCCAGTGATATCTTTCTTTCTTTCTTTCTTTCTTTCTTTCTTTCTTTCTTTCTTTCT